>CM022674.1:3223241-3225741 GCA_012295275.1 Chrysomallon squamiferum
CTCTTTCTCTTTCTCTTTCTCTTTCTCTTTCTATCATTCACCCGGTGATATATTTTTATAACGCAGTTTCTATATTTGTGTACTGTATGTATTATAATGAGATAAACAAGATAAGGGAGATTTCCTGTACACGAAGGTCAGATGTAAGCTGATATTCACGGGAAAACTTCAACACTTAAAACAATTTTTTTTTTTTTTTTTTTTTTTTTTACTGACACTAAACGTACCCATCATGCGTGTCACGTAGGTATTTTCTTACCTGTCCGTTCGGTGTGATTAGCTGATTGCCTGTGTATCTGATATATAGACAGGTAAATATTGTCTTATGGTCAGGTGTTGCTTACCTGTCTGCGACGTCGGAGGTGAGGTCCAGGACGGGCGTGCTCGACCGAAGCATGTCAGAAATACCCCCAAGCCCCGCGTGTGTTAATTTACCTGTCTGGTAATTGAAGATTATTTCATTGTATACATCTGTACCTGTGACTGGGTGAGGAACGAGAATGAATTCGGGATCACTGGTTTCTGATCTGTTGTTTTTTTAATGAGTAAGTGGACGTGATGAACTTGGTACGATGATCCTGCGGATTAGGATTATCTGATAATTAATCGTAATTCGTTGTCTTTAATTGGAAGTCGTGATTAACGATTAGTTGTGCTGCGCAGACACTGAGAGAGAGAGAGAGAGAGAGAGAGAGAGAGAGAGAGAGAGAGAGAGAGAGAGAGAGAGAGAGAGAGAGAGAGAGAGAGAGAGAGAGAGACAGAGAGACAGAGAGAGGGGGGTAGAGAGAGAGAGAGAGAATGTTTTCAAAATGACAATATAATTTTTTATTTTTTATTCTTTGTTCGTTTTATTTCTTATTATTTCTATATACATATATATATATATATATATATATATATATATATATATAACTTAAATCAGTAATTTTTTAACTTTTATATTATTATTTAATAGGAGAGGCGTACAGAAAAAAAATAATAAAATAACAAACAATAACAAATAGCCTCTAATTATTTTAAATACATAGAAGAAAGATTATTAAAAACTGTAAAAAAAAAATAACGAGAAAAAGGTGAAAACAATAAATAAAGAAAAAAAAAAAAAAAAAAAAGAAAGAAAAAAAAAAAAAAAGAAAGAAGAAAGAAAAAGAAAAGAAAAAAAAAAAAAAAAAAAAAAAAAAAAAAAAAAAAAAAAAAAAAAAAGAAAGAAAGAAAAAAAAAAACAAAACAAAAAAAAATAAAAAATAATTTAAAAAAAAAAAAAATAGAAAGAAAAAAAAAAAAAAAAAAAGAAAAAAAAAACAAGAAGAAAGAAAAGAAAAGAAGAAATCTCCTGCACGCGGTGTGTCAACTGTGAAATGTTTACGGTAAAAACTTTTTTTTTTGTTCACTCGACGACAATCGCCGACTCTCGTGCCGCGCGGCGGTGTTGCCCGAACTGGAGGTATTTTCCCACGACCCGCCACAAAGGTACTCGCATTCCAGCGGACACAAGCCTCAGCCAGCGATAACACGGTCGCGGGCCAACACACAAAACCTTTGTGTTGAAGTATGTCTTATCGCGGCTCCTGTTTATATAACAATTCGACCATTAAGAGAAATAGACGAGAGGCGGAGTTTTCCCACACCGTCCAGAAACCACAACATAATCTGACTGGCACGTGCGGCTATTTAGCTGGCGTCCGGTTTAAGCGCTTGATTGACGTGCGCAATTAGCTACGCCGAGACACCTGGCATTCGGCCAATGAGCGCGCGCCGGGCACTTGCCTGGAGCGAGGTTCGATGAAAGCTCGCCGCCGATTGGCTAAGCGTGCTGGTATGGGACCGTGGGAACGGGCCTGAAACCGACTTCACACAACGTGATGGCTTGCGCGCTAGGCTATAAATAGGGGTATTGAAGTAACAGGTTGCGTTAACGTTTGTGACATTCCCTTGGATAGCTGCTAGCTAGCGAACTTTGTGATCACCATTTGTGATTTTTTAAAAAATCGAACACATTTTTTTTGAAAAACTTTTTTGTTTTCAAAATGACGGACGCTATTTCGACTGGTCCACACAGGAAAGATCCATCTATTAGAAAGGTATTTATTGATTTTTACTTTTGTTTTTTCAAATTTTATCGACGGGCGACTGATTTCAGTTGAAATCAACAAGTGGTTGCGGGGGATTTGATGACGTATGTTGTTGTTTTCAAAAATCAAATACTGAAAATTAACATTAAGTTTATGTAAGCTGGTTTTCATTTCGTATCATTAATAATGTTATTCTTTCTTTTATTTTTATTTTCTTCTTCTTTTATTTTTCCGCCTTAAATCTTGTGACAGTTTTGTCATCTTCTATATTTAGATCCAGCTTCCTTTTCATTTAATTGTGTGTTACCTCTTTCTTTCTTTCTTTCTTTCTTTCTGTATCTTTACAGCGTCTTCTTCTTTTCTTCTCAATGTAAACTGACATTTTATTTATTTAACATATTGCTAATAGTGTTTTTTACCTCTCGATT
>CM022674.1:3230741-3238241 GCA_012295275.1 Chrysomallon squamiferum
CTAGAAACATCAAACAAACGCTAATTACTTTGCTCTCTTATCTCAAATCTAGCCGTTGAGGACAGACCAAATAACACCTTTATCACTGAGTCCTTGTCACCCCTCTACACATTTTCTTTTCAAATTCAGTTTTCTTACAACAAGAACCCTACCCGGCCTTTGCTGCACTCTCTAAATTATGTACTTACAGTATCAATATCTACAAAATATACACAGCTTTTGTTTGCAGTGGAAACTAATATAGCGCCTATATCAATAAGCTGACCGCTGTTGGGAATATTTTTCTTTCTTGCACAAAGGCGAGTTAAGATGGCCAAAAGATGCGACTGGTCTATGAAGGGTATAGATGGCCGCATGTGAACCACAAATACCTTGTCTGTTTTTACTTTGTAATTTTTTTTTTTTTTTTTTTTTTTTATTCAGAGTGGATAATCCTCAGGGTATACAATGTAGCTTTTTTTTATTCTGATAGATGATGCCCGTGTTTTATATGGGATTAATATGGAGAAATGCACATGCTTTAGAATTTTCCAGAGGTGCTTGTTTTAATACGAAGCAAAGAGGACATGTTTTATTATCCACGGACAATGTCCTGCTAGTCCAGCTTTATTTCTCTCATCATTTCTAATCCTGCCGTATGCCGTCTTTATTTAAAACATACTGTTGTTTCGCCTTTGTGTTTCCCGCGCAAGCTTAAAGCATAATATTGGTTTCATGCAAACGATTGTTGTGAGAGGGACACAGCGCGGAAGAGAGGTGAAAATAACAATAGAAACGAAACGTAGACGGGTCTTAACGCTAGAATGGTAATAATCAGATGATAAGAAACACGAAGAGGTAGTAGTAGTGTTTTTTTAATAGTCAAAATGTCGGGTCCCTGAAAGATAGCCTTCACAATAACGAATAATAAAAAGGATTATCGCTTGGCCTTAAGGCTATAAAAAAAAATCAAAACTTTTTATTTCATTTTGTACCTTTTCTTTAAATGGCTTTTAACGTTTTATGGTCCTGTTATTTTCTACATGTATCTTCCATTAGTTGTTGTTGTTATTATTTTTATTACTGTTATTATTATTATTATTATTATTATTATTATTATTATTATTATTATTATTATATATATATTGTATTTTGTAAATATTTGTTTTTATCTCTCGTTAAAGTGTAGCTGTTAAGTGCGCTTAGTCGCAGGGTCAATGCTCCTTACCGGCAAATGCTACAAATAGTCTGCCGTTGTTTTCTCTGTTTATGGGAAGGTGCACATACAATATAACCTAACGGCTTATCGAAGAGATTAATGCAATGCATGAAGTCGTTCTTAATTATAACATTGTGTCAAGCTGTATAACTGAGGATTTCTTAGTTTATGGGAAGGTGCATCTACAATACACCTTACAGCTTATCGAAGAGATTAATCCATTGCATGAAGTCATCCTTAATTATAACATTGTGTCAAGCTTTATAACTGAGTATTTAAAACAAACACATTTATAAATAATTTACCAAATTTATCGACCTACCTCATTGATTATTTTTTTCTCTGTGAATACCAAATGTTTTATTTTGTTTATTTATTTAGCGAATGCGTGGCTGTCAAAAACTTCTGTATTTTCTGTCTAATTTTAGTGTTAATAGTAGTTGTAATAGTAATAGTAGTAGTAGTAGTAGAACTATTAGTTGTTGCAGTAGTAGTAGTAGTAGTAGTAGCTTAGTAGTAGTTGCTCTGGTGGTGATAACAGAAGTGGTGTTAGTATTTATATAGATATAAATATATATATATATTTTTTTTCTTTCCTTTTCTTCTTCTTCTTCGTCAATTTTTTTTTTGTGCTGTAATTAGAACCTTTTCCACTTTTACCTCTCTCTCTCTCTCTCTCTCTCTCTCTCTCTCTCTCTCTCTCTCTCTCTCTCTCTCTCTCTCTCTTTCTCTCTCACCCCCCACTTCTTCGTGATTTTATCTCTGCATTAATTTCGTGAACCACTCCCACCTCTATTTTTTTTTTTTTTTTTTTTGCCGCCAGGTACCCGCTAATGCAGTGGTCGTTGTTGAGTCACACATTCCGTGGGAAAGCAGCAGCTGCTGGCTTCTGCATTCTTGCGAAATGTCTCTCACTTCCGGATCGGTTGTAAAATACCTCGTCACGTGACCTTTCAGAAAAAGCAATATGAGACAATATTGTTATCAATGAACGCGAAGGAAACCGGCTAGCTACTCGAGCGAAATCCGTAATTTGATTTGTGTGTTCATGAATGAAGTACAGAAAGGTCTGGCGTAATGTCTTTCATTCATTCATAACCGTTTTTTTTTTTTTTTTTTATTTATTTATTATTATTATTATTATTCTATGAATGAAATCGATATATGCAAATGAGATTATGCAAATGAGATTATTCAAATGAGTAAGGCAGATGCAACCCGTCGTCGTTTTGAATTGAATTTTTATCTTTTTTTCGTAGACTTAATTCAGAACTTTTTAATATAAATTTTATTTGCTTTTATCATTATCATCTTCATCAGAGAAATAGATAACCACTTTTGATATTTTAAATTTAGAATAATACCTTGAATAGTTCTCATTAAAAAAAAATAATAAATAAATAAAAAAAATGTTTGGATGAATGTTTGGATGAATGTTTGAAAGGCAGAAAGCAAGAAAGAAAAAAAAAAAAAAAAAAAAAGAAAGAAAATAACAGAAAGGAAATGAAAAATAAGAAATAATTTTCCAACACAGATTCTAGGTAATACACACAAACGAATAATAATAATAATAATAATAATAATAATAATAATAATAATAATAATAGGAACAAAAGAAAGGGTAAAAAGAAAAAGAAAAGAAAGGGTAAAAAAAAAATAAAAAAAAAAAAAAAGAAAAAGAAAAAGAAAGAAAACGAAAATAGAAAAGAAAATAGAAGGAAATATCTGTCTTACTTTTCAAAGAAATATTTTCTTTATGTAATTGAAGTTTGTCTCGTATTGGAAGCCAGATGTTTGTTGTCCAATTTCATCTCAATGGCGGTTTTCTGCTTCATAATAATTTTTTTTTTTTTTTTTTTTTTTTTCTTTCCGTGGGTGGGGGGTGGGGGCATATCTTTTCATAACGCCACGTGCCGAATAAGGTGTGGTGAGTAGACACTTCGGCATAATTCGTGAATGATGCTTTAAGCGTTTTTATCAAACTGAAGAGCGGAATCAAAGGGACTTAACTTTTATGAATGAAAAGGATCCGGCCTTTCATTGAAAGCATAACTAAGACTGTTACATGATCCCCTCAATGGACCGGGTTCTGTGTTATTAATTCGGCGTGGTAAGGGTAGGGCAAACGTGACGTCACGGGAGGACATTGAAGAACAGCTTCGTCCTACAGCGTTCAGAAAGATTGATTTTCCATTATTATTATTTGTCACGTGACAAACAGGATGTCTGTGCGAATGGATTGGCTTATGAAAAAGCTTTTTTTTTTTTTTTTTTTTTTTTTAAATGATCTTCTTTCTTTGTATTTGAATCCACCCCCGCTTATTTTCAGTCAATGATTGAAAAGAATTGTTTGCATATTTTGTTGTCATTTCTTGGAATAGAGAACGGCTATGACCAACTGTTGTTTAAAACAGAAATTTTCCTTCTTTCTAATTTCTTCATTATTTAATTCATTGTTTTTTTTTTTTCCCTTTCAGTCCTGTTGTGTTTCTTTTATTAGTCCCTTATTATATTTTCTACTCTTTTTATTTTAAATAATTTAAAACGTTTATCTTCAGATTATTATACTTTTGTTAGATTTTATTAATTTATTCATCAACAGATAGATATGTTTATACATGCGTATTTAAAAAAAAATCCTATAATATCAACATGTTTATGTGAAATGTAATTATGAATCAGCTGAAACCGTAGCTATGGCAACTTAATTATATATAAATTAATCGTCTAGATGCCTTTGACAAAAATGCTTAGTCTAAAATGGATAGGTGAATGTACGGAATGTTGGAGAATCAAAAAAAAAAAATAATAATAATAATTTGAACTGGAATGGATTAAAACGTGAACTTAGGAGTTTAGATATATATATATATATATATATATATATATACGTCGTCATCAACGCTGTCGGAACCATCACATTATTATAGTATTACTACTATTACAACCACGAAAAAGGTCTCCAAACAGAAGGTAAAAAAAAAATAAATAAATAAATAAAAATAAAAAATAAATTCGAAAACAGATAAAGGTCAAGGTCTTCAGAATGACGTAATTAAAGATCGATGTATTTCTCTTTAATTGGTTTCGTTTTTTTTTTTTTTTTTTTTTTTCATTTTCAGCTTATATTTACGTCATCTAGTTGTAGTACTTAAACTAAATATTACTACTATTACTACTACTACTACTAATAATAGTAACAACAATACAACAACATTAATATAATAATAAAAACAGCAACAACAATCTTTGTAACAGATTACACATAATCCTGAGGAATATAAAAATATAATAGGTTCATAATTATTTATATCTAAAAATTTTAAATGTATCATAGGTGTTTGTGATTTATTTATTTATTTATTTATTTATTTATTATGCTTATTATTAGTAGTAGTAGTATTATTATTAAAGTTATTATTAAACCGTTCAACTACTGTAACTAAAATAATAATAATAATAACAACAATAACAACAATAATATGCCAAAAAATTGTAAACTATTATTTGTATATTTAATTTTTTCCCGTTTATTAACTGTTTTTCTATTTCAGAATTATCCCGAAGCCGAACGAAGGGAAGCAACTCAAGATTAACTGTCGCGCATCATATCGGGGTCAAATTCACTTTACCATAAATACATCGTTTACTGAAATATATCACACTATTTATTCAACTGTTTCTTCACAAATTATTAAAAAAAATTATGGAATAAATAAATTTATAATATTTGTAATGGAAACAATATCGTTTGCTTATAATCGGCAGGGCATTCGGTATTAGTATATAAAATTTACACAATCCAGACATCCCGTGATAGCTCAGTTGGTAGAGCGGAGGACTGTAGTGGTATTAGCTATCCTTAGGTCAGTGGTTCGAATCCGCTTCGCGGGAATTTTTTTTTTTTTTTTTTTTTTTTTTTTTTTTTTCCTTATTTGTTATTATATTTAATCATTGTATTTTCTATTTATTTTGTATATTACTTGTATTATTATTTACTTTTAAATATTATTTTCGTATAGTTTAATTTCCAACAATCTGATTTTGTTATAATGAGCATTACATACAATTTATCAACTGTTCTGTATGTTTGGACGACTGCATAGGTTGAATGAATAGATGTATGCAAGCACGGATTATATGACTTTCAGATTAGAGAGGTATATATGTGTATTATGAGGCGCATATACAATTTGTTTATGTATGTGTATATATATATATATTTGTGGGCATTTTTCTGGATTTTTGTTCGTATATACTAGGCGTTTCTCTTCACGCGAGAAATGTGTATTCGTGTTAATAAACATTTTTGCAAAAGCTGTTTGCAGCTAACCTTACCAAACATCGCGCAAAGCGAAACTGCGTTAAAAAGGGATATGTGTTTCGTGTATGTAAATAGACAGACAGACAGATAGTGCCTCGATTCACTGTTCGATGAAGTTAATTTACTTGTCATAGCTCTATGGATCTACTCGTCAAGTCTGTACAGATTTTCGTAACAACAGCCATATCCCTAATTATTTCTATCACGGCTAGATTTCATCTCGTTTTAAAAAAAAAAAGAAGAAAATAATAAATAAAATAAAATAAAAATTATGATGAAATTCAATATCAGTGTCACGGCCTCGAAGTGAATGAGAAATGTACAAAGACAAACTAAAGTAAAATGTTGACAACATTGTATTTATTTTCAACAACGAATAACTGATACAGCGAAACAATACAGCTTAAATTACGTCAACAATTCTGACAACAGTTACACAGTTCAGGTCAAATACTGAAATAAAATAATTACAAAGTTCAGTTCAAATTTACACAAACAGTCATGTTGCTAAATTGAAATTCTGAGATTTCTTGCATACTTCAGTTCAAAATTTAATAATACTTATACATAGTTCAAATTCTAACAATTATTATAGAGTTCATTTCAAAGTCTTCCATTTGTTATACAGTTTAGTTCAAATTCTGAAACGTTATGCAGTTCAGTTCAACCTCTGACAATGGCTATGCACGTTAGTTCAAATCGGGACAATACGTTATACAGTTTAGTTCAAATTCTGACTATAAACAGACAGTTCTGTTCAAAGCTGTAAAAGAGTTACAGAGTTCAGCTGGATCACGAAACGGTTCAAATGAAACAGAAAACAATAAGAGACAAGAAACATGAACAATTAATACTTAATACAAACAGAGGTAGAAAGGTTAATCGTTTAGGCAGGTTGTCAGATAAAGTAGACTGCTTGTTAAACAGACAGACAGACAGACAGACAGACAGATAATGGATAGATCAGTAGATGGGGTATATCTAGTGAGAAAGAGAGCCGGGTAGATAAGTATGTAGGAATACACTATAAACCAGATATTAATTGCTATATATATATAATGTATGTAATGACACTCATACTGAATACGACAGTCTACATTGGTAGGTCGCGATCCCACTTCTGTTCGTCTCCAATCAACTGTTTGCAGCCCCAACCAGTCAGAATCTATCCGAAGAAACCTTCCTGGCCGATCGGGTGTTTCCGGAATACGAGCCGCACACGCAGAGGCACGAAAACAACCGATGCCAGACGCTCAGCGTTTGAGGACGGTGCAGGGTCTTCCAGAGAATGACCTCGGTCATTTTGTCCTGCTCCGAGAGCTTCATGTCCACGTGACCGAAGCTCTTCTCCTTCTTGCGCTGCTGCTGGAACATCTCGATCCTCAGGGACATGAACTCGAGCGACACCGGGTCCGGGAAGCAGAAGTGAACCTCCTGCCCCAGGTTCACGATGAAGTAGTTGTGTCGTTTGTCGCTGCTGCGCGCGTCCCTGCTGTCGACGATGAGGACCTTGGCGAAGATCACCCCTTTCCCGGCCCGGTTTGCGCTGAAGGTCATCTGCAGAACGGAGAACGTGATGCACGCGGGACTGACCGAAAACGAGATGAGGACCGTGTCGATGGCCGGTTTTTCTTTGATCCTGCGGACCGACGGGGTCAGGAACATGTACACGTTTCGTTCCGTCTCCGGCGCTGCGAAGACGTTGTCCGACAGCCGCTCGTTCAGCAGTCGCTTCATGAACACGTCCGAGGTCGTCGTCGTCGTCGACGAGGAATGTTTCTTCTTGCGCGACGACTCGGTGACCGGACTCAGAGGGTGCTTCCAGATGCCCGGGTGGCTTTCCCGGAGGTCGACCTGGACTTGCGGCGCGTCCGAGAACCCGAACGAGTGACCGTCCACCGGAGACCGGACCACGCAGCCGGACTTGAGCAGTCCGCAAGGCGACGCGTGGATGCTGACGGACGCCGGCGAAGTCGGA
>CM022674.1:3243241-3248241 GCA_012295275.1 Chrysomallon squamiferum
ATGTTCCGTAAAACGTGCGTTTCGGAAAGCTAATTCCAAGAAAAAAAAAAAAATGGACCCTCGTTACTGTTGATTTGAAATAAAAATAATAATAGTAACGATCTTACTCGATAAAAGAACTCAAAATATTGACCTGCCTAAGCATGATAATATTTATCTTTTTTTCTTTTCTTTTTTTTTCTTCTGGTGGACAGCGTTAACTGTGTGTGCAAACAGAACGTATTGTCGTGGTCGCCATAATATCGGATTGCCGTGGTCGTGGCGTGGTGGTTAGTGTTAACGCCTCGCACCTGTTGAAGTCGTTGCCGATACTGTTTCGATTCGTGATCGACACAACGGAGCGTCGCGAGGACAATGCGCGAGCGTTGTTGTAGTTGTAGATATTTCAAAAGAGATCGCAAACTGTCACTTCAGCAAACTGTAGCGTTCCGAAGGGCGGTGTGGTTTTCTCACTTGGAGAGATGCGTGTTTAGAATTTCGCGATGATGTCTTAATAGATTTTAAGATTCTTTTTAAGAAAATGCGAAGATAAATGTTTCCCAGCGAAGACGTGATTGTTTCGATGATCGGCGGGTCTACGTGAACCGGCGGGTGGGTGGTGGGTGGGGGTATCCCCCGTGACTAGATAGGTGGGCGTCGGATTTCAAGGTGGGTGAGTGTTATCTCTCTCCTAGGACGTTTTGTGGTACGAAACACGATAGCAGTTCGTACCCACATTCTTAACAGGTCGTTTTCTTTTTTCTTTCTTTCTCCATCTATTATGAAAAAAAACATAATAATAATAAAAAATAATAAAAAGTTTGTATCAGATTTAAATTTTCATTTGACTGCTTTTGTTTATGCCAGCAGACTTTTTAATCCAAATGTTTCGTTCATTTAACATAATAAAGAAACGCGAGCCGTATTATCTTTGAGAGAGAGAGAGAGAGAGAGAGAGAGAGAGAGAGAGAGAGAGAGAGAGAGAGAGAGAGAGAGAGAGACAGAGAGAGAGAGAGAGACAGAGAGAGAGACAGAGATACACAGACAGAGAGACAAAGAGAGAAAGAAAGTGAGAGAGACGGAGAGAGACAGAGATACAGAGACAGAGAGAGACAGAGAGAGAGAGAAGAGAGAGAGAGAGAGAGAGACAGAGAGAGAGAGAGAGAGAGAGAGAGAGAGAGAGAGAGAGAGAGAGAGAGAGAGAGAGAGAGAGAGAGAGAGAGAGAGAGAGAGAGAGAGGGGTTAACAAGTATTTCTAAACGTTCCTATTATCAACAACCGGCGCACCCATACTCCCACTAACACCCGAACCAGCCTTGGACCCCGGTTAGACTAGAATTCCCACGTTGAAAACAAAAATAATACCGAAGCACTCAAAAAAAATCTTTGTACAGAATTCTAGATAACGATCGAGAAGTGGCGCGCGGGCCAGAACTTTTATTATACTGTAATCGGTCATTAAGTATTTAAAGGGGAAATTCAACCATAATTGCCACCGTATTCGTAAGAACGATCGTAAACAGTTATCTCCCGTGGATTTATCTTTTTTGTCAGACGAGGTGCGAAAATTATGCCTTTTTACAAAAATCACTTAGGGAGTGAAATGAAATATGTCGTGCTGTGAAAATAAGTGTGTTTTCCCTCAGATTGTGATTTTGATACGAGGTATTTTCGTTAGTATCCTATTTAATTCTCGAAATGCAAGCCGACTTTGTCGTTTGATGATCCCGTTTTAACTGACAGAGAAGGAAAAAAGAAATAATAAAAATGATAAATAAAACGATAAAAGGTTATTATTTATATTTTATTTTATATTATTTAGTATTAATAATTTTTATTGTTTATTTTTATTATATATATATATATATATATATATATAAATATATATAAAAAAGCTATATATATATATATATTTAAATTAAAAAAAAAGCTGTAAAAGCTCTTATACAACGAAGATTCAACCACGCCTACTGTAGTCACAGAAACAAGATTTGTCTTGTTTATAACAGTTTCATACGTTAGAGTGTTAGTGACAGATAAAGGAGATGCATATTTCATACAGTATCTCTTCTGTAATTACGTATGCACATGTTACAGTGTACGTATTAATTGAATTGATACTTGAGAAATACTGCATACGGAAAATATATATATAGACCTTTGACGCAGAAAGCTCTTGTTTTGTTTTATTTTCTATGTATATATTTTTTTGAAGTGAAGAGTTTGCTTCATTCATTCACTCGACTGACTGACAGGCTGAAAGTGTAATTTTTAAAATTAAACTCGAACATTTAAACATTCAAGACAACGCTACAAAAATTGTTTGATTTTTGTTTTCAATAAAATATTGAAATTTTACTATTAATACACGTCAGTTTCTTGTTTCTTTCTTCGGGGGTGGGAGAGAAAGGACTGCCTAATGCGCAGGGTATCACAAAAAAAAGTTTTATATTTTCATACAAGTCGATTTATACGCTGAGAAATATAGTAATTATTTTGCTGTGAACAAGCTGCTTCGAGAGAGAGAGAGAGAGAGAGAGAGAGAGAGAGAGAGAGAGAGAGAGAGAGAGAGAGAGAGAGAGAGAGAGAGAGAGAGAGAGAGAGAGAGAGAGAGAGAGAGAGAGAGAGAGAGAGAGAGAGAGAGAGAGAGAGAGAGAGAGAGAGAGAGAGAGAGAGAGAGACAGAGAGAGAGAGAGAAAGAGAGAGAGTATTTTAGCATGATATATGTATTTTGTACGTTCGGTAAGTTTTATTTTTGTACCAGAATCTCATACAAAACGCACAAATCATGAAAAATAAAGCAAAACGTCGGAGCGACAAACTACAGCGCTGCTAATAAATAAACAAATGTAAAAATAAAATATAAAAATATATAAAATCAAAAAATAATAAAAAGATAAAAAGGTGAAAAAAAAAAAAAAAATTAAATAATAATAATAAAAAAGCCGGTTTCCTTTTCTTCCGGAATTCTGAAAGCCGGATATATGGCTCTGCAAACGTGTTTTTCTTTTTTCCCCTTGGTTTCTGTGCTATAAATACAGGGTGTGGTGTGGGAGTTGCGTCTGTCGTTCACAGCGGAAATGTCATAATCCACATACAGAAAGTTCTGTCGAGATGTCCGGCAATAAATCTGACCACAGCTTGATTTACCTAACATTCTGAGAGCGTCTTTGTACGTGTGTCTGAAACTTTGTACCTCAGTCAATGGAAACTGTAATTATAACATTTCTCTCTCTCTCTCTGTCTTTCTCTGTCTCTGTCTCTCTCTCTCTCTCTCTCTCTCTCTCTCTCTCTGTCTCTCTCTATTGTCTCTCTCTCTCTCTCTCTCTCTCTCTCTCTCTCTCTCTCTCTCTCTCTCTCTCTCTCTCTCTCTCTCTCTCTCTCTCTCTCTCTCTCTCTCTCTCTCTCTCTCTCTCTCTCTCTCTCTCTCTCTCTCTCTCTCTCTCTCACTCACTCGGACACACACTCTCTCTCTCTCTGTCTCTCTCTCTCTCTCTCTCTCTCTCTCTCTCTCTCTCTCTCTCTCTCTCTCTCTCTCACTCACTCACTCAGACACACTCTCTCTCTCTCCTCACTCTCTCTCTCTCTCTCTCTCTCTCTCTCTCTCTCTCTCTCTCTCTCTCACACACACACACACACACACTCTCTCTCTCTCTCACTCACTCATTCTCTCTCACTCGCTTTCTTTCTTTCTTTCTTTTCTTTCTCTCTCTGTAATTATATACATATTAACCAGCTTCTCCTTTTATAAAAAATATTTTTTTCTGTGAGATTAAATTATCTCAAAGGAATTCCAGCGATTACATTTTAATCATTATTCGCTTACAGGTATCACCTTACCTGACACAACACCTGTGAAGGTAGAAGAACCGGTAAAGCGATTTTTTAAAAAAAAAAAAAAAACATATTTCACTCTTTGTTCCCATCTTTCGCACGTCCTCGTGTATAAAACCTTTGACAAAACCGTGTTCCCCTCATACAACAGATAATAAAACCCACTCACGTGTAAAAAACACACACACACACCTCTTTCAAACACCGTCCAAAACAGAGCAATGTACGACCACTCTAACATTCCGTTAATAATAATTTCAATTTACCGAAATCAAGTTTATGTCAACACTTCACGAAAAAACTGCACTCTATGATACGTTTTGACAAAGATATCGTTGAAAAGGATAATAACCTCTGTACAAATATGCTTAGCAATTACAATATTCAACCCGTAATATGTATACACACAAATTAGGTGACGTTTTCGGGTTCTGTCAAAGCGACCAGACACACTGAACTGAGAAATTCCCAGTTAGGTGCGTGTGAATTGGTGTCTTGGTTTCTTTTGATATCTATAGCGTAGATGTGTTACCTGTATCATGTGCAGGTTTTTCAGTTCTGAATATGAGGTGAAATATCCTTCTGTCGTTATTAAATATGGGTAAAATTAACTGTATATATTAAAAAAATATTTTTTATCAATATTTCTCTTTCAATTTGTTTCAGATGTATATTTTCTTTAACTATGTGTTGTTTTCTTTTTTATTATTAATTTATTTTTGTATCTATTTATTTATTTATTCATTTATTTATTTATTCATTTATTTATTTATTTATTTATTTATTTATTATTTTATTATATATTTAATTCCTTTCTACAATGTATTATTTACTTAATAATATAAGAAAATTTTGGAACGATTAAGTTTTAAATTATTTAGCAGAGAAAGAAGAAGAAGAAGAAGAAGAAGAAGAAGAAGAAGAAGAAGAAGAAGAAGAAGAAGAAGAAGAAGAAGAAGAAGAAGAAAGAAAAAAAGAAAGCAGTATATTGTTATATTATAAAGACTAACTGGTTGGTGTTGTTTTGTGTTTTTTTTAATCGATCTATTTCATTTATCTACTTTTTGTACAAATCAAAACATTTCTGCTTTTTCTTCCGTTTTTTTGTCAGATACGTAAAGGTAATGAGTTGTTTCAAATAAATATTGTCAAATATTTCGACACAAACCGTATGGCGAGGCATATTT
>CM022674.1:3253241-3285741 GCA_012295275.1 Chrysomallon squamiferum
GTAGTCTGTGGTTTCATGCACACCAAGATAATTTCCTGTTCCTGCCTGGGTCCCTATCTATACCAGCCAGTGCCCCATGATCATTTTTTCAAAAGACCAAGTTATGAGAAGGATCATATGTAACTGTGTTTTTCTAATTAAACATCTAACCCATTATAAAACAGCATCAGGTTTCCTTTGCTTCTCTGTGTAGCCAGTAGTAATATTAATATGGATGAATGTATGATTTTGTTATATCAGTACTGTCATAGCATGAATAGTAGCATACCCTATGAGAACACCCTATGGTTAAAACTATTTATTTATAATACATAAATGCTTATAACTACAGTATTTAATTCACTGTACTTCTTTCAGAGCATAAAATTTAGCTTAGCAGCTCTGATCTTAAACATTATTTGAAATTTAGTGTAGAAAATAAAATGCTGAAGACCATTGCATTGCATACTTGTTTATTGATGCATTTTACTTCATTAAATGAAAAATATTCTTTCTTGCTTTATGGCAGTATTAAAAAGATAAAATAAAAATGCTTATAAAGGTGTGTTTTGTTTTATTCACAGGTATTAAGTTTATTGTGATAGCTGATCCCAAGCAGGCTGGGATAGACCTCTTGTTGAAGAAACTTTATGAAATATATTCTGACTATGCTTTGAAAAACCCTTTTTACACTCTAGATATGCCCATCAAGTAAGTAAAATTATATTAAATTTTTTTTTAATTTTTATTACTCTGTATTTTATTTTTACTTTTTAAGTTTTTGTTAGTGTTATTATTTTGGTTATTGTTATTTTGTTATTATAGTTATTGTCATTTTTACAGTTATTTTTATTATTATTATTATCATTATTATTATTATTTTCTTTGTTTTTCTTTTATAATAATAATTGTATCCATATGTTGTTGTAATTTTAATATTTATATGTTGATGAATCCAACCTTTAATTTCATTATTTTCATATTTGAAAATAATTTATAAACCTGTTTAACAACAAACATTTCATGATAACAAATTTCAAAATAATTCATTAGTGTTTACATGAATATTTTGTTTTAAGACAAATAAAATTGTGATATAAAAACACTTTTAAACAGGACATTTTAAAATAAAAATGTATTTTTTTTTTTGGCAGCCAGTATTGGGTGTTGGATTGTTAAACTTATATAATCTTTATTCATGCACAAAAATTATTTAAATTATCACTCCATATTTTACAAAGTATTTCAGACATGGAAATTGCTGTCTGTTCTCACACAAACCACATGCATGCAAACCCACATCTACATACATGCACATATACATGCACACATGTGCACACACAAAAACTCACACAGATAATTGACAACTAAAACATGGTAAAACATATTTTCTTGTTTTATTTCAGATGTGAACTTTTTGATGCTAATTTACAAACACTGGTTGATCAGTCAGAAAAACTTGGCCTCAACATTTTGTGAGAAAGTCACACACACACAGAGAAATGACATCACAAATACATAACATTTTGAACTTTGCCAAAAGGCCAAGAAGTGAACAGTACATTTTGTACATGTGATCAAAAATCTTAAACAATCTGGGATTCTGCAGATATCTGCTGGATAAGTAAAACTTTATAAAATATAATTTATTTATTTCACAGTTTTCATTTCAAAATGAGTGGTCATCTATCAAGTGCTTTGTCTGTTTTTCAATGTCAAATCAGGAGAAATAATTTAATGTTTTTATCTATATTATATTACACTTTTTATCTCTCCCTCTCTCTCTCTCTCTCTCTCTCTCTCTCTCTCTCTCTCTCTCTCTCTCTCTCTCTCTCTCTCTCTCTCTGATTCTGTCTGTGCATGTACCTCTGTGTGTGTATGTGTGTGTGTGTATATATATATATATATATATAAATATAAAATACATGTTTGTAATGAAAGATATGTATATGATTCTTAGCTACTCTGGAAACCACATGTAGAACATGAATTCTGTGATTTTTGAAACTGAAGCCTGTAATGGACAAATAAGTAACCACTTGAGCTATACAAAACATACCAGTTTTAAAACAACAAAACTTTAAGAGTTTTGATCATTCTTGTTAGAATATTTTTTGTGCAGTATACTATAGTGATTGAAAAAAAAATACTATTTCTTTTATTTTGTTTTATTGAGTTTTCAGTTTTCAGTAAACCTTGGATTTTTATATTATGTTTTTATATTTATTGATTTTTTAAATTTATTTATATATTTTATATATTGATTTTTTTTTTTGTCTTTACTTAAATACAATGAACAGATAATATTTGTTGACACAGTAGTCAAAAAAAGAAAGAAAGAAGAACATTAGAGATATCATTTTAAAGTAACTACTCAAAATTTTGTGTTTATGATATCTCTCATAGTCTCCTTTGCATTGTTTTTCTTCACTGTCAATCTTCAATACAAGAGTTGTTTCCCTTGATTGTTAACAACAACAGTAACATTAATAATAATAATAATGGTAATAATATTTTTAAAAATCAGTCACTTAATATATTTAAAAATGAGTCTTATTTTGTTATTGAGCATATATATTAATTTATGTGAAGCAAGATGAAGAATGATTATTGAAATTATAAATATTATTGCACGTCTTTAAATAGTGTCATTTGTAAAAAAAAATATACATTCGGTGAATCACCAGCAAAATATTTCAAAAATTACTATTTATTACTTTACATCTACTCAATGTTTTTATTTTTATTTATTATTATTATTATTTTTGTTTGCCTCTGTGTTTAATGATATATCTGAAATAGATTGTTTCTAACAATAGTGTTATAAACAGATAATAAATTATAGAAAAATATTTGTGGTATTTTTAAATAATATATTTAAAAAAAAAAATTTTTACCCACCTCCATAACCCATCAAACCAATGGATTTGATTTCACTGCTTTAAGCTGGTTGTTCTGTATCTGTACCTTTTTTCTTCTTTATTATTTTTATCATAAATATGTGTGCAAATCTCTGTATGTGTATACATGAATGTATACATATATGTTTATGTGTGTGTGTTTCAGTCTATCTGTAAAACCAGTCATTACATGTAATTACTGAAATATTCAGTCATTTCACGAAATTCCTCTCATCACTAGTCATTTCATGAAATAGCAAAAACATCAGGTCCTGTAATTCACATGATGCCAACATTTACTTGTTTTTATGTACCAAACATCTGTGACAAGTCACAAGAACTGGAACATTGCACTTGGTTTTCTAGTGATTTGCATGATTCAAAACAGAATTTGTGATGTGAACATTTCCCATTTAGAATTCCTGTTTCCACACAAAACTATGTACATATAATTGTGACACTCTTAAATAATGCCCAGATGTTTTTCTTAAATCATGTAGAACATTCGGGTGATCTTTATTTTGTAAGTCAAATTTTAGTTATCAAAAGCTAACTACATTTAGAAATTATAACTTACCACTAAGAACAAAGAAAAGTTTGCTTTCCATATTGTATGTTTAGATATTATGCACATCAAATGACCTAATTTGTATTTAGAAATTGTTGACAGCAATGTGATGATTTCGGCTTTGTTGTTCAAACATTCTGTTTTGTACATCTAATCATTACAAGCAGTGATGGAAGTGGGTTTTCAGGGCTCAGGGATGGACTCTAAACCTCACCTTAAAATGTTTTGTAATGTGAAAATGTAGTTTGTTACAGCAGGCAGATCCAAGAAAAAAAAAATTGACATTTCTATTATGTAGCCTAATTCAGGCCTTTTTAATAATTTATTAATGATGTAGAATAACTGAATAAATGTATCTCACAGGACTTGAATGAAAACTGTTTTGGCAATTCTACAAACTACTATGCTGATGTGTCAGTACCACACCAACCACTTAGATACTAACACATTTCCTCAAGTAAAATTATTAATTCAGTACAATCAGATTGAGGTTGTTTTTGTTGTTGTTGTTGTTGTTGGTTTATTGATAAAATAAATTATATATGTGTGTTTATGAGAGCTGAGTAAAATGTACAAATGTAATTACTGAAAGTAAAGAAGTACATTTTAGTTGTTAGAAATTTGACAATGGATTACAAAACTATTTATATATATGTATATATATATAATAATATGACATTATTTAATTTTCATTCAGTATTAGTGCTGTTCTTAACAGAGTCAGTTGTAAATTTGTTTAGTGTTTCAGGTTTTCCTTTACTTTAGTTCTTTGTGTGTGTGAGTATGGGACACTAACAATAATTAGATAATTATAAAGCAAAATCTAAACTTAATAATAATGATTTTTTTTTTTTTTTTTTTATGGAGACCTTATTTTTTATTATTATTTAAAGACAGTAATAATCAGTTTTCAGCAAAAATAATGACTGAGGTAACAACATACACATCAGCAAAACAACTGAACAATATTTGTTGTTGTTTTAGTGTTTGAATCATTGGGAATGCAGTCAAATGGCAGAAATCCTGTTGTTCTGTTCAGTTTATCCAAAACAGCAGAATCAGCAGAAATCATTAATATACTGAGCTTGTCTTAAACATACAAAAACATCAGATAAATAAAATAATAAAAAGTAAATGATGGAAAAACAGAAAACAACAATTACAGATTGTCAAGAAGCACAATACACAGACTCACTGGTTCACATCCAAGCATTTTGTGTATCAGAAAAAAAATCATTATTTTAGGCATTACATGAAATGACTGGTGGTCATAGACATTGGATAATGACTTATTTAATACATATAAATGTGTGATTAGTAGATATATAGGTTTATTCACAACATTCCTTTCATCAAGTGATGTCACAAAAATTCAAACATGTAAATATGTGTCAAATGTATAACTTGTGAATCTTATTCTTCAGAGTAAATGTGCAATAAAACTGATTATGCCTGTTATTATTTTTCAGTTGTTAAATTTATTTGTTTTTAATTTTCATTCTCTCTCTCTCTCTCTCTCTCTCTCTCTCTCTCTCTCTCTCTCTCTCTAGAAGATATACACATTCAAAAGATAAAGTTTTATAGAATTAATATATGTCTAATAATTAAAAAAAAAAAATCAATTAAGAAAAAAAAAAAAAAGAACTGAAAAGGGGCAGTTTGTTAGTTAAATATGCATGACACAAATGTTTATAATTTATAAACAAATGTCAGATATTTTGGTCATCATGAAAAATTAAGGAGATGTCATGGTACATTGGAATTCCACATATATTTTATTTTATTTTATTTTATTTCACTTTATTTTGCTTTTATATATATTTTTTTAATTCTTTTTTCTATATTTTATTTTATTTATTTATTTGTTATTATTATTTTTTACTATGTTTTATTGTTATTATTTTATTTTCATTTATTCATTCATTCATTCAGTCATATATTTATTTATTTATTTATCTGCAGTTCTTCACAGTAGTATAAATACCTTTTAAAGGAATTGTCTCTTCCTGGTTGGATATGTTTTCATATAATACCTAAATCTCCATTAGCTCATTTTCTATATGTACTTGCACAGCATTTTACAATATCCCTAATTTGTTTCAAAAATAAAATGTTTACAGTCGATAAATTTCGCCTATTCTCGTACGTTTTCGTTTTATTACCGTGATTTCTGAAACGTACACTATCGTAAAACGAAATCCACTGAGACTTTTCAAGCAATTAATTTTCGAGTAAAAGCTCATAAAATATTCACAGTATATCTTCGCTAATTGTTTACAAAATCGCGAAATTATTTTCTTGAAACCTCTCACTGTTATCGTCTTGGGACACATTTCCGTGAACGACTTATTTTCGGAAACGCGGGAGTAGATTCTGTGAACAATTAGTAAAGTTATTCGATCTTTCTCCCTAGCTGAAATACACGTGCGCGCGTGCTTCTAGCAGGTAGCCGAATTCCATGCCAGAAAAAAAAGAAGAAGAAGAAAAAAAAAAGAAGTCGGAGAAATGTTTATTTATTCGTCTGGCAGGTAGTGCGAAGCATACAGAGCTGAAACAAGACGGTGTTGATACTTTTTTTTTTTTTCTCCTGTGGTTTGGTTTCGTTTATAAAAGTGTTAACAAGAAGCGGTTTATTAATAATTAAATTCTGAAAACAGTCGTGAAAAAAAAAAGTACACAGACTCAGTTCTTGGCTTGGAGAGGGGAAAAAAAAAAAAAAAAAAGAAAAAAGTTATGTGTGCTAGAATTAAGAAAGTTTGTTTCGGTAAAAACTGTTTCGTTAACAATCACGTATTCTCGTCTGCTTATTTGCGATTTCTGGAATTTTCGGTTTCTGACTTTTCTTCCTTGAAACTCGCTGAACGCTGAAAGGAGGATTTCGTTTAGACTGTTGTTTCACGAAGAATCCGACATTCTCGAAAAACGAAAGGAATAATAATAATAATAATAATAATAATAATAATAATAATAATAATAATAATAATAATTGTTACTATTGTTAATTGCTTTATGTGTGTGACAAAAAGTAAACTAAACGGGAGCGGCCATTTAAGAAAACAACAAAAACGTGAATTATTGTTGTTACGACTGAAAAGTTAAGCACGTGATCAATTCATATTAGTACTGTCGGTCTCTGGGTATTTGCCAATCTTAGAAATTAAGAGTTAATGGAAGAATAATTCTCCCTTCCTAATGAGGCTGTTTTATTTCAGATACATTTCGATGGTCTCTTGAGAATACAGAACTAACAGCAACAATTTAACAACATTACTGATTTCTATTCTGTTGACGTTATTTTTTTTTATCTTTATTATTATTATTGTTCTATTTTATAAATTATTATTTTTTTATATTTTTGACTCTTGAAGTTTCTGTAATTCTTAATTAACCTGGATAAATAAGTTTGGAACTGTTTTTGTTCACAAAACGACAAATATGAATTCGGAATCGTCAAGCCTGACTAGAAATTCTTATTTGGCACCCATAGTTTCCATAGAGAAGGTCATACAGGTTAGACCTACAAGGGTAAGTATTATTAAATATAATAACTTATTGTCTGACCAGTAATGCAATATATTGCTTATTCACTAGATTCGTTTTTATTTTTTTTTTTTTTTTTTTTTTTTTTTTTAATATATATATTTGTTCTTACTGCTTTGAAAAAATTTGTGTTGTTTGTGAAATATTTCTTTTGTTTTTCTTAACATCTGCATTTATTACTATAAAAAATAAACTAAAAAAGAAAAACTTAGCATATATTCATACATCTGTACATAAACAGAGGTACACAAAACGCCCTCTCTCTCTCTCTCTCTCTCTCTCTCTCTCTCTCTCTCTCTCTCTCTCTCTCTCTCTCTCTCTCTCTCTCTCTCTCTCTCGATATATATGCACTCATTCAGTCAAACATATAGAGAAAACTTTATATTTTCTCTTTCTGTTTTGTGTCTATGTTAGTATGTAATTATTTTTATATGTCTATACGAATATGCAAGTATCTCCAAGAAGAGACGACAAATATCGATAGATACAGAGAAAGAGAAACGACACAAAAAGAGGGAGTAGAATGTGTCTGTGTGTGTGTTCATGTGTTTGTTTCAGAGAGAGAGAGAGAGAGAGAGAGAGAGAGAGAGAGAGAGAGAGAGAGAGAGAGAGAGAGAGAGAGAGAGAGAGAGAGAGAGAGAGAGAGAGAGAGAGAGAGAGAGAGAGAAGAGAGAGCAGACTTTTCAAGATAAACATATCACTATAGAGATCGATGACTTTATCTCAGAGATATCCACATTTCTAAAATAAGATCCATTCTTCTAATACCGTGTGATAGACAGTTAACAGAAGTATACTTGGAGCGCAACACATGCCTGGCTCAAGCTTTTCTTTGTTACGTAAATATTGTTAGCTATCAGTGTGGGCGTGCATGTGCACAGGCTGTGTGTTTGTGTGGGTGTATAACAGAGAGAGAGAGAGAGAGAGAGAGAGAGAGAGAGAGAGAGAGAGAGAGAGAGAGAGAGAGAGAGAGAGAGAGAAAGACAGACACAGACAGAGAAAGAGAGACAGACACAGAGACAAAGAGGGAGACAGACACAGAGACAGACAGATAGACACAGGTGCAGAAACAGACAGACACAGGCAGAGAGACAAACAGACAGATAAAGAGAGACAGACAGACAGAGAAAGAGAGACAGACAGACAGACAGACAGAGAAAGAGAGAGAGAACTGATTGGTATTTCGAGAATTTTACATTGAATAAAATGGATCACGCTATTTTTTTTTTTCTTTTTTATATTTCACATTGAAAATGTACAGGTAAGATATTTCCATTGTTCAAGACTATTGTAGATTTTTTTCCTTATCGATTTTGTTACAGGCAAGAGAATGTTCTCTGGAGAACATGGCTAAAAACTAAATGGACATAGCGACATCAATGTATTTCAGTATTACATATGTTACTGCTTTAACATATGCACGTATTATAAAAACAGAATAATCAGGATTCACAAGCATTACATATTAAAATCTTACATAATAAAAATATTTACGCTCTGCTTCATGGTTTTTACTATTATTATTATTATATTATTATTATTTATTTATTTATTTATTTATTTATTTATTTTTCTGTTATTACTTTTAATTTTTCAACTCATTTGTTTCCATTTACTTCTTCTTCTTCTTCTTCTTCTTCTTCTTCTTCTTCTTCTTCTTCTTCTTCTTCTTCTTCTTCTTCTTCTTCTTCTTCTTCTCTCTATACAACCAGTTTATTTGTTATTTTAGGAGTTTTACGAACATTCCTAAATGATGGATAATTTACGACGCAATTACGTTATTCGTTTCCAAGTAACTTTTAGACAATTTAAAAGCAGATTAAAAAAAAAAAAAACAACTTTTGCTATCAATTATCTCACTGTTTCTTGTCAGCTTAACTACCTTATTACTAAGCTTTTAGAACAAGTGGTTTGAATTAAAGAATTTTTTTATTTTTTTTTATTTTTTTTATGTTTTATTGTTTTATTTTTTTTTTTAAAGAAGCAAGCTCTACACTCTGCTGTGGAAACAAGACATGCAGATAGCATAAACATATTTTTCTGTGTATTACCATCCAACATGAAGGTCTGGTAAGAAATTACACACGCACGCACACTCGCACACATATATATCACAACGATAAAACGTAAAAAAACGAAGAAATACGAAAACTGCCGAGTCCTGGTTTTTTTTTTTTTTTTTTTTTTTTGGCTCATTTTCTTTTGACGTCACGACGTTTATACAGACGAAAAATAAATAAAACCTGACATATATATCAGTTTAACTGGTGATTTACTCGGTTTTCGCGTTTATCTACATCGAATTTGCAAAATGCATTTAAGCTCGATCTCAATTATCCTTAAGAATGAATGGTTTTTGTGTGTTTTCCGTTTCTGTTATTTGCGTCAGTTTAAAAATAATTTTCTCCTTTCTTACGTATTTACACACTTGCTTTACACGAATGTGGAGCAGGTGCTATTTTCGCTAAAGTACGCGATTACGTTCTAAAGACAACAATAAACAAAAAAAGAGTAATAATAAAAACGAAAGTAAGTAAGTAAATAAATAAATATTCTTATTTGTGTGTGTGTGTGTTTTCCAGCGTATTAGAAGGTTCCAACAATTTACTGAATCTGTCAAAAGAAAAACAGTTAATATAAAAACAATATATATATATATAGAGAGAGATAGAGAGAAGAGAGAGAGAGAGAGAGAGAGAGACGGTATCAATGTATTCGTTGACTGAGAGCTTTACTCTCTGTATTCTTGACTCTCTCTCTCTCTCTCTCTCTCTCTCTCTCTCTCTCTCTCTAGATAGATAGATAGATAGATAGATAGATAGATAGATAGATAGATAGATAGATAGATATAAAAGGCTGTGAAAACGCTGATACAGTAATCTTTTCTGTTTTTTAATTTTATATTATGTATTATTTTTCTCCTCCGAATTTCTTCTAGGTTCGTGAGTTTATAAATAGAAAATTACTGCGCGTTTAAAGAACTGTACAGAAAGCAGACTTTAATTTGGTCAAACTACAACACAACACAGCAGTCTGGAGATCAGATTAGTCTGAAGTGGATTTGGAGTGTTAGGTCGCGAGATCGATCCTTTAAAGAGATTCTAATAAACCATTTGCCAGCAATTACTTGTTTATATTCGTTGAACCGTCTTGTGTCCATTTATTGAAAGAAGAGCTTATTGTTTCCCTAATTAGTTTTAACCCGCTAAAGACTTTTATTATTATTATTATTATTATTATTATTATTATTATTATTATTATTATTAATGTTATTATTATTATTATTATTTTTTTTATTTTTATTTTTTTAATTTGGTTCAATTTAAATTTTTTAATTTAATTTAATTTAATTTAATTTAATTTAATTTAATTTAATTTGTTTTCTATTATTATGATTAATATTATTTTTTAAATTTTTCATTATTTTTTTTTTTTTTTATAAGGCTCATAAATCGGTTCATCATTACCATATTCTTCTATCTACCCTTATCAGATATAGTTATTTTATTTGCCATACTTTATTGTTATCAAAGACTGCTCGTAAGAAACAAATGAACAAAACAACGACTACGAACTATATAAAATATAGTCTTTGTTCTCCATCACAGAACACATAATAAAATAAATCGGCTGATACAAGCTGATATTCATGTCTAACACTCCGCCTATTCTGTTCTTCACTGCAGTAAGAAAATTACCTGCATCTTTAATACCTGTATCGGGTGCTGGTTGTAAATAATAGTCAGTGTCAGATTGCGCTGCTTGAAATACCTACGCTACCACTCATTTCTATTTCTGTCGAGTTCAGACAGGTACAGACATGATGAAAGCGGGCGATGAAGAAATATCTTTTCTCTCGGTGCGTGCTTGTTTTATCAGCTTTTATCTCAAATGGTTTGTTACACGCTTACGCAAACGTATCAACCCAACGTCACGAATATAAAAAACAAAAACAAACATGAACCGGTTTTACAAATACCGCGCCACTGCGCCTGCGCGGTAGTGATGATGACGCAGATCCGGTTTGTTAGAAGAGAAATCGATGTAGAAATGGTGATGATGAAGATGTTGACGAAAGAAAAACGAGTCCCAGTGGATCTGTGATTTGAAGAAGTCAGTGCATGAATTGATTTTAGCTGGTGTTTGACAAGGTTGTAAGAATGTGCGAACCAACTGCATTAAGAACACTTCGTTTTTTAACATATTTTGTTTGTTTGTTTGTTTGTTTGTTTGTTTATTTATTTATTTATTTATTTATTTTATTTTATTTTATTTTATTTTATTTTATTATTTTATTTTATTTTATTTTATTTTATTATTTTATTTTATCTTTATAACTATCATTATTATAACCATAATTATCATTATCGCCATTATCATCATATTATTATCATTATCATCATCATGATCACCTGATGATTTTATTTAAAATTATTACAACAGCTACCGTACTACTACAACTACAACAACAACTACTACTACTACTACTACTACTAACATCAATATAATTACTTCTTTTTACCGATGCTTCGTGTTGTTGTTGTTGTTGTTGTTGCTGTGGTTGCTGTTGAAGTGTTTATTGTCTTCTTTATAGTCAAATTTATTTTGTCTTGAAATTTACATTTATCAGATAATGGCTTTATTTCTCCTTTTAATCTGCTGGATCAGCCATTTTGGTGTCACTGATATTATAGCATGTAGATCATATTCTAACACCGAGTCCTATTCAGAATTAGCTAAGGAGACCAATAACATTATTATAATTTATCTCACAACGTACTTCTTACGAAATAATTACCATAGACAGCCACAACGTACATTTATTCTGTCAACTCAAAAAGTAACGTAAAGTCACATACGTCGACGAGTTACTGAAAATAGATAAGTAAATAAATAAATATACGAAATGAAGACACTGACGAAATTGGGCGAACAAAAAAAGAAAAAGAAAGACAGACAGAAAGAAAGACAAACGATAACAGGTTAACTAAAACGTAGAAACAAGGCAAAGAAACAAGAGCGAAAGAAGGCAGCGAAAATGAGAGAAGTCTGGAAAAGATTAATACAGAGGTTATAAATAAAGGAAGATGTTACACAGACACACACTGACTATGTGTTTGTGGTATAAATACTATTTTCCAGCAGTCTAACAGAACAATAAACATGTAGGTAGTTATATATATATATGCACTCTTAGGTTATATGAACTTATTTTTATTTTTTTTAAATTTTAATTTAATTTAATTTTATTGTATTTATTTATTATTATTGTTATTGTTATTATTATTATTATTATCATTATTATTATTATTATTATTATTATTATTATTATTATTATTATTATTTTCATAATATCATTTTTATTTTATTTTTGTTCGTTTTGTGAGCATATTTAAAATTTAAGCTGTATTACATTTAGATCATATGAACATTATTTTAGCAAGTATATGGAAGTAATGGAAGATATATTAATATTACTAGACGCGTGAAAATTACTCATTGAACGTTTAGTAGGTACAAGAACAGTATGTATGAAACTTCATGTAGACATCTGAACATATGGTAGGTATGTTAATATTTCTGTCTATAAATTGGTAATTAAACGCAAACTTATAGACTGACGCTAAGGTAAATATATTCACACATACTAGCACATAATGGCATCTAAAGACACATCAGAGTTGCAGATTAAACAAAATATAAGTACGCATTTAACATGCACACGCTCTCTCCTACAACTCACACACGCTCATATACACAGAAACATACACAAATAAAATTTAATAATAACAATCAGTACTGAAGCTGACGCAACTGTATGACGTCACCACAATAGTATAACGTCATAACAATGGATTACGCTGTGTTGTCGCTAGAGGTTCTAGATACAGGTAAGCCCTTTGTTTATTTTCTACAGCCGACTTTCGTAAAACCTTGACGCAGTTAGGCACAGAAATTTCCTGCTAATAGAGAAGGACCTTCAGTCCTTGTGAGTCTGTCTGTCTATATGTAATGCACTAATTTGATGACTGATATTCTTAACACTTAAATCCACTACAGGCATTTTGTTAATAGATATTAGTTATAGTTTGTCAGCTTTTTAACGGGAACAAAAATAATTAAGAAATAAAAACAGACCATAAAGAATGGAAATATCCATGACATAATACGTAATAAATTTGTAATGTTTCATGATAAAAATTCTGTGTTTGTCTGTATGTGTGTATCTATATATCTGTCTATCTATATATGTATGTATGTATGTATGTATGTATGTATGTATGTATGTATGTATGTATGTATGTATGTATATACTCTGTTTACTCAAAATGCTACGCCTCCTTTCACAAATATTTGACCTCCTTTCATTTGTCATTTATTCATTCCTGTACGTCATAACATTTTCTCCTGTTTTTCAATTTTTATTCCTTTCTTACAAAGTATCTAATAAATAACTCATGATTTGATTAGAAGCTTCCTTCCACATGAGTAAAACATGATTTGAAGAGTTACTTCCCCAGCATTAATTTGTCTGTCTGAGGTATATTGATAGATATAGTCAAGTGAAAATTAGAAAGTAAATATCTAGTCAGTTCGATATTATTAGCTGTCTCTGTGTATCCGTGTGCGTACGTGCGTGTGTATGTGTGTGTGTGTGAGAGAGAGAGAGAGAGAGAGAGAGAGAGAGAGAGAGAGAGAGAGAGAGAGAGAGAGAGAGAGAGAGAGAGAGAGAGAGAGAGAGAGAGAGAGAGAGAGAGAGAGCGTATTCGCTACGTTACAGAATATTCATGGATATTAATGAGAAGTAATTAGAAAAGAAAAAAATATATATAAACAGGTATATTAAGTGAAGAGAGACTGGTTTAAGAATGGTAATCCCCGCAAAGACCACGCCACAAATAATTCATGAATATAAATTAAAGAACCTGATATATAACATGTGAGCATAGCTCTTCTTATTTTATTTTTTATTTTCATTTATATTTTATTTTTAATTGCTATTTCAAAAAACTAAACTAATATACTGAACCTGTATAAGCTACGTCACATAATGCTCATGAATAATAATTAGAATCGAAAGACCTTAATGCATTGGGTCTATTATCTTTTTCTAACAGCCCACCCCCCACCCCCTTGCAATCTTCAAGTCGCAGGAGACTCATTAATATTAATGAGAAATAAAACATAAAGCATTACTATTTCTGTGTTCATTTAAACAGAGTTCAGGTACATACGTTCTCATGTTCATTTTATTTATAAAATCACTTACATTTGACATTTATAAAATCACTTTCATTTGACATTTATAAAATCACTTACATTTGACATTTATAAAATCATTTTTATAAAATCACTTACATTTGACATTTATAAAATCATAACATGTGACATTTATAAAATCACTTACATGTGAAATTTATAAAATCATTTACATTTGACATTTATAAAATCACTTTACATGTGAAATTTATAAAATTTACATTTATAAAATCATTTATAAAATCATTTGACATTTATAAAATCACTTACATGTGAAATTTATAAAATCACTTACATGTGACATTTATAAAATCATTTACATTTGACATTTATAAAATCACTTACATGTGAAATTTATAAAATCATTTACATTTGACATTTATAAAATCACTTTACATGTGACATTTATAAAATCATTTACATTTGACATTTATAAAATCACTTACATGTGTCATTTATAAAATCACTTGCATGTGACATTTATAAAATCACTTATATTTGACATTTATAAAATCACTTACATATGACATTTATAAAATCACTTACAATTCACATTTATAAAATCACTTACAATTCACATTTATAAAATCACTTACATTTGACATTTATAAAATCACTTGCATCTGACATTTACAAAGTCGATTTCTCTGTGCTAATTGTTTGTGCTCTGAAATTAATTTTTAATTCCTTTGTTAGTGTTGTAAGAAAACTGAGAAGCTGTAACAATACATTTCCTTCTGTGTGCATGCAAACAAAAGGTGAAATATTAGTTCTTTATAAGCATGTAGACAGACCAACAGAGAGATAGTCAGACAGAGAGACAGAGAGACAGACAGAGAGGGAGACAATAAGACAGAGAGTCACACAGACAGACAAACAGATATACAGATACGTAGAGAGAGAGAGAGAGAGAGAGAGAGAGAGAGAGAGAGAGAGAGAGAGAGAGAGAGAGAGAGAGAGAGAGAGAGAGAGAGAGAGAGAGACACACACACACACACACACACACACACACACAGACATACAGATGAACAAAAACACAAGTGAACGAACAGGATTATTAAAAGTGGTCATTCAAACCTGGAAATGAGCAAACTAGCCAATCGATAATTGTAAACTTGTTACCGACATCTTAATTGAAAACATTTGGTAATAAGCTGGAAATCGGAAAGTCATTTTAAAAATAACAGTCAGTCATCAGGTACATTTGTCCTATGTACGCAATTAGAGAGAAGGAAGTAAAATAAATCTACTTTACATATCATGTAGTGCGTAGGTGTTGTATACTTATTAACTTATTTATTATTGTATATTATATATATATATATATATATATATATATATATATATATATATATATATATATATATATATATATATACATACATACAAATAAGAGTGTATGTGTGTATGTATTTTTCAGTTTGTTCTAAGTAACTCTCACTTTCATATGTTTTTTCTTCTTTCTCTCTCTCTCTCTCTCTCTCTCTCTCTCTCTCTCTCTCTCTCTCTCTATATATATATATATATATATATATATATATCTTGTAACTGTTTATTATGTATCTATCTAAACCATCTAATCAATGTATTTATTTCTCTATCTCTCTGTCTGTCTCTCTCTCTCTGTATCTATCTATCTATCTACCCATCTATATGTCTGTCAATATTTTTATATGTCCACCTATCTCTCTCTCTCTCTCTGTGCATTTGTTTCTTATATATCTATCTCACGCAGAAACATACTTTTATCCACATTCTTATCTCTGTCTGTCTTTCTATCCAATTATCTATTTGTTTACTGTCTCTGTTTCTCTTAGTGAATCCTTGAACCTTTTTCTTCTTCCTTTCTTTCTTTCATTTATTTATTTATTCATTAATTATTATTATTATTATTATTATTATTATTATTATTATTATTATTATTATTGTTGTTGTTGTTGTTGTTGTTGTTGTTGTTGTTGTTGTTGTTGTTATTTACTGCGGTTGGGGCGTGATGAATATGTACGTGAACTGAGTGCATAAACAAATTCCCATTTGTGAACGTAACCGGAAATTTTACAACACTGACTTTGCAGCGTGCAGCTGCAACCACGATGCGAAGACAATTGTCCCTTGCAGTGAATGAAATGACGTGGGTTTGGTCTGGTGTTGACGAGATGACTATAGAGCAGTTCACTTCAGGAGAGTGCGTCCAAGAATCATTTCCTCCGAGTTGTTGATTCACAAAGTGTTAGATTATTTATTAATGTTTCACTTTCTGATCTCTCTCTCTCTCTCTCTCTCTCTCTCTCTCTCTCTCTCTCTCTCTCTCTCTCTCTCTCTCTCTCTCTCTCTCTCTCTCTCTCTCTCTCTCTCTCTGTCTTTGTCTCTCTGTCTCTCTCTGTCTCTGTCTCTCTTTCTGTTTCTCTGTCTCTCTCTCTTTCTGTCTCTGTCTCTTTGTCTCTGCCGCTCTTTCTGTTTCTCTGTCTCTCTCTCTCTGTCTCTCTCTCTCTCTCTCTCTCTCTCTCTCTCTCTCTCTCTCTCTCTCTCTCTCTCTCTCTCTCTCTCTCTCTCGACCGCCGTGGGATAGATTACGCAGGAAAACAAATTAGTGGGAATGAAAACAGTGAGACTCCCTCAAGTAAAGTGAAAATATGAGCGTAGTGTATATTATGTTAATTTGATAGTGTTTGTTTTAGCTTGTTTGTTTTTTTTTGTTTTTTTTCCCCATTTAATTGCTTCCACTGGTTCCACCAACTCGGAATAATTTAAAAACAAACTGTTTATAAATTCAATATTGGAATGTTCCAACAGTTGTTTCTATTATTATTATTATTATTATTATTATTATTATTATTATTATTATTATTTAAGATCTGAGTCTTCTTCCTTCCCACCTCCCCTCCCAGACTAAATGCTCAGTATACACGTACAAACTGCTGTGAACGTTAACGAATTGAACTATGACATGCAGATAAAAATACAAGAGATATCACAGAAAAAACAACGAAAAAACAACAACAAAAACAATGAATGAGAAAATATCCGTCTGATTCCAGTTGTTAGCAAAGCAATCGGCTGTTGTCGGAAACGTCGTTGTCATTAGCAACGCGACAAAGTGCGCGGTAGACACAAGAGATTCGCGGTTCTTCTCGGAATTCTGTCGTGTCAGTCCACCATGTTTTATTTTTCTAAAGGCGTGGCGTCACCAGGCGACTTATAACTACGATTTCTGTCTGTCTGCCTTAGTGTCGATTTAATTTTATAAAGGTAATATGTTACCGCAATATTTTATTTTCAACACCATTTCTTATATCTCGACTATCCAATCTATGTTTTTGACGTCACAAATTGTTCTTTACGTCATTGTGTTCCCTTTCGAGAGACTCCCTCTCTAGGGATTAATAACATTGTGTAATCTCTGTTTGTGACGTCACAAATTGTTTTATACGTCAAATTTTTTTGCTGGCATTCTAAAGACACGGTCTGGCTGGATGATATAATTACGATTTGTGATATTATGACGCTGCAACCTACGATTCTAAAGACGCAAATTGTTCATTACGTCATAGCATCGTGTTTACTTTCTAAAGACGCAATCTCATATGCTGACTTTTAATTACGATTTTTGCTATTTTATCTTCAAAATATTTTTTTTTTAAAAATGGTTGAAAAGCAATTAAATCTGGCAAATATCAATTCAGTAAGGTTGAAAGATTTATCTATCATGCAAATGAACACGCTGAAAACATGCAATAAAAAGAAACGTTTATGCAGTGTTTTTATTGCTTTGTGTTGTTACAAATATAGAGAATCTGATTTATTTTTCGCTGATAATCACGCTGCACACAGCTATACGTGTTAATCATTTATGTCGAAGTTAATTTTTTTTTTTACTGAAATCAGTAAATCATTATTGGCTCTACACGATCTGGTTACACGTTGAAATATCGAATTTTTGGAATGTACAGACAAACACTGTCATTTTTAATATGGAATGTTGAGAATTGTTGTTATTATTATTATTAATTATTATTATTATTATTATTATTATTATTATTATTTATTTATTCTATTTATTATTATTATTATAATTATTATTATTATTAATATTATTTTTATTGTTATTGTTATTATTATTACTATTATTATTATTATTATTATTATTATTATTATTTATTTTTTTCTATTATTATTATTATTATTACTATTATTATTATTATTATTATTATACTTTATTTTATTTATTATTATTATTATTTTATTTTGTTATTATTATTATTATTATTTTTTTAACTTTATTTATGAGAGACTATATCAAAATCTTTGGCTTTTAACAAACGATATTCAAAATAATAGTATCCGCAAAATGCATAGATTTATGTCTGTATCTCTGTGCATATATATATATATGTTTATATGAAAGTACGGGCGGAATCAGGGTGGATTTTCAGTAAGTTCTAAATCTCGTTTCTCTGGAAGTGAGGTTTAGGCACTCGTGTCTGTGGAAGAATAAAAATGGAGTGCGGGTTCTGGTTAAAGTAAAATAGTTGTATGTGACTGTATAAAAATTGCCCAATGACGAATAAAGTCACCGTGTGATACGTCTTAAATTTACAATTCTATTTTTGTTAGATCAGTGTGTACGTACGTGCGTGTGTGTGTGTGTGTGTGTGTGTATATGTGTGTGTGTGTGTTATAGCATCATTTTATTGGATAACTGAATGTTATAGACGGTGTGTTATGATTCGCAGTGTAGTAGCAGCAGCTGATAAATAATATTTTCAGGATTTCGTCTGTTACTGTTGTGAATGGAATGAATGCTTTAAATAGATTTAAATATTTAAATACACACATATATATATATATATATATATATATATATATATATATATATATATATATATGTATCTCTCTATTATGCCGTGTGTGTTTGTATGGATGTGTGTATGTGTGTGTGTGTGAATAGACAGATAAATATTCAGACACACAGATATTATATATATATATATATATATACACACACACATACAAACATACATGATCACATATATAAACACACACACACGCACACACAGCCACATATATATATACTCACACATATACATATATATATATATATATGCATGCAAACGTACATTCATTCATACATACATCGACATATCCACACATCCACACATGCACACACATCCACACATGCACATACACACATGCATACACATACACACATACACAGACATCCACACATAAACACATACACACACACATACATACACATACACACAATTTCAGATTCACCTCTCCCTTAAAAAAAAAATACACACACACAGAGACCTGCTCCCGAGTATTCGTTGCGATGAAAACAAACTTGTTTAGGAGCTGTCAGTTTATTTAGAATGCTGTGTAGCAAAACGTGGTCCTATGTAATTCAGCTTGAGACGACGATCGATAGTTTGTTATAAACAATAACACCAGGTCTGACAGTTTGACTGAGATTTTACCACACATTTCCACACTGTTTACCAGTTTTTTTTTAAAGGACTTCCACCGAACAAGAGCTAAATGATTGATTTTTTCTCTTCGACATTCTGTACGATTATATATTTTGCGTTTAATGTTTGTTTTTTTTGTTTGTTTTTTTTTTTTTTTTTCAGTCAATGATAATGGCAAAAATAGTCGTTTTATTTAATTAGTTTTTTAATTTTTTAATTTTTTTTATATATCTATTGGAAACATATACAGCTTCACCACTGCATGCATAAAATGATATATAATATGAAAATATTATTATTTTTAATATATATATATATATAGGCGTAAGATTGTTATTAAGGGTTACATTTTTAAGAACAAAATTATGCAGACATATATACATACATACGCATATATAAAAATACACACACACACACACACACAGACACACACACGGAGGAACGAACATTTTTATGTACATAAAGAGATATATTTTTCTAACAGCGAAAACGTCGTTTCTATGGACACGTCTAGTAAATTATTCAGAAGAAATATTTGTATTTTTTTTTAAAAAAAGACATCTACAGGGACTGTTCTGATATTTGCTTGGAATTCTAATGTCATTTCTTTAATATACAGTTTGTCAAGACAATGACGTTTTTTTCGAAAAACTGAATTTTTATTTTTTATTTTTTATTTGTTGGTTATTATTATTATTTTTTATATATATATATTTATATATATTTTTATTATGATTATTATTATTATTATTTAAGTGTTCTATTAAAAAAAATATTAACAAAGTTACGGATTTAAAGCTTTATATCTACGAAAGATTCTAAAATCAGTTTTAAAAGACTATTGTATTTTTCAAACCTTATCGAGCTGAATCTTTCTCTGTATTTTCTGTGTCGCAGATATCTCTCTACTTATTATTTATTTATTATTTTCTGGATAAATTCCTCAGTAATTTTTTACTGTAAGTAACTAACTAATGGTACTGATGCAAATAGAAGTCTCATTTAATTAATTCTCTTAGCAGAAGTTACCCTGCAAACGACAAGTTCTCGTGAAAAAATTCTTCAAAGTGTAAAAATAGTGTAAGGATCTTTCTCTACAAGAAAAGTTGATAATAAAAAAAAGAAATTAAGTAATGCAAATTTTTGTTGTTTTAAAAGAAAAAAGACGTTTTCAGGAAGTCATCATGTAAACATGGATATTGTTCTTTCAGCGAAAATGGATAAAAAATAGAATAATATATATATATATATGTGTGTGTGTGTGTGTGTGTGTGTGTGTGTGTGTGTGTGGTAGTATATACAGGTACCGGACCAATTATCCGGACTCCTTGGGGCCTGAAGCATTCCGGATTTCTGGATTTTCCTGTTTTTCTGGTACCAAGGCATCTAAATACATAAACAATTTGGTATAAACATTTTAAAATTATAAACATAAAGAAAATTGACGATACACAACTGTGGCGACTCGACACGTAAACAATGCGGCGAGTGAATGAACGCCACGCGGCTTGAAAGAGTAGTTCCAATCTGGTGAGGACAACAACCGCGCGCGCGGAAAGTGAAAATAGCGTCGGGAATTTTTTTTCCGGTGTTTTGGTCTTTCCGGATTTCAGGACGCCGGATAATTGATCCGGTACCTGTAATAAAATAATGAATAGTTTATAAAAGTTAATATATTTCTCCTCATTCCTTGATGAGTCCTTATCCACCAAATGCTTTTGCAAACTGCACAAACCATATTTTTATCAGTCCTTTTTTCAAATGTAATTCTTAAACATTTCTAAATCATATTATTTTCATCTTTCTCAGGATAGGAAAAAAACAACACACAAATGAATTTCTTAACAGTTTTTATATGCATTTCAGAACGTCTTCTCAAATAAACGTGATTTCGACAGCATTTGATTGTTCAGTATGTTTTATGTAAATGTTCTAATTTGATTAAAATGGACTGAAATGAAATCAACAAAAAAGCAAACAAAAAACCCCAAAACAAACAACCCCCCCAAAACAACATAAACCTCCCCAAAAAAAAACGAAGAAAGAAAAGAAAAAGTATTTTAATAAAATTAGCTTAACAGCTGTGAGATATATATATTTTTCGTGCCAGTTTTCAAATACGTACGGGAAACGAAATTCCTAATTTAATAACTGCTGCAGAAACAGTTGTTTGTGTTTTGCATCAGTACCGATGAAGACACATTTGTATGGTGACAGGAAGACTGGCAACGACAGGATCGGTTTAAACTATAAAATCTCAGAGACACGTTCCAATTTACTGGTCTAGATATTAATGAAGAAATCTATTTGCTTTCGTACTAATGAGAGACTGGTGGGTTTATTTTTTCTCAACCGAGAGCTGGAGAATTATTTAAATAAATTATTAACTTGAAAGTTACGAATCTCTGTCATTATTGCGTCTTTCAATGACCAGTCATTTGAATAAAAAAAAAAAAAAAAACAAAAACACAATCTGCCTGACTGATGTCCAGAACTACGACGCATTTCCTCGGAGTTCTGTGTAAATTAAACGCTGTTTGGCGGTTTCGGTAAAGTCTATGGTTCTCTACGGCTTCCTGAACATTTCCAAACGCGAAAAGTTAACAGAGACTGCACGGCGTAAACACGACACATATTGATTTTGTCTGCTGCATTCGCACTCTCTGTTTGCCGTGTTCGCAATCTCCTCAAATCACACTGTTACCCGACTATAGTATCTCCTGTACGGGCAGGTAGCAGATAAACAAACAATCTAATTAGTCTGCAATCCTAGGCGTTGTATTTCTGCAAGGTATTGTTATATATTCTGCTCGACCCAAGTATTGTTATATGTTCTACAGCCTTGTAGTGTTATATATAAGCTGGTATTACTAAGCTGATGTTGTTACATGTTCAGCATATGTAGACTTTGTTTGCGCTGATATTTTCTGCATACCTATTGCATAACGAACAGTATTTTCTTCAAACCAGCATCTGCTGAACTGATCATATAATTTAGATACAATTGTTGAACGGATAATGTTATCTACAAAACTTATTAAAAACGTATAAAGGACTATTACATTCTACAAATCCTACGTCTGTTAAATGGATATTACTTTCTGCACACCTACCTATCATTTGATGAATGGATGCTGTGTTCTACGTAGCTAGATACTACTGAAAGAATACGATTTTCTACACAACTATTTATTTATTTATTTATTTATTTATTAAATCCTGGTAAACTGTTGTTGTTTTTCTTGTTTTTTTTTTAAATCAGTTTATTGCTATTACGACAAATACAACGCAGTAATATATTCATATTCCGGCAGCGTATAATGAACGGTTGTTGGTTGCATCTTTACCAACCAACTACGACGACGTACAAACACCATCACACTGAAAGTTAATTAATTGCAAGAGTTTAGCGAACTCTGCTCAACCTCTTCAACACTGTTCACGTTTCCCCAGACTTGAAAATTAATATTTTATATTCGGAATTTGCCGCTTTGAGAACGTTCTGAAAGAACCTTCGCTCAGCTGGAAAGCAATGACGGCAGCACTTACTAAACAACTTGTTATTATTTGTACGGACACCGTGAACCGTGCGTAGACAATCTGGAGTTAAACCGACAGGAAGGAATTAACGCCTGGACTGACATCTGTCGTGTTCTACACGTGTTTGTGTGCGTGTGTATATGTGTGTTGTGTGTGTGTGTATCTCTGTTCCTTTCACTGAAATTCTATCTGGTTCGTTTAGAACGGTTACGCTGGCTACAAAGTTCGTGATTACAAATAAAGTGTTTGGTAAGGATTCATTTTTATAAGGCTTTGGCATATGAATTGTGAAATTTTTTTTTTTTTTTTTCTTCTGAATAGTGAAACGTACTTTTGTCTACTGAATCGGGAAACCTATTTTTCTACTGCACTGTGAAACCTATTTCGCGAAACCTATTTTGTTACTGAACTGTGAAACCTTCTTTTTTTTTTGTCTGCTGAATTGCGAAAACTATTTCGTCTACTGAACTGTGAAACCTATTTCGTCTACTGAACTGTGAAACCTATTTTGTCTCCTGAACTGTGAAACCTGTTTTGTTACTGAACTGTGAAACCTATGTTGTCTACTGAATTGTGAAATCTATTTTTTTTTTCTTCTGCTGAATTGTTGAAAGTGTTTCGTTGTGTTATATTCTGAGCTGTGATGGTTGTTCTGGCTGCTGACAGTCGGGCCTGGCTACAAATCTCTGATAGCTGTTGTTTTTCTGTTCAGCTGTAATCATCATGGACATGAAACCGCTGTATCGGCAACTGAGCAATTCTTGACTACTTACTTTAAACACATGTTTTGGCTACTGAACTACAACATATGTTTTGGCTACTGAACTACAACAAATGTTTTGGCTACAGAACTACAACACATGTTTTGGCTACAGAACTGCAACAAATGTTTTGGCTACTGAACCTCAACAAATGTTTTGGCTACTGAACTATAACACATGTTTTGGCTACAGAACTACAACAACGTTTTGGCTATTGAACTGTAACACATATTTTGGCTTTTGAACTGTAACAGATGTTTTGGCTACTGAACTATAACAAAATATTTTGCTTCTGAACTATAACAAATGTTCTGGCTTCATAACTATTACAGACGATTTGACTATTGAACTGTATGAAATGTTTTGGCTACTAATCTCTAACTTTCCTTTCGCCTGCTGAACTGTTCACAGATCTTGGTTACGGATCTTTCTCCGCCATTTTTCTCCGGAACTGTCACAGAGCTTTAACTTCCGCATTCTTTTTTCTTTTTGTAATTATCATTTTTTTGATTACTGATCCTAAGAATAATAAATATAAACCACACAAAATGCTTTGCCAAAAGCTTATATCAAAAAATGTTACAACTACGAGTCAGGATTATTTACGCAACAGACACTAACTGCGGAATTATCATCTTTGATTTGTTTATTTAAAAACGTTCGGACATTGAAATCGGTGGAATGCCATGATGGTGAATTGTCCATCATCTTAGAAAGTCGCCAACAACAAAGGACAGTACACTGACCACGTCAGAATGCACGTGTGGTGGGTTTTGAAGGTAATATGTTTAACTATTTCTTGCGTCGTACTCGTTTAGTTGACGTAGATCGAACGAGGTCTGAGGATAATGTAAATAATCTGTTCATTCATTTATTATTATTTGATTATTGATACTTTATTTATTTATTTATTTGTTTATTTATTTGCATTTTTATTTATTTATATATATTTTTAATTAATTAATTAATTTATTATTATTATTTTAATAGTATTAGTATTAGTATTATTAGGGTTAGTATTATCTGTTGTTGTTGTTGTTGTTGTTGTCGTCATCTGTGTTTCTCCACTTCTTTGTCAAAGACTACGAAACGTGTCACTTGTTTCCTATTAATGATTCTTTTCTGCCAACTAAAACGAACAATCCATTCTGATTTTATCATGTAATGAAAATCTTTCATTTAGCTTTTAATAATGATTCAAATTACAATTTGCCGAGCTGTTACGGAACAGTATTTAATTATTTTACATAATCCTTGCCCTTAAAGTTTTTATCAAATCTTAGAACTGTTATTCAGACAGTCAGGCGATCAGACAAAGAGATAGACACACAGACAGAGACAGTCAGACTGATACGTTGATAGAGACGTAGATAGAGAGTAGTCAGGGAAGCAGGCAGAGAAAGACAAACGGACGAAGTGACAGACAGACAGACAGACAAAGAGACCGACGCACAGACAATCAAACTGATAGATAGATACTACTAATGCATTCACATTCATTTAAAAGTTTGGGATAATCTATCTATCTATCTATCTATCTGTCTATCTCCTCTCTCTCTCTCTCTCTCTCTCTCTCTCTCTCTCTCTCTCTCTCTCTCTCTCTCTCTCTCTCTCTCTCTCTCTCTCTCTCTCTCTCTCTCTCTCTCTCTCTCTCTCTCTCTCTCTCTCTCTCTCTCTCTCTCTCTCTCTCTCTCTCTCTCTCTCTCTCTTTATATATATATATATATATATATATATATATATATGTATAATACTCAAGTCATGCTGACGATTATAATTTCCATGCTTCAAGATGTGGGTGTCACTAGTGGGTGTGGTCTTCCTCACTGATTCAGGCAGGTCCCGAGGGGTCCAGTGACGAACATTCCTCAGAGAACCCACTACGTCATTCTCCGTTCCAAATAGTGCCTCGCAAACGGAATTTTTTCTATTTATTTATTTATTTGAATAGTATCTACCTTCAGTTTATAAATTTATAAAAGGTTACGCCCGTTTGCGTTTATGAGAAGATAAATAAATAATTAACACTGAAACTACATCAGGAATATTAGATGTCTGAACCTCAATAGCCGATTATAAAACAAACTGTCAGTTTATTGTAATGGCCTCTAATCTATCTGTAGAAAATAATAGTAGAAATAGTAGTAGTAGTAGTAATAGTAGTATAATAGTAGTAGTAGTAGTAGTAGTAGTAGTAATAGTAGTATAGTAGTAGTAGTAGTAGTAGTAGTAGTAATAGTAGTAGTATAGTAGTAGTAGTAGTAGTAGTGGTAGATATACTACTAATAAAATAGATAGATAGGTAGGTAGGTAGGTAAAGAGAGAGAGACAGAGAGAGAGATAGAGTGAGAGATAGATAGAGAGATATATATATATATATATATATATATATATATATAGAGAGAGAGAGAGAGAGAGAGAGAGAGAGAGAGAGAGAGAGAGAGAGAGAGAGAGATGGATGGATGGATGGATGGATGGATATAGGATACACAGGTAAACAGAGAGACACAGAAATAGAAATAGATATGTAGATAAATCGATACGCCGATATGTAGAAATTTAGACAGATAGGTTTATTTATTTATTTATTTATTTATTTGTTTATTTATTTATATATTTATTTATTTGTTTATTTATTTATTTATTTATTTATTTATTTATTTATTTATTTATTTATTTATTTATTTGTTTGTTTTTCAGTTTATTTCAGCATTTATTTTCAGTGCATTCTTTTAACATCGAAGCCATTTAATTCAACTTTTATTTAGAATCAGGAAATTAATGAATTACACGTGCTCTCTTCAGTATACGTATTCCAGACTTCGTGTCTACTAACTTCATTTGTGACTGAATTGTGCATTTGAAAAACTACAGTTTGTAATTGCTATAGACTGCAGAATCCTGGGGCGTTGTAAATTACAGTTCAGAATTAAATTATAAATTTATAGCATTTATGTACCGGAGTCGTTGTGCCAGATGATTGTATATTAACCATGTTTTTTAGCTAGATATCGAATTATTACATTCAGTCTATCGTGTGTCTTATTAAGTGAGAGTGAGAGAGAGAGAGAGAGAGAGAGAGAGAGAGAGAGAGAGAGAGAGAGAGAGAGAGAGAGAGAGAGAGAGAGAGAGAGAGAGAGAGAGAGAGGAATAGAGAATATTAGAGAGTGAGAGAAAGAGAAAGAGACAGCGAAATGTAGACAGAGACAGAAACAGACAAACATAGAGACAAACAGGCTTAGGTAGAAATAAAGATACAGAAAATTAAATAAACGTGCAAAATGGGAGACAGAAAGGGAGATCAGAGAATAAGACAGAAAGACAAAGGGAGAAAAGATAAACTCGAGGAAAACGGATGGAGTGTGAATGAAAAAGAATCAGAAAGTTACAGAGGATGTATTGTGACATCCCGACGTGTTAAGTAATGTTTTTGTTACTTAAATATTTCCTTAATAAGTGATTGTTTCTGTAGTGCGACTATTGCACTAAGTTTGTCTGTCTTTCTCTCTGTATTCATTTTTGTGTTTATCAATCATTTTGTGGGTTTATCTCTCTCTCTCTCTCTCTCTCTCTCTCTCTCTCTCTCTCTCTCTCTCTCTCTCTCTCTCTCTCTCTCTCTCTCTCTCTCTCTCTCTCTCTCTCTCTCCTCCCTCCCTCCCTCCCTCCCTCTCTCTCTTTCGCTATCTATCTCTCTTTACACAGATAGACTGATAAATAATAGATAAACATGTTTGTATATTTAAATAACGTCAGTCTATATCTCTGTGCTATTTAGCTATTTGCATGTCTTTATATTTGTCTGAGTCTAGAGGACGTTAAAAAACAGTCTTATACACACTTCAGATCTGATTAATAGTGTCTCATTCACTCTCTCTCTCTCTCTCTCTCTCTCTCTCTCTCTCTCTCTCTCTCTCTCTCTCTCTCTCTCTCTCTCTCTCTCTCTCTCTCACTCCATGTTTCTCCTGTTCTGTGTTCTCTTTGTTGTTGTTGTTGTTGTTGTTGTTTCTCTATGTACATCTTTCTAAACATTTCACTGAGTATGTTTCTCTCTGTTTAATTTCCTCCTTCTCTCTTCATCACGTTCTCTCACGCTAAAATCTCATTACACATAGCCAAAGCTAGGTTCTCTAGATATGACCAAACCATGCGTTGGTGTCATTGAACTGGCTGAAGTTATATACAACCAAAAAAAAAAAAAACGTCTTCTTTTGTAAATTAGCGATCACAGACACAAGCAGGTGTTACACAACTGAATAAAATCATTAAAGTTTACCGAGATTTCTCAGTTCTACAGTACACTTTTAGCCCAAAGTCATCAGCAAGTTACTGAAGTAGTGTCTGAATTACTGGCTCCAAAAATCTTCCTCCGTAAATCGAAGCAATTATTTTTATTTCGCCATCGCCTTCAGCGTTATTTTCATTGTTAAACCCATACATCATTAAGGATGTATATCAGAAGATGGTTTAGTCTTTATAGCGCCTGTGCATATGAGAGAGAGAGAGAGAGAGAGAGAGAGAGAGAGAGAGAGAGAGAGAGAGAGAGAGAGAGAGAGAGAGAGAGAGAGAGAGATCAGTATAGCGATTGTGATACGCTCAATATTTCGTAATATTTATTTGCTTTTAAAATGATATACGAACAGTTCCATAGTTTAAAGTTTATCTCTAATAACATTTGAAAAATAATAATAATAAAAAAAATTAAAATTAATTTAACTTTTCGCATTATCTTAAAAGATTTTAATTAAAAATCTTACCGAATATTTTACCCTTCACTTGTTATCTTTAATATACAAAAACTCTTAGATTATCGATTGGTTTGGCCTTATGACTTGGGGCGTTAATTTAAGACACAAATCCTTCAAAGTGAGTAAGGTCATTATTGAAAGAAATTCCGACTACAGAAATATTAAACACTTTATTTTGTACCTTCATAAAGATTGGTCGTATACGTCGAGATCCATGTCTGGTAATTCTTGAAACGAGTCTCTCATTATAGGAGATACTAAATTCTGTACAACAAATTAAGGTGGACTGGGATTATTAATAATAATAAGACATGATAATGGCGGTAGTTAGGATGAAGCAGGTAGGTCGGAGAGAAAGAATGAATTCGAGTGTAGGTAAGGTGTGTTATGTTTCATTGACGGACTGAAGATGTATTTTAAGAGCAGATGTTGGTTTTTTTTGTGTGTGGTTTTTTCCCGATGTAGTATTATTGTAATATATGTTATTATGGGCCAATTATCAATACTGTATTGTCATGTAATATTTCGGTTAGTGTTTGCCGGTTTCGTTATAATGAAAACAAAATTTCTGTTTTTTTTGGGAGGTTTTGGGGTGTTTTTTTTTTGTGTTATATGTTTATTTATTTTTCTTAATTTTTGGATTATTATTATAATCTCAGAAGCCAAATTCATGGATTTTTGAAAGCTTTTTGTTCCGGTTTATTGTTGTTATAATTGCTGTTGTTATTGTTTTATTATGTTGTTTTTTTATCGTCTAATTACTGATGTTTTAGAATATTTAGTTTTATTACAGAAATATCAACGTTTTTATATGTATATAATATAAACATGTTTTCTTTCCCAAATTATTATTTTTTTTTTTTTCATACACGTAAAAAGAAAAATTAATTTAATTTGTTTATCTTCTAAAGATAAAGAACCTTGATAGTTTTGTCCTTTCTGAGATTCAGTTAACTGGGCATGCGTGGGCATTTTCCCGTCACATCATTATTTCTTATTAATCAGTTTAATTACAGGCAGTGCATAGAGAGATAATTAATATTCATGTTAAATCGAATTGACGTAATTGATGCAGGTAATTGCAATTCCTATTAAAATAGCAGAAGTGATTAATATTCTGATTAGCGTCATGTGCCTGTTTACGTCAAAGTTGTAATTTCTGTACGTTTGTTGCCTGGTTAATTTAGACCGCTGCAAAATTGTTTGCAAATATTTTTACTCGTTATAAACGCGCGCGACACAGACATAGCGACATACACATATATGAAATTAATCGTGCATCATGCATGCACATATGCTCAGACGTAGATACATAAATACATACACAAACACAAACACACACACATACACACACATACATAAATTCATACGTAGATACATACACCCATACAGACATATAGCATACACACACACACATATACACACACATACATAAATTAATACGTAGATACACACATCCATACAAACATATAGCATACACACATACATGCATACATATATTTTTACTTACATGACACTGTTACCAATGATTAGCATAATATTGTTTTATCTTTTGCAAAACAAGAATTACTAAGTACAGATCTATTCATGATCCCTGACGACAGCATACTAGTATGACGTCATGACAATACCAACCAAAATTATAGTGCAAGCTTGTACGTAACTCTACGTATGTATGTAAGTATGATATATATATATATAGTATGTATGTATGTATTTATATATAGTATGTATGTATATATTTATATATACATGTGTGTCTATATATATATATATATATGCATATATGTTTCTACATTTATCTCAATGGTTCATAATATTAAAACAGGGTCGACTATGTGAACTCATTTTGACAAAACGGGAAATATACTGCGTTATTATGGATACAAAACTAATCAGTGTTTGTCGGATTTACAATTAAATATACGACAAGCAAGGCGAAAAAGAGATGAAATTTGGTGCCATGTTGTAAATTTAAGACTTCAATTCGAGTGGATATTGTTTTAACAGATTGTAGATCTCTCTCTCTCTCTCTCTCTCTCTCTCTCTCTCTCTCTCTCTCTCTCTCTCTCTCTCTCCCTCCCTCCCTCCCTCTCTCTCCTCCCTTTCTCTCCTCCCTCTCTCTCCTCCCTTTCTCTCCTCCCTCTCTCTCTCTCATCATTTTTATACAACGACCTGTCTAAATAATAACAACAATATTTGTATAACCCATAACTTCTGTTCAAGTGAATGTATCATCATTATCTTTGCTGACAATTAAACGCGAAAGTAATGTAGGATTTGCGTGTGACGTCTGACGTGTTTGCACGATACTACGTCATCATGAGGGGGGATAAAGAGAAGTAATTTTTTTTTTTTTTTTTTAAATCCTTGATTCACTGATTATACGGATAGACTATAAAGATATTCTGGTTCCTGTGCGAGACACGATACCAGGAAACAGAGAAAGTGCCTGCTTCCATTCATCCCCACACAAGCTAGTTAATTTACTTGTGTACGAGCAACTGAACAACAAAAAAACGTTACTCAACAGTCGACCACGGAAAGACGGGGGCTAGGCTTTGTCTCGCAGATAATCTCTGAAATGAAAATAGTATGAAAAGCTTCTAATGACCGTGTCTTCCGTTTTCTTCGACAGGTTTATTCAAAACATTTAAATGCATTTTGTTTTCTTTCTTGTCTCTGAGATATTTTCATATGACGAAGACGTATTTGTAGCAATTTTATGTATGTAATGTATGTATGTATGTATCAATGTGTGTTTGTATATATGTATGTATGTATGTATGTAATGTATGTATGTATGAATGTATGTAGGTATTTATGTATGTATGGATATGTATGTATGTATGCATGTATGTAATGTATGTATGTATGTATGTATGTATGTATGTATGTATGTATGTATGTATGTATGTATGTATGTATGTATGTATGTATGTATGTATGTATGTATGTATATGTATTTATGTATGTATGTATGTAATGTATGTATGTATGTATGTATGTATGTATGTATGTATGTATGTATGTATGTATGAATGTATGTATGTATGTAGGTATTTATGTATGAACGGATGTATGTGTGTGTATGTATGTATGTTTATAGGTATGTATGTAAGTATGTGTGTGGGTATATGTATGTATGTATATATGGATTATGTATGTATGTATGTATGTATGTATATAATATCTGTGACACTCACCGCATGCATACAAACAGACAAAAACACATATATTAATTTAATTGGAAACACATCAAATCCTTTCTCCATCGATATAGGTTAGCTATGTCTTACATTTTCCATATGTCTGGCCTGAAAAAATGTAGGAGTCCTCAATAAACGGCGCCAGAATTTACATCTGCCAGGGTACAATAGACTGAGCCACTTCTCCTGTATACGTCACACTATAACAGTAAGCTGGTGGTAAACCACTCTAAAGAGAAGCACCTGTATTTGACAGTTTAATGGAGTTTTGGTGAAGCTGGGAAGTGTCTAAACTAGCAAGTCGTAACTTCTTTACAAAACGTCCGTCAAATCGGTGCCAAACCGTTTCTTCAGTTTTAGCATGCTTCTTTTTATTTATTTATTTATTTATTTTTTTTAAATTTTTTAAAATTTTATTATTATTATTATTATTATTATTATTATTATTATTATTATTATTATATATATTATTATTTTTTTTTTTTATGGGGTGGATAATAACCAGTCAATTTAAATAAACTTAAGAT
>CM022674.1:3293241-3358241 GCA_012295275.1 Chrysomallon squamiferum
TATCTATCTATCTATCTATCTATCTATCTATCTATCTATCTATCTATCTATCTATCTATCTATCTGTCGGTTTGTCTGTCTGTGTGTCTGTCTATCTATCTGTCTATTTATACATAATTTTACACACACACACACACATGTATACATATACACGTGCCTGTGTGTCTAACATTTTGTATGTATGCATGTGTGTGTGTGTGTGTGTGTGAGAGAGAGAGAGAGAGAGAGAGAGAGAGAGAGAGAGAGAGAGAGAGAGAGAGAGAGAGAGAGAGAGAGAGAGAGAGAGAGAGAGAGAGAGAGAGAGAGAGAGATACTACATTTGGTTGTTTTTTTCACTCATACTCATTACAGAAATACCGTTGTCAATTACTAACGATTTGTCCACCATATGTGTTTAGATTGATAAATATTTACTGAATAGCTGCGTGTATCATTAAAGAATACTGTGTATCAAATCTTGTTGCCTATGACTTTCCGTTCACTTTAAATGTGTATTCACTGTCTACACTGGGTATACATACAAAATTTGTTAGGATAAACGGAACGAATCTTTTTTTACCGTTTTTAATATTTACTTAGTTAGTTAGTTAGTTACTTATTGGGTTGTTTTCGTTTTTGATTGAACAAAAGGAAACCCTTACTGGTTCTTTTTTTTGTTCTGTTTTTGAATTATTCATTCTTCAAAATATATTAGTAATGATATTTATCCAGAAAGTTGTAGTAATGATATTTATTTAACATGTTTATTATTATTTCTCTTCTGTACAAGCTTTTGTCTTTAGCTCTGTTTTTCTGTTTATTTCTGTTTCTGGATATATACACGTGCACATATGTTTATATAAACACGAAGATGGATACATACATATATACAGAATGACAGAGAGATAGACACACATATATGCATGCATACATACATACATACATACATACATACATACATATAAACATACTTACATATACACATGTATACATACATACATACATACATACATACATACATTCATACATACATACACACATACGTTATTAGTCTGAATATCCTTTTGGGTATGCAGTTATATACGTGACTTGATGTCATCACTCAATTCACGATAAACGAACCGTCATTTTCCCAAGTGAATTTTCCCTGCCACTGAAGTTATTTGCATTGATCACCTGAGTTTGACAAGTTGTTCAAAGTTTCTGAGAGTTTGGCCTGGGCGAGCAACATCGATTGACAGCGGAGTAATGACTGACCGAAATGAATTCGGTTTATTTTTCATGACAAACTGTCTGTGTCCTGCGGCTCTTTTGCGGTTCTTTCCGATGTCTTCGGACAACATTTGCTTGACTGTACTAAACTTTCTACACATATCTGGGTGCTTTTAAGCCCGGTGTGTATAGAGGTGTTTATTATTATTATTATTATTATTATTATTATTATTATTGTCTTTTTCCTCCGTTTCATTTTAAAAAAAGAAAGAAAAAAAAAGAAAAAAAAAAAGATAGAGACTTTTTATTGAGTGACATTTAAAAATCATCATCGACTTGTATGGAACCTTTGGGAGAAGAAACTCTAGCGGACTACTTGTATCGCTCAAATCAGTCGTTTGCTCTTTAAAACATGTAACTGAAATCCAATACGCTTTCGATGTAAGTGTGCAATCTTTGCTGGATCAGCAAAACTATCGTGCAGACGTTCAGAAAGATGGATTAATGACTATTGTGTCTCCACGTTTCTGATTTCATAAATTTTATCTCTGGAGGTTACCACTGGAATCGCTTTCTGTCTATTACATTGTATTTCAGTATATGAAAAGAAATTATATTTCGTTATACTCTAGTTCGGAGATGCACTTTTAACAAGTCGTTAACCTCCAGGACTTTGGTAGAGAGGATACATTATAACATTACAACGTCAGACGAGTTACGTAACTGCAAAAATAATTACAACGTTCAGCTGCGTATTCTTCTGATCACTATAACGGTTAATCTATTGTAATAGTTTTAATAACAATTATTAAAAAAAAAAAAATTGTGATTAGTTTTCATCATTAATGACAAATTCATATCACATTGCTGTAACACACAGTGATGCGTTTATTGTGTTTACATGGACAGTCTTGTGTTTATATTGCACAGAACAGTTTTGAAATAGCACCGACAGTATTATATTCTCTTGTATTGTAATATAATCATATTTATATTCGCACAGTACAAACAGTCCTGTTTTTTTTTTATATAGTTTAAGTAAAGACAGTAAACCGAACTTGTGTTTTACAAACTACATAATTTATACATTACGGTCCTATTGACAATATTACGTTTCTACTGACCTAATATGTTTACATATGTTTGCATTAATGTGCTATAGAAACATATTGAGTTGATCAAAAATTTTGGAATACAGAACCGTGAATGTTTAGTTTTGTGTGGAAACAGACAAGTGCTCTAATCACTGTTGGAACGGGAAACAAATTACTGAGGTAAGAGATTAGATCACGCCGTTATAGCTACGCGCTCTAGTGGTTGAATGAATTCGTATAATAACTGAAATCGTGTTTTGGAATTTGCTGTAAAGTCATTCCCTACTGTATCGAGTTAATAAGTATTCCGAGAAATAGATAATAAAAACCCCCCACTATTTATGGATGAGGTGATCACGTGATCAGTTGTGAGACACGTTTGAATCAGTAAGAAGATAATCAATTTACGGTTATGGAATCCTTGTCAAATTCGGCTCTAGCAATTACTCGGTCACACAAGAAGAGTTGGTTACAAAGATTACATTTTATGACGAGCCTCAAGGCGTAATAACACAACTTTCAAAAAAAGACAAAGAAATAATAAAAAAAAAAAAAATCCTAGCAGAGAAATGCTGCTTTATTAGATGATGTTTGAAAAATACCAAAATTACCGTGTTTATTTATTAACTGAGAAAGTTATCCGAAAAATCCGATGAAGATGTTTAAACTGAGGAATATAAAAGAGAGAAAAAGAAAAAATACCACGAACCGAGAGAAAAGTTATCCGAAAAATCCGATGAAGAGAAACTGAGGAAAATAAGAAAAAAAAAGGAATAATTTTTATAACAACTCTGTTCAGCAGTTCCAATAAGCGAAGAATCGGTTGATTTCTGGAGGGGTTTCCAGAACGACGGATTTTTTTTTTTTTTTCTGTCGACGTCTGCATACGACGTCTGCATACGACGACGCCACGCTCCAAAATCAAGAACAGAACTGTCAACGACCGCACGGTCGACGTATAACTTCTTCTGTTGTAACTTCCTCCGTCTGAAACGAGGAGATTCCGAGCACTCGACTTTCTTCTGTCGAGATCGTTTTCGTTTCGGATTAGTTTCTGGAGCGGTTTTTTTTTTTTTTTTTTTTTTTTTTTCTGTCGTCTCCGAAAACGATCGTCTGCTTCTGTGTTCTTCATTTCTGAACCAGTGTCAGGTTACAGAAATCAGCCGTTCTTTTCCTGCTTCGGGAATCGTCTTTCCAATTTTTTTTTGTTTTTTTTGTTTTGTTTTTTTTGATTCCTTGCAAGACTTTCCGGGTTGCGTAACCAAATCTCGTTCAGTTTGAATGTGTAATATTTCTTACTTCAGTTTCCATTTCACTAAAAGCATCGTCATTATCTGTAACTCTATTCGTATATTATTTGCTAGACTGTGATGCGTATTTTCTCTATTTATTTGAAAAAAATAAATAACACAATTGTTGATGTGACTAAAGAAAATCTTGGTTGGATATAAGATATTATTATTATTATTATTATTATTATTATTATTATTATTATTATTATTATTATTATTATTATTATTATTATTATTTATTTATTTATTTATTTATTTATTTTTTTTTAATTTCTTTTTTTTTTTTATCCTGTTGTCGAAAATCGGATTTCTTCTTTGACAGTCTCAAAATGTTTTGCTTCAGTTTATCTGAGAACATTCTGGATCATATTTTCCACATTCACCAGGAATATCCTTTCTCAAACTTATTACGAAGACGCGACACATCCGCTTATCATCATGTCGACAATATCTGTCAATATTTGGAACATTATTCAAAATAAGACGCAGGAAGTGACGTAAGCAGCTTTATCGGATTTCATTCCTTCTTCTGCCTACGGGGGAGTATATAAGTTCATATACTTTAAAAAAAAAAAAAAATTTTTTCTTCACTATTATTTAAAAAAAAAAAAAAATTGGGGTTTGTTATTATAAAACAAACGAGCTGCATTCTTTAAAGAGAATTTAACAGTTTTATTGATTTGCTGGTCTCAGTGGTTCTAAATGTTATGGGTGCTAATTTTGAGTTTCGAGTTGCCATGTCTCATCAGATAGTTCATCAGTATTGTCACCAAAAGAGAGAACTGAGATCCAGGAAGCACGATGTCCACTTGCGCAGTAAACTGTTAATGGATGTGATTTGTATCTCGAGGAAATTTTCATATTTCGCGACAGAAACAGAACTGAATGTGATGTTCGAGCGAAGAGGTGAATATTTCTAAACAGGTTTCTTCTGTGTTCTTCTGAGTTCTGTTTTATGATTTGGATCTTCCCGTTCAGGTATTTTTGAACAGGATTGTTACCGTGAGTGCTTGTGAAATTTTTCTTTATTTTTTTTTTTTTTCTTTAATGAATTCGGAATAAATTACCATACAATGCACAGAATGCGAAAAAAGTTGATTCCGAAGCCGTATTAGTTTAAAAGAAAAAGTTTACGTCATTGCTGAAAACAAGTTACAATAGTATAAAGGAATCTTTTAGAAGATAATGAATTATGAATTAGATCGTAAGAAGTGTTATAAATTGATGAAACAGAGACAGTAAGAAAGTGACAGAGAGAATAGTACAATGGTGACGAAAATAATTTCAGATAACAGAGGATTATTGTAAAGATAAGGAATCTAGGAATTTTATCAGAGGAAAATATTTCAGACTAGAAGCGTACAAGAGACTGTTAGTTAACACGTTAATAGAGAAAACAGACAGACAGCAAAAACACGACAAGAGTTTATATTAGTAGGCTAAAACACAAAAATACCAACACAAACGAACGCAATAGACGAATTACAACACAGAATATAATACATTCCAGGAAACCAAAATAACATACATTTTACAACAGAACCAAATCTATAACACATTCTAGAATACAACACACAATATATTACATTCCAGAATACAGTACAACGTATAATACATTCCAGAATACAATACAAAATATAATACATTCCAGAATACAAAACAAAATATAATACATTCCAGAATACAATTTAGAATATAACACATTAGAAAATCTAATATAGGACTACATAATAATAATAATAATAATAATAATAATAATAATAATAATAATAATAATAATAATAATAATAAAGAAGGTCGAATTTTAAAAATATATCTCAGAACACAATATATATGAGAACATAAAACAAATTGCAAGAAAAAAGTTCAAGCATTACAAAATTATAAAGTTAATAAAATAATAATAATAACAATAATAATACATTAAAAACAAAAAAACAACAACATTAAAGACATAGAAATAATAGAAAACAAAACAGAAAAAAACAACAAAAACAACAAAAAATTAAGAAAGAAAACATACAGAAAAAAATAAAAAATAAAAAAAAGACATAACATATCTGATATCTGCTACAACTTCTCGTATTACCCAGAGATTAAATGTTTTACATATACTACTACACCAACATCATACATCCATACAAATATTCTGCGCAAACAGTTCTCTCTGGAATTCCTCTTCAGCTGGTCTGTCTGTTATCAGACGTGCGACTGTTTCAGATTAGACCCAGCATCGCTGGTAAATATGACAGCCGATTTAAAATTCTGATCCGTACATATTAACCCAGCCACGGAATGTCATTTGGCTACAGTATTACTTCAGCTGTAGTTACCACGTATATCAGACAATATTAAAACGCGTTAGGCTGCTTTTCTCTCTCGCTTTCTCTCTCTCTCTCTCTCCTGATGGCCTGTCTAATTTCAGAATAATGCGTTGGCTGTTTCTTATGTAACATTCAATCACCTCTAACGATCACATAATTACATATTTATCTGACGGAGGTTTGGCGCTCAAAAACAGATTCTTCTTTCTTTTATTGATGAACATCGTTGCTGCTCTCGATTGTTTGTTTACGACGAATAACTGCTTTGTTAAACTGACTCCGCTGAAGATTCGACAACTGTGAAGGTTTCTAAGGTTATCTGTTTTGTGTAACAGGGACAGAACGTCTACCCTCTTCTGTCTAGGAGAGGAAAATAATCAAGTTTTTCTCTTGGACTATCATGCTGTGCGTATCAAGGAGAAGGAGATCGTATTCTTGTTTTTTGAATCAATGACTATGGTATTGTATCAAAGAAGGATGGACTGCTATGTATCTAGGATATTAAATAAATCATTTTTGCATCAGACAGGCATAGATTACCGTACTGAACTAAGAAGACTAAATAATCATTTTGTATCAAATACCCTATTCAGCTGTGTTTCTCTGTTATGGAGTCTAGTGTACTGTCTTGTATGAAGGCAACTAGTTTCTTGCAGTTTGTCTCTAATGTACTCTTTTATAAAGGTGAATGAAGTCATTTCTTGTATCAAAGGGGAGCTGAGTTTACGAAGAAGACAAAAGTGTCCTGTTATGTTAAGGATATTATATACCTTGAATCATGCTGACTAAAGTCATCTTTTGTGTGACAGAGATTTAAGTTGCATTGTCTTGTCAAGGAGTTTAAGCTATCATACAATAGTCTGGTGTTTTATGAAGGACGCTAAGCTATTTGTATTGTGTGAATTAGGTTTAAATTGCAAAGTTGTTTTAATTACCCAGTTCATTCACTGAGAAAAGCTGAGTGGAACTAGAAAATAATTCTTTCACAATTCGTCAAGAGAGATAACTGCGAATCATTTAGAGTTATACATGTTTTAACAGTGTTGTTAACTTGAATATTTGAACTGACAAGTCACAAAAAAAAAAAAAAAAAAAAAAAATTAAAATAATTTGACGATTTTATAATAATGAAAGGTGACTGTACATTTTTGTTTTTTTGTTAAAGATTAACACATCATTCTTGTCTGAGAAAAAACATTTTCTTTTTGAATCAGAAAAAGTAAATAGGTTTACTTACAAATTCTGATTTAAATTCCTCTCCAAAATTAGCTACGGATGTTTAAGTTTCTGTAATTCTGAAGTATAAGTAAGTTCAGACTGAAAAATTTCTGATAAAATCGAATTTGAATTACAAAGAAACTGTATATATAGATTTGCATCTATAAATATATCTACATATATTGATATAAATAGAAATACTGGTGCTGCAGAATTTGGTTTCTATTTTTGACCGCTCTAGGATGTGTGACTTACTTTATTTAAAAGAAATGGAAAAAAAGAAAAAGAAGAATATGACCGAGGCACAAACCGAATTTTATTTTGTTTTAGATAACTATTTCCTAACACAATTCTGCGTTTGTTTTAACTAAACACTCATTTTCACTAAACGAAGTGGCTGAGAAGATCCAACAAACAAATAATAATCACTTCCCTTGTGGAGTAACTTGTCAGTTACCTCAAAAACATGGTCGACACTGAAATGAACTCGATTACGGCAATTTCCGAATTAACCTCGGACGTTTCCGGCGGAAAGGTTGATACAACGCAATTGACAAACGATTCTGTTGAAGAAGACGAAACAAATCCTTCCAGAACTTTCGTCGAGAAATCTGAAATAAGCTGCGACTCGGAAACTGACGACATATTCATGAGCATTGCCGAAGAACTACCGAAGCAGAAACTCGGTTCAGCGAGGAAAAATCCGCAAGAAATCCCGAAAAGTCCACGACTGTTCACGAACGACTCACGGAAAACGTCGAACGAGTTCCGACGCGTTTCTTTCAATTCGCCGAAGAATTCGCCTGCGCCACGGAAAGCGTCGAAGACGTCTATCGTTTGTCAAAGCTGTCGCTCGGACAAAGTCGCCGATGCCCGTAAGGCATCGTCGAGCTTGTCGCGACAGCTGTCGTGGGCGCCTAGCAACATGATGATGCAGTTTGACGATCAGCAGTTTGAAGGAAGACTCAAATGTTCACAAGTATGTATTTAAAAAATGTCTCTAAATATAGGGGTTTTTTTGAACACGTAACCGTTTAATGTAAGTAAACGAAAACCATGAATTAAAAAGAAAGGCTCGTTAGTTTGATGACGTCAAGTGATTGTTTCTGACGTTACAAAATTATTCCAGGATTTGTATTGAATGTATTTAAAATAACGTTTCTGTTACAGTTTAATTACTTACTTGTTTATTTTATAGTCGTCTTTATAATCATTGTATTATTATTATTATTATTATTATTATTATTATTACTGAATTTGTTAGTTTTATGAATTTATTTATTTATTTATTGTCGTTTTCTTTATTTCTATTTTCTTCTTGTTTTTTTTCACTGATTTGATACAAAATGCTACGTTCCTTGCACAAAACGTTGCCCTAGATAACTAGGTCATTTTCTAAATATAATTTATCTGTTTTACTAACATTATCACTTATTTTACTTTATAATTATCTCTTAGACTTCAGTTAGTTCATCTGTACTCCTCTCAGTTTGAAAGTCTTTCTGTAGAGAATAACTACGTTACACTCGAGTCTAATATAACTATACATTGTTAGGTACAATTACATTACTCAGTAGATATCCGTTAGTCTGTTTTACTAACATTATTACTTGTTTCACGTTGTATTTTTAACTTTTCTCGGTCACAATTATGTTCTACGATCTTCCTTCTACTTATGTTATCATAGAGTATAATACAAGTTGTGTGTGTGTGCGTGTGTGTGTGCATATTTTTGTGTCTAATTAAACTGATCTAATATAATAATATAAATAATATATATATATATTTTTTTTCTTTTTTTTTCTGAAGAATAAATAAATTACACCTGGAGTATAATTAATACACATATAATTATATGCATCCACAAGCATACACCAAAATCAACACACACACACACACTTCAGACATAGGGATCTTTTGTAAGTTTCTAGTTATTATTATTTAAGGGTAATTAGGTTATTTATCACATGGTGCAGCCATGAATACCTCTAATTTATGCGTATATGTGTGGTTAAGTATGTATGTCTATAAGGATAAGCTTGTATGAATGTATGTTCGTGTGTATGTATGTTTTTGTGTATATATATATATATGTGTGTGTCTACAGAAGGCGCGATGATTACATGAATTTGAAATTCCTGTACAAGAACGGTTACTGAGTTATGTTAATATACATTTATCTTTTTTGTTATTTATTTATCTTATCAATAATTCTTTCCAGACTGAGTCAGGATTGATCTCACATAAACTGAATTTCACTGTAGTTTACGCGTTATTCATTTATACAGTCAACTGTCAAGTTGTTATGCACGTGTGGTCATGAATACGCGAATGAGAATGTGTGTGCGTCTGTGTGTGTGTGTCTTTGTGCGTCTGTGTTGGTCCGTCTAAAGTAGGTGCACGCCAGTACATCAATCTATTTTCTGATGATTTATTTCAGAGGTTTGACAAGAGATAGTAATTACGGTTAGATTTGTTCCTTAACTTTTTTGTCCACTGTATTTTGATTTTTCATCACTGCTAGTAACTTCAGGCTACGATGACTTAGACATGGAATTAACATAGATATTGTCTCTGCTTTACTAAGTTTGGGGACTTCTGTTGTCATTATCGGTTAGTTTTGCCTGTGGGTGCTATTAATGGTATGACTGAGTGTTCCATTCCGGTAGAACATGTCTGTTTTAATTACTTGTAGTGTGTGAGTGAGTATGTGTGTGTGTGTAAGTGCATAAGTGCGTGTGTGTGTGTGTGTGAGAGAGAGAGAGAGAGAGAGAGAGAGAGAGAGAGAGAGAGAGAGAGAGAGAGAGAATTTAAAAGAATAATTCTGATGCGATGATTTAAAAGAATAATTGTTGCTGATGATGGACTTAAATTAATTGTTAATTGCTATATTAAGTTCCCTATTACCAGCATCACCAACATGTTTATCATTACCATTATTATCATAATCGCAATCATCGTCATCTTTATTATTATCATCATCATTCTTCCATCATTTCTTTTCATTTCATTATTTACGAAGAGAACTGCTAAAAGCACATGGCTTCTACACTTTAATTATTCAGTGTTCTGTTTAGAAAGACAAAAACAGATCCATCAGACAGGAATAATGACATGATGGAAAACGAACAGAGTTGAACAAGTTCAAACAACACATACTTACCTTATTAAAACAGTTTATGAATTATTTACAAAGTAAGCAATATCCTAATGGTATGAGATAGGCCTACATCTGCAAGATTACTGCACTGTGTTATCCAGACAGTAAATCACTCATGCTTTGCAAGTTCAAATTCTTTATCGTACGGAAAAGTGTAAACACACAATCGTATTGCTTCCAATAACCGCGGAAATTCTGATCTTAAACTCGTGTAATTAAAGATAAATACAAATTTAAATAACAATTATATGCAATGAGATGTCTTAAACACCCGCTTTTATTACAAGTGACTTCGTAAAATTCGTCCAATAAGGATTTTATCGAAGCAATAAGCAACGCTTTATTCTCTCCGAATGAGAGGAAATAAAAAAACAAAACAAAAAAACAAAAATGGCGGATTGCGAATTAATGACGTCAGCACAAAAACAAAAAGCGTGGTTTAATAAGGTTTGTTGAGTTCCCCCCTACACACACACACACACACCAGAAACGTTCTTAATGAAAATTTCATTTATCCAGAGACGTGAAAAACCACGTAAATGGTAAATACGTATTAGTCACGTGTATTGGAATTGTTTCTAAAATACGTTTTCTCGTGTCTCAGAACATACTTAGTGTAAATGAGACGGAAACAACAACGCTTTCTCGTGTTTTTGGTAATGCCCGAAGTCACCGTAGTTCATGACTTTATTCGGCGACCAATTATACGCGTAGGTTCTTTACAAGAAAATATGACGCCCACATAACATTACCCTGTACAAAACAACTGCATATATCTATCTATCTATCAATCTGTGTGTGTCTCTCTCTCTGTCTCTGTCTGTCTGTCTCTCTCTCTCTCTCTCTCTCTCTCTCTCTCTCTCTCTCTCTCTCTCTCTCTCTCTGTCTCTGTCTGTCTGTCTCTCTCTCTCTCTCTCTCTCTCTCTCTCTCTCTCTCTCTCTCTCTCTCTCTCTCTCTCTCTCTCTCTCTCTCTCTCTCTCTCTCTCTCTCTCTCTCTCTCTCTCTCTCTCTCTCTCTCTCTCTCTCTCTCTCTCTCTCTCTCTATCTCTATTATTATTATTATTATTATTATTATTATTATGATTCGTGTATCTTTTCACGGTATATTTTGTTTTCAGTGACTTCTTCTGCTATACGGTATCACTCCGTAGTGCTAAATTATTTATTCAGTTTTACCGCGGCTGACAGAAATCTGAACCTGTTAGTTTGTTATCCGGCTTCTTTCCTTATCCGATTTGACACTAATAGTTTCACACGATGTCACTGATCGATATAGGAGCCATAAGTTCATAACGAAAAATATCATAATGCATATGCATGTGCGTATTATCTTACTTAGCACCTTTAACTACAGATTAGGAACGGATCTTTAATAAAAAAAAAAAAGAGAGAGAGAGAGAGAGAGAGAGAGAGAGAGAGAGAGAGAGAGAGAGAGAGAGAGAGAGAGAGAGAGAGAGAGAGAGAGAGAGAGAGAGAGAGAGAGAGAGAGAGAGAGAGAGAGAGAGAGAGAGAGAGAGAGACAGAGACAGAGACAGAGACAGAGACAGAGATAGAGAGAGAGAAAGAGCTAGATACAAATAGATATAGATAGATAGATAGATAGACAGGACAAACAGACAGACAGACAGACAGACAGACAGATAGATAGATACTTAGATAAACAGATCGACGGAGATAGAGAATGAAGAAGGAAGATAAAGCATGATATACGTATGTTAATATTCAAATGGTGAATTTCTTTCTGTTGTTTTGTCAGCATGTATCTGCAGTTTGAGGTAAAAAAAATAAAAAGAGGATTTATTTCATGCACTGACGTCTACTTAATCTGAGGTCATCTGATAACGCAGATGAGGTCAAAATCGATTTATAGCAGGAAATTAAGAATCTTTAGAAATACGTCTTGTGTCAGTACGCTTGCTTGGCACGCAACATTTAAATACCCTGCTTCGTCGTATGATACCTTACAAAGTCACGGAGATAAACGAAGCGAAAGCGTTTTTTTTTTTTTACGTTTGAACACGCTGCAAGAACGGAACAGAGAGACCAATTTTAACCTCGAATGCTCGGCATCTATTTCCGAGAATGTGTACATTATATTTCGTAATGACTTCTTGTTTGTAACGTAATGGATCGTGTCCCTCTCTTGTTTAGACGGTGATGAGTGAATTATAGAATGCTAACAGTGATGAACTGTGTGGGTGCCTCTGTGAGTGTATGTGTGTGTGTGAGTGTGTGTGTCTCTGTGTGTGTGCGTGTGTGTGAGTGTTTAGAAACAGGCTCAAATCAGCAAGGAGAATTGATGTTAAATGACAGGTACTGGCCGCTCTCGGTGGTAAGTGTGATGAAGCTGTACTGTCTTCACGTAATGTTTTTCTCACTCATTTTCGTCTTGATTGAGCGCTGAAATTTAGTCATCAAGGTCTGATGTAGACAGACATAGAGACAGAGAGAGAGAGAGAGAGAGAGAGAGAGAGAGAGAGAGAGAGAGAGAGAGAGAGAGAGAGAGAGAGAGAGAGAGAGAGAGAGAGAGAGAGAGAGAGAGAGAGAGAGAGAGAGAGAGAGAGAGAGAGAGAGAGAGAGAGAGAGAATGAGATTGACACGAGAGAAAAAGCTGCCACGTATTGCACTAATTTCTTTTCTCATTTTCTTCCACGATTTTAAAGAATTATGGAAATCTCTTTTCAGACGTATATATCATGTAGGATTGTGTGAAATATGCTATCCGTCCCTACCCCCCTCCCCATCTCAAATCCTTGGTTTAGAAAAGGAATATAACTCTAAGGGTTTCCTGATGTTAAATGCGGTTTTATTTACAGTGACACTTTAAAATAGAAAAAAACAAACTCAGAATAGATCTTCAGAGTTAATGCCTCTGGGTTCGAAAATTTTCCACAGAAAGCTAAATGCCATCAGACTTATTTGTCTAATTTGTTTCGCATCTCGATAAGGAATGGTTAAAAATCTGACGTCACTGTTGGTCTCTGGATTTCTTTTCGTTCTTATTTTGTTTGTTTGTTTTTGGTGTTTTTGTTTTTTCCCGTTTTTTTTTTTTTTTTTCCATGTCATGTTGAACTGACGTAAATATGTTGTAATATGACAGAGTTTCAAAAAAAAAAGAAAGAAAAGCAAATTAGAATGTTAATGATTCATTAAATGAACTGCACGTTGTGTTTGTCTTTCATAAGCACTGGCTTTAGAAGTTGAAATCGTTTTGAAATAGAATGAAGTTCAGTGGCATGTCATTTTCTCAACAGACGTTATTTCTCAATGCGCTGTTTTCTCTGAAACACAGTCTTAAATTTTTATGACGTTATTGTTCGGAATATGGCGAATTATTTTAATGACTTATTCTGTGTGACTGATCAAATTTAAGAATAAATATTCTTCGATAAAAAATAATATGTATATATATATATAAAATCCTATTTGTTTCTTATTTAACTTTTCTCTTCTTATTTCTGAATTGACTACTAACTAGCTCATCATTTTAACATAATTAATGAATGAATAATAATAATAACAAGAACAACAATAACAACACAATAACAACAACAACACAATAACAAGTAGAATAACGATAGACTATAACGGTTTTGGGTTTTTTTTTTTATTTTTTTATTACCTGCAACATTAAATAATATCTACAATGGTAATAATAATAATAATAATAATAATAATAATAATAATAATAATCATAATAATAATAATAATAATAATAATAATAATAATTATAATTATAATAAAAATAATAATTTATAAATGTTAACTGAAAAAAATCGTTTGCTGATTTGTCAAAAGATGCGCACTAAAAATCTCTAATATTTGTCCATAAATTCAGAAAGCATTCATTTTATGTGTCAGCAGATAAAAAAAATCACATAATCATAAATATCTACGAGCTATCTTCACAAAGTGAACAACTTTCCTCTGAAGTTAGGTCAATATTAAATCAAACAAAAACTCGAGTTATTGACACACACACACACTCGTAAAGTTGGTTAACGCTTGTCAAACGAAACGAAGATTTATGACGTTTTTCAGTCTAAGAAATTTTTAGCGAGGAACACAAAAAGCTGAACTGGGGAGGGGGTCGGTTCATATCCGAGACGTCATTTTTCACAAAGTCATTGACAGACTCGTTACGTTCTCAAAACTGTTTGTCACGGATATCGAGACGTGACGGTTTTGTTTGTAACGCATCAACCCAGATTTTATTTTTCTTGTAAACGCCGCTTACTCATAAGAAAGTGATATTAGAGAAAATATGATTTATTACTAGCAGTTTAAGAACATACACAAAAAACGCACGCACGCCCACACACATACACGCACATACGTGTTTATATATATATATATATACTTTTTAAAAGATGTTATCATTATAAATATCAGTACGTTGTAGAGACACGTTGTAATTAATAAGGGCTCTAATTTTTACATATATAAACAGTCATTCTCTCTCTCTCTCTCTCTCTCTCTCTCTCTCTCTCTCTCTCTCTCTCTCTCTCTCTCTCTCTCTCTCTCTCCCTCCCTCCCGCCCTCCCAAAACACTCCCTTTCTCCCAAAACACTCCCTTTCTCCATGTCTCTTATCTCTCATTTTTCCGCTCTCATTCGCTGTCTCCATTTCCGTCCATTAATACCACGGTATTTGTTCAGACCCACGTAAAACACGTTACACACACTTCTCAATTAAGTAACACAACTAATCAAATTATGCTGGTCCGCAAAATAGATCCCCCCATACCCCCCCACACACACACATACACACAGACACATACACTTCATACTGAGCACCACAATGGGCGGATTTACATCTACCACTAACAAAAGGAAATGAGTCTAACAGCGGCGGTTTAGCGGTAGATTTCTTTCAGCGAAAAAAATGAGATTGCATCTTAGAGTTTCGCCAATTAGAGTCATCGATTTTGTTGGTGACACTGCTGTAATCAGGTTGCGCTTTGTCCAAGTTGCACTCACTGTACAATAGGCTCAGTTGCTTGGGTTTTTTTTCACTGAAAGGAAGAACTTAGCGGAATTCCTATTTGACGATAACGAGTTTTTTTTTTTTCATCGGAATCCTGAAGTTTTTCTTCTTCAGTTTTTTTTTCGGCGCTGCAGTTTTTCAGATATTCAGGAGAAACATACTTTGATTTTTCTTGCAACGAATCTTTCTTGTACGAAAGATTTATTTTTATTTTTATTTTTATTGTTTTAAAAATCAGTTTCGGTTATCAGGCGTTTTATGAAATTCAATAAGGAAAGAAATTGTTGAAAAAAAAAAAAAAAAAAAAAAAAAAAAAAAAAAAAAAGAAGAAAAGAAGGTTATGGGAAATAATTGAAGACACCGAAATTCCGGTTCCTCAGGATATAACAACATGCTTAGGAAATTCAAAACATTTTTCTATAATTGAATAAGGATGTGATGGATTTTAATCGTTTTAGTACCGTAATAGTTTTGACAATTTATAAATTAACTTATTTTGGTTTTAACGTGATGTTATTGTTCTCTGTAGAACGTTTCTTATTAAATTAAGATGTTAGAGGATTGCAGTGGAATGATTAAAAATTAAAAAATCAGTGATTACAGAATAACTCAATTATAATAATAAAATTATTATTATATTTATTTAATTATTTATTTACTGGATTTAATTTGTTTCCCAAAGATGAAAAATATGCAAAAGTTTTAATAATAACATTAAAAAAAAAAAAAATGAAGAAAAAAACCAACAAGTTCTCAGGATTCTTTGAAGTAGTCAGAAATTAATAAATAACAACAAATAAATAATAATAACAACAACAGCAACAATAATAAAATTACGAGAAACGTTATTTGTGATCCAGAATTTCTTTTTTTTTTAATTATGAAAGGATCGACTGTGTAATTATACAAACAAAAATGATCTTTTACACAAGACTGTGAAATCAGCCACTGCCTGTATTAATTTGCTTATTAAGAGTGTTATCAACCAAAAAAATAGAAGTTAAAGTAATATTAGAATTTCATGACTTAACAGAGATCCTTTTACTGACATTTGGAAGCCTCTGTTTTCTTAGATATTCATTACCAGCAATCAGTAATATCCATCTCTCTCTCTCTATATATATATCTATCAGTATAATTGATTTGTCTTGAAGCTGCTGTATTAATAAAAGAAAACTCTTTATATAAATGCAACGTCCGATTCTCGAAAATAAGTGAGAATTATATAGTTAATATGTTTCACGGGTTCTCATTCTGTCTAAAAATAAATAAATAAGTAAATAAATAAATAAATACGTACGTAAGTAAACAAGTAAATAAGAGAGTAAATAAGTATCTAAGTAAGTAAATAAATACACGAATAAGAAAGAAAGAAAGAAAATAAAGGAAAGAAATGAAAAACAAGTAAGAAAGACAAAGAAAGAATCTATATGAAGAAGGAAAAATCTGTATCAGCTGATTATTCGGTTAACGAATATTCTTATCAAAAGCTACTTTTCAAATACACAGTTTTCATTTCAAATCCATATTCCAAGAAAGGATTTAATTTACTGAAATTAAGTCGAGTCTTTCTATCAAAATAATTGATGACGTCGTCCACGTCTTCTCAGCGAGCACTAGGAAAAATCAATTGGAATGATTAAAACGTGATGGTTTTGGTTCTGCTGTAACTACCGCTTCAAATTCGTTTGACTTGAAACTGTTAGGAAACATTAGTAACGTTTACAACCTTTCAGAAGAAAGGAAATCAGTCGGTCTGAATACGTATATAAAAGGTTCTGATAAAGAATGTCATCGATATCGATGTGTTGAAAAGGATTTGTTTATAAACGCTGAAAACAGAAGACTTACAGAAAGTTGTTATACATAACGAACATTTTAAAACTTTTGGTTGAATATTCGGAAGGACTGGAAAATAAATACAGACAAAAAAAAAAAAAAAAAACCATTAACAGAACCTTTTATTCTCAACGAACTGTATTTATTTGGTATAACCAAATATTTTTTTTTTTTTTTTAAAATAGAAAAGAAAATCGTTGTTTCCATTAAAATAATCACACTGATGAATTCGGGAAATCATGGGCAATACAAATTCGCAAATGTCAACAGTGTGGACTTTCAAAAGTTAATACCTTCAGGAATTAGATAAACTGAACAAATAAATGTCTGAAAAAAAATAACAATAAATATTTGATTTCAGAGAAAATTAATAATAGGAACCTGCTGGAAACCAGTATCAGTAAATTTACTTTATTTTATAGTCTTTTCACGGTCCAGTGAACAACTCAGAGGTTTTTTTTTTTTTTTTTTTTTTTTTTTTTTTGAGGAATTTGGTCTACTATAAAATGTGAAGACCTTGGATACATTCCATAAAACAGAATATATATATTTTTTAAATTTAATTTTGATTTTTTTTTTTTTTTTTAAAAACACATTAGTTAAAAAAATTTTAAAAATAAAAATATATAGGATAACTCATCATTCGTGACGTCTTTTGCCTGTCAGTTCCAATATTGCCGCTGACAGCATTTTCTTCAAGGCAGTTCTCTTCCTTCAGTTTCAACCACCCTGCGATTTGACAGTTTAAAAATGAGTCTGCCTCTTCGCAAAACACCGGGAGGTAGTTTTCAATATCTTGTGGCTGAAAGATTTGTATGCAGACGTTAACTTACCATGGAGCAACAGTTTTTTAAATTTAAATATCTTAGGTGCTTATTAACGTCGTACTTAACCAACGTTTAATCTTGTTGGATCGTGTACGTGGATAATTTGTAGATTGTAATATTATCGTTCTTTGTTGGTGGATAGTTTCATATGTTGTCATTTTAACAGAGGAATATTTTCTACTTCGTACAGAAATTACTGCAGTTTTACAGCACTTACGAAAAAGAAGTAATGTAACAGTGATCTGTTTAGAAGTAACAAATGGTTTTCTGCAGAAGTAACATAGACTGTTATTTTGTACAAAAAGTAGCGTGGATTCTGATTTTGTGCAGAAGTAACGTAGATTCTGATTTTGTGCAGACGTAACGTAGATTCTGAAACCGAGGTAAGCTACCGCTTATCTGATACACTAGTAACGTAATATCTGATATTCTGCGGAATTAAAGTAGCAAGTCAACTCATTTAGAAGTAATTCAATGAAGGATTTGATACAGAAATTACGCAACAGAAACAAAAATCTAATTCAGTTACATAAAACATTTCTACAATGCCATCAGTGTAACATATCAGTGGGTTCGACCATCTTTCGCAACAAGATTACGATTGATTTCCTATACTTGCCGTGATATCTGAATACCGAATATAGTTTGCTGCTAAAATATTCAATATAACTGTTTTGTGTTTAAGTGGTATGTACATTTATAATTCATATAAACAGCTTGTAGTTTATGGTACATAAAACATAAAGCTCTGTTTTATGACTGTCTAAATAATTTATTCAAAAAATAGAAGGATTATACGTGTTAAAAACATATTGTGACGTGTTTGTCCCATCTTGCCCAATACGTGCTTACGATAGAAAACGTTCTAGTATAAGATCAGACAGATAGCTGTATGGTACGTGTAGAAGATTATAAAGCTATCTAGTACGTATAAGATTGGAAGCTATCTAATACGTGCATACAACAGAGTTGTGAACTACTTGTATACGGCATAGAGCTATTTAGTAGTCATCTGGTATGTGATGACGTCACAGAGATATCTTAAACTGACGTTTTGAAGTGAACAGAAACATATATATACACACAGACGGTGAAACTGGAACACGCACGAAAATACAGAAGCACACCTGTGCGTGTAAAAAAACACACCTGTGATACGAAGACGCTGGGGATCGCGATGTCTGTACGTCAGTATCGACAGCGGTCACAGAGCTCCTGGAGCACCACCAATGGTCTGTTGTCTGTAGACTCGGACGAAACAAGAGTGAAATTTTCACAGGCAAGTTTGTGTGTGTGTGTGTTTGTGTGTGTGTGTGTGTGTGTGTGTGTGTGTGTGTGTGTGTGTGTGTGTGTGTGTTTGTGTGTGTTGTGCTGTGTCTGTGTGTGTATGTGTGTATGTGTGTGTATGTGTGAGTGAGTGCCTGTGTGTGTGTCTGTCTGTGTGTGTCTCTGTGTGTGTCTGTATCTGTGTGTGTATGTCTGTCTGTCTGTGTGTCTGTGTGTATGTGTGTGTTGTGTGTCTGTGTGTGTGTATCTGTGTGTTGTGTGTGTGTGTGTGCGTGTGTCTGTCTCTCTCTGAGTGTGTGTGTGTGTGTCTGTTTGCAATGACTGATAACTTAACGTTTGCTTAAGTGGACTTGATTAATCTCAGCAGAATGAAGTACGTATTAACAACATTTCACTCCGTTTATATTAGACTTAAATACATTTTACTTATGTTTCGTTACAATGTCTTTTATTTTAGAATATTTTAAAACAATTTTTTAATATTCATTTATACATTTTTAAAATGTTTTTCATTTTATCTTCTTTTTTATTTTTTTATTTAAAAAAAAAATTTGTTTGTTTTACATATTTATTTATTTATTTATTTATTTATTTATTTATTTATTATTAAATAGATATTTTGTAGCCATTCACTTCTCTTTAACATAGTACTAAACCACCTTCCTTATTTATTCCCGAAACATCTATGATTTATAGGTCTATTAAAACTGACAACATTAAAACAATTATGTAAAATAGGTTATGCGACTGAAATAACATCATGCAATAGTTTTTATACATTAAAATCAAAAAATCAAGAAACGAAAAAAGAAGAAGAAGAAAAAGAAATAAATATATATAAAAAAAATTAACCTTACGTATTAGCTGACATGTTTTGTCACTAAAAGGGGCGTTCTTTTCAAAATAGGAATGCCGTTGCCTAGATACCATACGTCAAGATAATACGTACATTTTTTCCGACTATCTCTCTCTTAACTTTTAATTTTAGCTTCCGGCTAGGAAGGCGCCATCTTTCTTTTTTCTTTTAGCGTTTTGTGAAGGAAAGTTAACTCTGTTGTAGAAGGTTTGGCCTTGCAGGGTTTTTTACCTGAAAATAGAAAAAAAAGAAATAAAAAAAGAAGATAAAAAGACGTTTTTATTTTTGAGTTATTATTTTTTTTAACATATTTATTTGTTTGTTTGTTTGTTTATTTTTATTTTCTTACTATCTTTGTTTTAATTCTTCTTCTTCTTCTTCTTCTTCTTCTTCTTCTTCTTCTTCTTCTTCTTCTTCTTCTTCTTCTTCTTCTTCTTCTTCTTCTTCTTATTATTATTATTATTACTCATGTGTTAGCATTCTATAAAAAAAAAAATAATAATAATAAAAAAAAAAAAAAAAAAAAAAAAAAAAAATTATTGTTCTGGATTTAAATTATAGTTCCTAATCCAGATTAATTATTACTTTTGTATTCTATTATTTCCGTAAACAGGAAATTATTGTCTTAAGATGATGCATAGTATTACTGATTTAGAATGATGGAAAATGATATTAAATTCGTTGAAACTGCAGAGGCTGAAGTGTAATATAACTGTTTTAAGACACATACAAATATACATATATTTTCTCTTTCTCTCTCTCTCTCTCTCTCTCTCTCTCTCTCTCTCTCTCTCTCTCTCTCTCTCTCTCTCTCTCTCTCTCTCTCTCTCTCTCTCTCTCCTAAATCCCCCAACTCTCTCTCACTATCTTTCTCCCTCCCCCCTCTCTCTCTATGTATATATGTTTGAACGTGTATGCGTGTGTGTGTGTGTCTCTCTCAATCTCTCTGTGTGTGTATGCGTGTGTGTGTGTGTCTCTCTCAATCTCTCTGTGTGTGTATGTGTGCGTGTGTGTGTCTCTCTCAATCTCTCTGTGTGTGTATGTGTGCGTGTACGTGTGTGTAATTGATCTAACTCAGAATCTGAAAGAAAATCAACAACACGGTAATACATACTTCCTGGTTTCATAAGACATTTTCTTTTGTTTATTACTCCAGTGACATTTTCTTACGTTTTTCTTCCCATTTTTTTCCCTCTGTTCATGGTTTTCTTTATCTTGTATAATCTGTATTTATGTGTCTATATACTAATTTTTAAATTAATTTGTTATTTTTATTTTTTAAACATTTACTAAGAAAAAAAGTGACATTTACCTCTTTTTTTATATTTTTTAATCCATCATTACACACGTAGATATACACACATACACACGCACACGCACGTACACGCACACACATACATACTACTAATATTTCAAAACACATCTTGTCACATTTAACATACAAATTGTCCTATTTTAAAATGTCAGATATCTTATTTTTCTACACAGGGATATTTTACAGTCTATGGGCGTAATTTATTTTAACACCTTTTATTATTTATTTATTTATTCATTTATTTATTTAGTTAGTTGGTTAGTTAGTGAGTGAGTGAGTTAGTTAGTTAGTTAGTTATTTAGTTAGTTAGCGAGTTAGTTAGTTGGTTAGTTAGTTAGTTAGTTAGTGAGTTAATTAGTTGGTTAGTTAGTTAGTTAGTTGAGTTAGTTAGTTATATTTGTCTATGTGAAGTAAAACATCCGAGACACACTACAGTGAAGTTTCTAATGAATCACTGTTTTGTAAATTGTGTGTAAGTGAACAAAACTGATTATGGTATTTCAAACCTTGCTGAGAATAGAGATGCCGTGGGCAGGAATCTAGACTAACTGGAAGTTACTTGTTACCATCAGAAAAGAAATTGGAACTGTGCCTGTGGTTCTTTCATATTCTCAGATTTAAACTGACAGAGAAAAAGAAGTTCAGGCAACAGACAGAGAGAGAGAGAGAGAGAGAGAGTGAGAGAGAGAGAGAGAGAGAGAGAGAGACTATAAATGAAATGCGCAGCTACTGAAAAAAGAAATATCTCTGTAGCAATGTTTTGATATATATCCAAATAACGTAACAATATTATGACGTCATTACAATAAACGAGATAATAACGATGATGACGAAAATGAAGAAAGACTAATACTTTTTTTTTTTTTTTACATTTTACTTCATAACGTGAATATTGTTATGGTTTTTAGTTGTTATAAAGCAAAATAAATCACAATACTTTTTTTTTGCAATTGTCACGTAACCATTAAACAACACTGAATAATCTCTAAAAATACATGATTTTTAATTTTTTTATTTTTTTTTTAAAAAAAATTTTATATACAGTGATGACGACTGTTATGAATGGATCGTGATGTTAAAACGGGGCAGAGGTTGATGTGCAAAAGGGAACGGTGAGTTATTTTAGGAATAGGTCATCGATACCAATTTGATTGCTACTAAAACCAGTCTGGTTTAACTGAGGCAGAAGAGACGCATACGTCTAGTGCTTGTTTAATAATACGAGGCCGTCGTAATCCGTTTTGATCTGTCACCATCTTTTAGACGTCCCTGTACTTACGTATCGATAATCGATGACGCTAGTTAAAGAATGGCGAATCGATTATAACGAAATTTCTTTTCTACTCCTATTCTCGCTTTAAAACAGGAAATTAATTTTCTTGAGTCTGTAGATAAAGGGATACTCGACTCAGATTGGTAATGAATGTTATAAATATACACTCACGCACACACACACACACACACACACACACACACACACACACACACACACACACACACACGGGCGGGCACATAAATAATAAATAGATGCAAACACAATCCTATTTATAAGAGATTTACAATTAAGCGTTTCCACGTTTTGAAATAGGTCAGGACAAACTGAAAATTAGCCTACAGTACAACCCGTTTGTCAATTGACCGATATCATGCTTCAGACTTTGGTGTGTAATTATGATGGAAGAATGACGGTGAAGTGACTTACATCAGGCCTCTGCATATGCCTTTCTGTTATTGGATTGGAACCATGCTTCTCTCAGAACGTGACTGTTTTAAGTGTGTCACTGTTGACGTGTTTGACTTTTTGAAAAAAATAAATATATATATCCCGTCTGCTCTCGTTAGGTTCGCCAGCTGATCGATTCCAAGACATTTCTGTCAAGGAATACATGGGGTCAGTTTCAAAACTAGAGCTTAATCGTTAAGTCTTCTGATTTGCGTTTCTCTGCGCTGTTTATTATTATTGATTTCTGAAGATAACCGTAGAATTTTGGTATCTGCAGGAATAGAAATGTTGCCGATCACTTGATACGTTTTTACCTTTCGTAGTGTAAAACAAAAATTTAATGGATACGTCTATTAATACCTCTCTCTCTCTCTCTCTCTCTCTCTCTCTCTCTCTCTCTCTCTCTCTCTCTCTCTCTCTCTCTCTCTCTCTCTCTCTCTCTCTCTCTCTCTCTCTCTCTCCCTCCTCCCTCCCTCCCTCCCTCTCTCTCTCTCTCTCTCTCTCTCAACTATTACGATATTAGTTCTTGCTCTTTTTTCGTTCTTTTTTTTTAATCTTTTTTTTTTCTTCTAATGATTTCAATAAATCATTGTCAGAATTAAAAATAAATAACTCTAAATCGATCAGCCAAAGTCTAATTATTTTGTTTTTTTCTTTCCTTCTTTTTAAAAAAAAAAAAAAAAAATAAAATAAATAAAATTCTTCATCTTCTTTTTCTTCTATTTATTTTCATTTTTTATTTTGCTGACTGTTGTTTACTGTCACAACAGAAAAATAACATCTCATCTTTGGGAAAAAAAGATCTGATTCATTGATTATCGTTTTCTGTTTTTTTTTTCAATCTTGAGAAACCTTTGTTTTTATCGTTTGCATTGAAAATTGGTCTTAAAGATAAAATGACTTCAGTGCATTGAGGGGTAAAAATAAATAAATTAAAATTCACAATATTTCAGGGGCAGTTTTTGTTGTCAGATTATTGCGTCATTGAAATACTTTATTTGAGATAACTTACGATGAAGGAGCGGTTTGGGAAGTTTGATTGGATCCGTAATGCGTACATAACTGTGTGCTTGCAAATAGATATTATAATTTTCACAACTATGAACTTCATCATCACCATCATCATTATCATCATCATCATCACCCCTATCACATGTTCATCACTGTTGATTATGCTGTTAATTTACGCTTATTTTCTCTCTCACTTTTTCTTTCTTTCTCACTCTGTTTCTCTTTTGTGTATCTTTCTCTTTTTTCTCTCTATCTCTCCTTATCTAAATATCTCTTTCATACATGCAAGTGTGTGTGTCTTTGTGTCTGTGTGTGTGTGTGTGTGTGTATGTGCGTACATGTATTTCTTACTCATTGCCCTTCTGTCTCTTTTTCTCTAGCTCTCACCCCCGCACACATCAACACTATTATCCTCTATCTCTCATTCTCTCATTCTCTCGTGCTAATGTCATTACAGTCAATATTGTTTTGTTTTGTACTTTTAACAACAAGTTCGACCATTAATCTACATTATCCACGGAGGTTCTGAAGTTGTCACTGAAGCGTTTAGGTTCTAACAAAAACAGATTTTCATTTACCAGGTCAACAGGGGTTTTGTTAATACACTGAAATAAAGTTAATTGGTTGTCTGGACCCTAGAGAAATATGACGATGTGCTTTGTATTCTGTCAGTGACATTTTGTTGGAAGCATAGTTTCAGAGCTGATATATATATATATATATACAGAGAGAAATTATTCTTCTTTTCCTCTTTACCTTTTATTTTTTCTCTCTTTCATGACCTTGTTGTTTCCCTCATTCACTCACATGTACAGGGAGACATATACATCGAAACAAGCAAAACACATGCATACATATATACATCATACATATACATCATACATATATACACATATACAAACAGACATACATACGTACATACATACATACATACATATGAACATATACAAAATATAGTTGTGTTTATATATGTATGTATATAGATAGATAGATAGGTAGAAAGATATCATTATAAGTATAAAAAACAAATATAAATGGATATTTAAATGTATGTTATACGTCAAAAGAAAATAAAACATATAATGTAAATTACATAGCCTGTTATTTCTCAAACATACGTTATTAGAGTTTAATTATATTCAATAAACATCATGGCACAATGACATTATTCTTTACCAGTCTTTTGTTGTCTAAAGAAACGTTGTTTGAAGTGTTTGTGTAGAAGTAATCAAATCTTTTTTAAAAGCCTTTTATAAATGATGTCAAAAGATTTATAGTTACATCTCGGAGGCGTTATTTCAACAAGAAAGAAATTCTTTGATCTTAGTTTATTGATGTCGTTTTCTCCTTTATTCTCTGCCTCCTTTCTCTGTCAGTTTCTGTAATTTATGTGCCTCAGTTTCTCTCTACTTTACGAATTCGTATTCTTTCTGTCTATGTCAGTCTCGATATTTGTCTCATTCTTTCAGTCTGTTTCTTTCTGTCTTTTTGTGGAAATCTTTTTTTCCCCCATCTCTCTCTCTCTCTCTCTCTCTCTCTCTCTCTCTCTCTCTCTCTCTCTCTCTCTCTCTCTCTCTCTCTCTCTCTCTCTCTCTCTCTCTCTCTCTCTCTCTCTCTCTCTCTCTCTCTCTCTCTCTCTCTCTCTCTCTCTCTCTCTCTCTCTCTCTCTCTCTCTCTCTCTCTCTCTCTTGCTGTTTTTCCTCTTTCACTTACTTTCTCTCGATCGATATCTCTCTTTCTTATCGTCCATATTCTTTTTTTTCTTTTAATCATATTTTTACATTCTCTTTCTACTACATCTTCTCCTTCTTCTTCTTCGTCTAAATTTGATCATCACACTATTGCTAAAGGGATGTACTTCGCGTTTTGATATTATCAAATAATTAACTATCTTCATTCTCTGATCTGTAAAGTCTTAGATGAAAACCAATGCCGCCCGGATCCATACACTAATTAACTTGCTTCATCGACTTAGGACATCATTAAAAAAAACAAGATTTTTAAAATAGCATTTAACCTTACACGTTCTTTGTACTGTCGGTCAGGAATAAGTTTTAGTATCGTGTTTAGGCTGAGTGTATTGTGTTTAAAACAGAATTAGTTTACTTGTTTCTATTAATTCAGTTTATATTCATGATGACCGGCTGTTTTTTATTATTATTATTTTTTTTTTAATTTCCATCCAGGTTTAGTGTGCTCTTGTTTCCTTTTATATTTTCTTTTCTTTTGTTGTTTTCTTTTAATTAAATTTTATAATTTTTTTTTTATTTCTATTCTTGTTGTGACTTATTTTTTTTTGTATTTGACTATTATACAAAACGATAACTGAGTTATAAATCATATTTTAATTTGTATCTTTTGTAGATAAAGTCTTCTTTTTAATGAATCTATTTATCGCAATAAAATGCTGCATATTGGCTTTTTGCTTTCTTGTTATACATACATACATATATATATATTCATGTGTGTGTACGTATTAACGAAAGAACACGATTTATGACTACATATCATATTTCTAAAAAAAAGAAAAAAAAAAGAAATATGCTGGGCTTACATTACATTTTAACATCCTTTATAAATTCTCCGTCCCATTTTTCTAAACTGCTGTTTATTTACAAACCGCCTCAGTGAACAAACATGACTCAGCTGGTTCTAACCAAACAATTGTTTTCAACTGATGCTGTGAGTGGTAACAGAACAGCGTCAACGGCCTGGCAAGTTATCAATCAACCTCAACCCGTGAGCACTTCCAGAAGAATTCCAGTTTCCTCTTCAAGTATATTCATCATTAGAATCAGTTGTTTTATTCATCAGATAGTCAGTCATAGAGTGGCGTTGAAAACAATTGCAGTGATCTCAGTTTCAACAGCCTTGGATGGTTCGCTACATACTTTGTTTTGTTTTTTAATAGAAGAACATCCTTCATTATTTTGATTATTTTGGTTCAAGTTTTTTTTTTTTTTTTTTTTTTTGGCTTGAAAAAAATATATATTCATTCAATTTTGATTTTCGTTTTCTTGAAGAATTGGTTCATAAATTTACATTCACTGGTTAAAAAAAAAAAAAAAAGAAATCCTTCATTCTCGAAAGTTTTCGTTGTCTTAAAATAGTCGTTGTTTATTTTATTTTAATTAAACAATTATTTGCTTACTTTAAGTGTTTATAGAACAAAAGAAAAGAGATAATACGTGTTCTTTGATCGTGAAATGAAATGAATTAATTTGTTTCTGATTGAGAAACTTCTTGTGTGTCACGACATTCTGTCCAAAACTGCAGTCATCTGGTTAGTATATTCAAAATGTTAAGATTAGGTAGAATAGTTTGTAATATATATATATATTTATATTTATATGTAGTATGTGTGTTTATCTTTCAGAGGTTATTTGTTTAAAATAAAATTAGTGTTAGTAATGTTAGATATCTCAAAAGTTCAGGTCAGAAAGGTCAAATAGTTCACCAACGACAGGTTAAAAAGGGACGGAAGGAGACTCCATTTTATTACCGACCAACCCTAAGGTCGAAGGTTTAACCACTGAATAATTAAACGAGATTACATCCCCTGAATATTCAAGCATGTATTTTGTGGACACAATCTAGTAGTACTGAAATGTAAGCTATTATTATAACTATTCTGTCCCTTACGACTTTGTTAGCACAGACTAACATACTAACAGTGAAACTGTCTTTGAAAGATATCATGTGATTTGTGTTTCATGTTGAATTGCAGACACAAATAAACTTTATTATGGTGTAGGTGATATAATTGCATTAACAGCCTAATTATTAGTATAATTTATTGTAGGTATGTACATATATATGATGGACAAAATTTCGCAATGAAAAAAAAACCATTTATATCATTTGCTATGTTAATGCTAGTAACCTGGGAAACAAAATGGCCGTACTGCATTGCAAACTGGGATAGCTAACAGAATTGAGATGAGTAAAAATCGGCTGTTATGTTCTTGGGCATCCCAAGTCAGCTCTGCTTTGTAACCGGTATCGAGGTTTGATCTCAAATCTTGGCGGTCTTGCTGTCAGTAACTTAACCATTGTTGCTGTGAATGAAACAATGGTGCATTAGTTACATTTAAATGCGTTCATCAAATACACTTTGAATACTGAAAATAGAAATTCTAAAGAAGTTTCTCTTCTTTGATCATCAGAAATGACTTTTTTGTTGTGAAACATTTGAATGTAATTTTCTGTTTTGAATCGAATTTAAATGTCAGTCGTTTGTTTTTAATTTCTTTTTTTTTTATATTTTCTCCAAAGTGCACATGACAAAACACAGTAACTCAGAAAAAGAAAAAAAAAAGTTTTGGGTTAATATTATTATTATTATTACTATCATCATCATCATCATTATTATCATTGCCATCATCACCATGATCATTATTATTATTGTTATTATTATTATTATTATTATTATTATTATTATTATTATTATTATTATTTGTTTGTATTTTTTATTTGTGTGTTTTTGAATTAAAACTGTAATACACATTATCACTGATATAAAATCCCCTTTGTGTAAATGCCACAGTTTATTGTGTATAATAAATAAATAAATAAAAAAACAAAAAAAAAAAAAAAAAAAAAAAAAAAAAATAAATAAAGAAATAAAAGAACACCTACATACACCAGAGAAGCTTTTAATCTCAAATGACTTATTAGTTTATCTGTCCACTGATTGGCCGAGTTCAACAGGGAAGTAATATACCTCGAATTCTTGTTTTGCTGTTAGAAGTTTGAAACCCAGTACGTATAAAAAGGTTTATTAGCTAGCTGAGTTTGTTTGTAAACAGATGTGACTGTTTTGTTTTCTGGATTATGGAACATTTAAAATGGAGGTGTGTTTTCTCCTCCTGTATTTCATATATGATAAAGGTATTGCTTTATTTATTCAATTTGTTTGGTTTTAATTGTATATTTGTTTGTTCGCATGTTTATTTGTGTCTTTGGGTTTTTATATATTTGTTTTTTATTGTATTTATCCATATTTATTTATTTATTTATTTATTTATCAGTATATTTATCAACTATTTTTAATTACCAGGGTTTTTGTTATTTTTATTATTCATTCATTTATTTATCAATCAGTTTCCCTTCTGTCGATTTTCATATATATATATATATATATATTTTTTTTTTTCTGTTGTTTTTCTAATAGTAGATCCAGATCTATAAAATGCTGTTGCTGAATATGATAATCTTTGTTTGTTCTGTTTTACATTTATTTATTTATTTATTTATTTATTTATTTATTTATTTATTTATGTATTGTCTTACTTATTGACTGATTTGTTTACAGGTCATTGCGGTACTCTGTGGGTGTATATCTATCATGCTGTTGATGCTGTCAATAGCAGCTACGACGTGGCTGGAAGCAGACGGCAGACGTGAAGGATTATGGGAACTATGCATATGGCGGGACACCAAAGGTGTCGAAGTGGACTGTGAGAAAAATAATCCTGAAAGTAAGATGTTGTTATGAGTAGTAGTAGTAGTAGTAGTAGTAATAATAATAATAATAATAATAATAATAATAATAATAATAATAATAATAATAATAATTTATTTATTTGTGGTGTGATTTATTTATTTGATTTGGGTTTTTTTTTTTTTAAAAATATATTTATTTGTGGTGTGATTTGGGTTTAAAAAATGATATTTACTCAAAGGATGGCCAGTGAAATAATTAGTCTCACGAGAAATATTTCTAAAATGACACAGCCAATTGAGAATCAGAAACTAGATTTACTAATCGAAAACATTTTTGTTCTTGTTTGTTGATTTTGGTTTTTGTATTCTTATCACCATCTCCATCATCATTGTATTATTGTTTCTACTATCATTTTCATCATCTGTATTATCATCGTCATCGTCGTCGTCGTAGTCATCATCATCACGAATAATAATAACTGTTACAGACTTTTCATTTATCTTTTTTCCTGCCCCATCGTCATAAATGTAATAACGAATCTGATTCATCAGAATTTGAAACCTTCAGACGGATTATTTTTTCCGGTCCGAGAAAAAGTAAAAAAGCTGCAGACACAAACGAGTCTAAATTTAATATCAACATTATGGATTGGTTTTGCCTTTTTCACTCCACCAAACACTAACTGAGTCAGAAAAAAAAAAAAAAAAAAAAAAAAAAAGAAGAAGAAATAAAAAATATGAAACCGTATTAAAGCCCCTTTCACGTCTGATGCTGCAGCGACATCTATCGGTGTGCAAAAAACTGAATTTCAGCGGAGATTATATAATTTACATCCCCAGACTATTTGTGGATATAGATTCTTCCCCAAAAATATAATCGTGAGTGTCAGTAATGATAATGCGATAATAAAGAACTGACCATTTTAGTTTATGTGGCAGCTGAAAAATCAGATGTCATATCGACGATGTATGAGTTCTTCAGACTTCAGAGCTGCAATGGGGAAAAAACCACAAACAAATGGATTAAGTGTCACTGGAATTGCGTGGTCTAGAGACAGAATTTATATCTGGGAAATGTTTTTTATTTTTTGTTTTCTGTTTTGACTCCGATGTCAGAACCTATACGCAGTTAGTTGTACTTTAAACCACATATTGTAATGTTTGTACAGATTTTTAAATATTATTGTTATTTTAAAATTATATATAATTTAATCGTTTGTACCATTTATTTGGTTTATATATTATTTATTTATTTATTTATTTATTTATTTATTTATATATATATATATATTTGTTTGTTTGTTTAGTCTGCTATTTTGTCATAATTATTATTATTTGTCGTTGTTGTTTTCTTTGTTGTATTTTGGATTGCTTGTTTTTTTTTATTATATGAATGTGTATTTTTTAGTTGTTTTTAAAAAAAAATATATATATATATATATATATATATATATGCATGGTTGTGTGTCCACATAGACACACACACACACATACATTTATATATATATATATATAATAATGTTAATAACAAAGTTTGAGACGATGTTTCATTTTATTTATTGCTAAATTGTATTTTTATCTTTCTTTTTTATTCGTGCTTCCTCTTGGATTCTTATAGGCAAAGGTAAGTCAAGTCTGCAGTACAACTGTAATCCTGACTATCTCAAGTAAAGTCTGCATTGAAACTAATCCTGACTATCTCAAGTAAAGTCTGCAGTACAATTGTAATCCTAACTATCTCAAGTAAAGTCTGCAGTACAACTGTAATCCTAACTATCTCAAGTAAAGTCTGCAGTACAATTGTAATCCTAACTATCTCAAGTAAAGTCTGCAGTACAACTGTAATCCTAACTATCTCAAGTAAAGTCTGCAGTACAACTGTAATCCTATCTATCTCAGGTAAAATCTTGTGTGACACTAATCCTGACTATCTATTGCTTTATTACATTAATCAGAATGTCCAGCTCTGCACAGTACAGCCTCTCACTACCCACGTTGTAACAGATATCAGTATATTACATTATACAGTATTATATAAACAGATTACTGGCAAATTACTGTCATTACTGTTATTGTTATTGTTATTATTATTATTATTGTCATTACTGTTATTATTATTATTGTTATTATTATTATTATTATTATAATATTTTTTTAAATTTAATATTGTTGTTGCTTTTGTTGTTATTGTTGTTGCTATTATTTACTATTATTATTATTATTATTATTATTATTATTATTATTATTATTATTATTATTATTATTAATATTGTCGTCGTTGTTCTTCTTCTTGTTTTTTTTTTTAATTTATTTATTATCATCATCATTACTATTATCAAACTGTTTTGTTTCTTCTTATATATATATTTATATCTATCTATCTATCTCTCTATATATATACACACACACACACACAATAGACAGTCTTATATATATATATATATATATACACACACACACATAATATAATATATATATGTATGTATGTATCTATATATATATACACACATAGTATAATATATGTATGTATGTATGTATGTATATGTATGTATGTAATTGGGTATCTAGTACAGTGACCTAATTGTGAAATCCATTAGTGTGAACTTGCTAACTTGTCAATATGACAGATACAGACAGCTCTGTGTACATTACTAATGTTGTAATGCACTCGCACACAAACCATTACAAGAGATCGAGTGCTTTGTAAAGAAGTACCGTAAAAATACTTAATTCAGTCACTGTCATTGTGGCTGGAGGGCATTCAGAGCTGTAAGGAATCTCTGCGTTTTATCATGAATAAATTCTATATGGGTGACGTTTCCTTTGCTACACGATTCGATTTTCTTTTTCTTCTATATGATTAAATAAGGAAGCCCGTAATACAAGTAAACAAATATATGAATTGATACAAGTAAGACACATATAGGTAGAAATATATATATATAAAAATGCAGTATTAGAATTAACTCGAGATTCAATATTATAAGTATTAGATAAAATTTAGAATTACGTTTATAACGAAGAAATTGTCTTGAAAATGCATCATGAGTGCTAGTTTAATATTTAAAATGCATTTCATTTTTATAAAACATTATTTTATCATATTCTTAGAAGAAAGCGAGGTTTAGGGTTAGGGTTAAAGTTAAAAGTTAAACATCAGGTTTATGTTTAGAGTTAGCGTTAGCATTAGGTTAGCGTTATAGTTAACGTTACGGTTAGCGTTAAATAGGTTAGATTTCATTATCTATTCAGCACTAGACTGTTTTCGAATAAAACTTGAAAAATCTTAGGATAAAATTGAGTGTTGATAGCATTACTGTTAGGGTTACCTGTAAAAATGAACTTCGGAACAACAACAGCGTCAGAATGAAATTTAAAATGCTTTTATTTGAAAAAAACTGAACTTAGGGATGTTTATGATATGTGTTAGAATGATGTTTAAAATATATTTTATTCCAATAAAACATTGATTTCTCATATTGTTATACGTAACATTGTGGCTAAGGTTAGAGTTAGGGTTAGGCTGAGGTTAGTGTTAGGTTTAAGATTTGCGTTATGGTTAGGGTTAGGGTTAACAGACAATTTATCAGACAAGTAAGATTATAGTTACAGTTAGGGTTACGTTTAGCAGTATAGTTAGACGTGTACAGAACGCACACACGCACAACATATCCCTCTTTCCTTCCATACACTATAAATTAATCATTTATTTAATTAATTAATTAAAGAAATAAGTAAAACAAAAAGAAAGAAAGTAAGAGAAAAAGCTAAATATAAACAAAAAAGAAAAGAGGGGAAAAAATGCGAAAGAATCTAAATACATTTTAAAACTATAAAATAATTCGAACACTTCTTGCACACTGTCAATGAATTAAATACGACTATGTGAAGAAATACAATCTTGTTTTGTTTTTTCAGCTTGGGTTGAAGCTTGTCGGTCTCTGTGTTTGATATCGCTGTTCAGTGCTCTCATTGCTGTTATCATCGCCTGCGTGGGTTTGAAAACAGAAAACTATCAGTGGAAGTACCACTACTACAAGTCGTCGATGATCATCATGTTCATAGCAGGTAGAGTATTTCCATCTCGAACGTTAGACGCGCGCGTGTGTGTGTGTGTGTGTGTGTGTGTGTGTACGTGCGTATGTGTGTCTTTGTCTTAGTGTGTTTTATACGGCAGTCATTTTTAGACAATGTTTATATTGCAAAATACTTGAGAGAGATAGAGTTAAGCATTGCAAAGTTGTCAATTCCTCAGTATGTCATTTATTTTTTTTTTTTTTTTCAACTATGTATACTGTGTTGAAACTGATTTTCAGAAAATGTTTTTCTGAATATTCAGCTAGGTAAACGTGTGCAAACACGTTCAGATGGGAATTAAAATAAAATGAAAGTGTTTAGTATTTCCAAAATAATATGATTTAAGACGTGATTCAACATGCAGGATGATGGATAAGTATTATTGTTCACAGAGCTGCACTAAATCAGATTAACGAAACTAATATCTGTAGTTATTACCTGTCCTGATATAAAAATAAAATGTAAACCTCTAATCTGGTCATGGATATTTATATAAACTGACCGATTTCCCATTCAGCACTGACGCCATATAGCTGTTTATTTCTATCTAATATCATTATTAATATTAATACACACATATATATATATATATATATATTTATACTTTTTCTTCTGAAAGTATAAAGAGATTAGTTATTTATGATTTGGAATTATATATCACGTTTCCTGATTATACTGGATGTAGCTGTCATTGTGGTTGAACTGATCGATATTTTTTAATCCAGTTTCTTGTTAATGAAATAACGTTTTTTTTTTTTTTTTTCTTTTCAAATATTACATTGATTTCAAAGAGGAATAACGTCTGACAGATAATGCAGTTCTAACTGTAATAATAATAATAATAATAATACATTGGGTAGACTCATTGGGAATATTCTCAGTCAGTAATGCAGTTGTTTTGCTACAAGTAGGATTCTGTTTAAGAAATAAATAAAAAGCATGCAACTGTGGCAAACTTAGTAGCAGTCGTAGTAGTAGTAGTAGTAGTAGTAGTAGTAGTAGTAGTAGTAGTAGTAGTAGTAGTAGTAGTAGTAGTAGTAGTAGTAGTAGTAGTAGTGATGTTAAAGACAATAATGAAATGACTGCAGTAGTTCTTTCTCGATTTTTATCACTCGATTTTTATCTTTATTGATTCGTTCCTTAACGCATTCTTCACTGACGTTATATATTCATTCAGTCAATCAGTTTATTCACTAATATATATATATATTTCTCTCTCTCTCTTATTTTTACAGTAATTCTAGAAGTAATAGCCTTAATAATATTTCCTGTCAAGTTCCTGGAGGAGGTGGACGAGAGACCGTACAAGAAATGGGAGTTTGGCTGGGCGTACGGAATCGGGTGGGGTTCCGCCCTCTTCATGTTCGGGTGTGCAATATTGCTTCTGTTAGACCGGGACACTGAGGAGGTCGTGTACAGGGAAAAGACTATATACCAAAGAGAGCCTGAACCCGAGGAGGTTTAGACAACCACACCCATTTACCCCACCCTCCAAACCCAATCCTAGTTTAAAAAAAAATATGAAAAAAAAAAAAAAAAAAATGAATTTTTTTTTCCCCATTTTTTCAACCCATTTGTCTTTCGAATGTTCTGCTTGCAGAACTTGTGCATGAGTTTTAACAATCTTTTTTGGGGGTGTGATTTCGGAATGACATTACTTGATATAACAGAGCGACTTGAAGTGGCTACTTTGCATGAGTTGTATTTCAGTTACTGTGTTGAGTGACAAAGATTATCTTGTTTTCGTTTTAATGTGTCTTTTAATCATCTGGATGTTGAGCCATGTTCTCATGTAGAAGGATTCTCGAAAGAAAAAGAAGATATTAGCCAGAAAAAAAAAGTCAAATGACCTTGTTTTTTTTTTAAATACAAATGCAAAAATATCATTTTGAAGGACTTGTGTCTTTAAAAATAATAACAAAGGATTTGAAAGAATTTGTGAAGTAAAAGAATCCTAAGGGTTTGTTACTTAAAGAAACACAAAGGATTTGCAAGAATTTGTTTCTCAAAGGATCGTGAAGAATCTGTTTAAGTTTTATCTTAACACGAAGTCTTCATTGACAAGAAACATCAGATGTACCAGAAATGGATAACTAAATGATTTTTGTTTTAATTTTTTTTTTCTTAAGTGACTACTTTTGAAGGGCTTCCGATTAATTCTAGTAAAAAAAAATAATAAAAAAATAATAAAAAACACAACAACAAATAAACAAACATTGGTGGATTTTCAAATTCTGTGAATGTTATTTATATAGCCATCTCTCGCTGTGTGTGTTTGATATCAGTATTTACAGTTGCATCTTATCGTGTGTTACAAATCACCGGTTACAGGAAACTGGCTTTAAAAAGTGTATTCATTTTGTATCCGTAAAATACAGTTTTGTTCTTTGCATTTCATTGTTCATTTTTACATTTTAAGTATATATATATATATATATATACGTACATCTTTGTCCAGAAAACAGAAGAAAAAAAGAAAAAAAAAGAAAGAAAATAAATGATTCAGATATTCTGGTCACCTCCAGTACCGGGCTTGGTGAATACATTATCTGTTATGTGTAATATATGTAATGTTTTGATAACGTGTTTTTATCAAGATGGTGAATTTGCACTTATTTAGTATTTCTATGTATTTACCGATATTTTCCACAATTTTTGCTCGTATGTAGAATATAATATTCAAAATGAATACTACACACCAGTCTTTATTTAAGTCATTGTACAGATAGTAAGAGTGTCAGATGGATTCTTCGTTTCAGACGAATTTGAGACAAAATTTCTAATTGTAAAATGTTATTTATCAGTAAGATGAATTCTTATATTGATCATAATCTATGTCAAATATAAAATCATTAATTAATTATTAATGTAAAGTAATAATAATAATAATAATAATAATAAGAAGAAGAAGAAGAAGAAGAAGAAGAAGAAAAAAGAAGAAGGATAAAAAACATATTTGGTTTATCAACTCAGTCTGTCAAGGATTTTTGTTTTTAAAGAATTTTTTACAAAATAAAGTAACAATTATTATTTAAATGTTTATGCATTTTCATTATTTTCAACAAGCAAAACAATTATTTAAAATATCAGATAATCTTATCATTTCAATCATGAACATTTTTGCTTTAGATTCACCAAAGACTCAGTTTTATATCTTTAGTTCTTTCCTTGAATTTTTTTATAATATATATATATATATATATATATATATATATTATTTATTTATTTATTTATTTATTATTTTATTTATTTTTTTTATTGAGAGGGTATTTTAAATATTTCATATTTTATATTAATATTATTGTGATGCATTAATTATACAATTTTTTTTATTGTTATTATTATTATTTATCTCATTTCAAGAAATATACAGAAATAAATAAAATAAAATAAAATGAAATAAAATAAATAAATAAATAAATAAATAGCATCTGCTTTAAAACTAATTATAAATCAAATAAAAAATGAGAACCTAACACACATGAAGATACAAACTGACATTTGGTATGTGTTATATATTGATAGAAAATAAAGTTTTCTGTAACTGGAATTTTTAAAGAGATTCTTTCCTATATCCAGTTTTGTTTCAGTTTTTAACAAATTTTTAATTGTCAGTTATAAGCTGGATTCATTTTTTATTTATCATTCTTTATATTTTATTCTTTTTGTTAGTATGATTATTATTATTATTATTTTGTACTGATACAAAGACATAAAAAGTGCATTATTGTATATAATTATATTATTTTATGTTTCTGTATATACATATATGTATATATACACACAGACACACACACACACACACACAGACACATACACACATATACATGTATACATATTGCTTTAGCATCTGCTGTATTGTATTACATTATTTTGTAATTTGTTTTTGATGCCAATTTATATATAAAATAATGATGTGTATTTCTCTGCATCCTGTTCAGTTATTTGTTTTTCTATTCATTAGTACAAGCTCTTGACACACCATTAAATAAAACACAAGTCTCTATAAGGCCACTGTTGATCAGAAATGGAAAATGAAGAAACAAGTAGACATTATTAACAAAAGACTATAAAAGCATATTATTAAAGTATCATCTAGTGTATATCTAGTGAGGATATATATGTGTCAATCTTTCTATCTATCTATGTATCTATCTGTCTGTCTATCTATATTTCTCTCTGTCGGTCTGTCTATGTGTCTGCCTTTCTGTCTGACTGTCATTCTATTTATCCAACAATCCGCTCGTCTGTCTGTCTATTCGTCTATCCATCTATCGATATATCTTCCATTACACAATATCAGAGAGAGAGAGAGAGAGAGAGAGAGAGAGAGAGAGAGAGAGAGAGAGAGAGAGAGAGAGAGAGAGAGAGAGAGAGAGAGAGAGAGAGAGAGAGAGAGAGAGAGAGAGAGAGAGAGAGAGAGAGAGAGAGAGAGAGAGAGAGAGAGAGAGAGAGAGAGAGAGAGAGAGAGAGAGAGAGAGAGAGAGAGAGAGAGAGAGAGAGAGAGAGAGAGAGAGAGAGAGAGAGAGAGAGAGAGAGAATGTGGATTAATATTCATTCTTAAATATATATTTCCAGTACCAGGTTTCACACACAAGTAATTACAGACACAGATGACGTAAGATGAAGATCAGCATGCTTCGTAGGAACCGACGATAACAAAACTACTGAGTGACATTACCTAAGGTTTCCTTTGTGAATGCGTCATATTGTCAGAATGCGAGTGAATGAGTTCGAATCCCTCAATGGTTTGTTGCACCTACTCACCTACATAACCGTATATATGTATATCAGTTCAACGTACATAAGTAAAAGGAAACATACACAGAATAAATATATAACATAAACCAAAAAAAATGAAAAATCAATCTTTACGTTAACAATTTTATGGTGATGTATTTGTTTAAAAATAAAACAAAATAAATAATAAAACTGGATGATCATCAGAAATACCAGTTTTATAACAAATACTATGAAAAAATATGAAATATATATAATCATTTGATTATAAATATAAATATATATATATATATATAAGAAAAAAGGATTATTGTTAATGAAGATTTATTACTGTAACTATTATTATAGTTTTAACTTAAATTTTATTTAAAAGCATTTACCTAATATGTGTAAATATTTTATTTCATTTTGTTTATCATTCAAAGGTAGTTTATAAGTTTAGTTTTATATTGCTAAGATATCAAGGTAGGTATGGAAAGAAGTCAAAAGAACTAATATAAATAAGCGGAATGAAATAGTACTTTAGAGAGAATGATAGATAGAGAGAGAGATAGATAGATAAATAGACAGACAGACGAACAGACACAGACAGACAGACAGACAGAGAGATAGATAGACAGAGAGATAGATATATAGATATATAGATAGATAGATAGATGGATAGATAGATATAGACATAGATAGAGATAAATAATAAATAAACAGTAAAATAAAATAAAATTTATAGCAAGCACTTAACCTGAAATACCGATATTTATAATTCATGGGAGACAACTCAGAAAATTTTTCAAGCACCGACTTTAATGCAGTTGCTTCCCTTATATGTCGCTTACATCCTGGGTGAAAATCGACGTAGTCAGACGTATAACATAATCAATTACAACTCCTGGGAGTAGGCATTTTTACCGTAATACACTCTGTCATCAAAAACAAAACAAAACAACGCCATCTGCCGATTAAGAATGAAATGATAACGAAAAAAGATTGTATACTTATTTATCTGATAAGTTTTTTTAAAATTAACCGGACTAGGTGAAATATACATATAACCGCTTTTTTGTGTGTTTAACTGTAAAATGCTAATAGTTAAATCTAACAAATAGGAAACTATGGGATATTAATGAAAAAATGTTCCAGTAACTATTTGGGTATCGACGTTTTTCCTCACTTTAAGATAACAGAGTGGAGGGAAGCAAAAGTTCATCGTAAAGAAGAAATTTGATATGATGAATATAGAGATAGCTCATTGCACAGGGAATCTGTCGAGGCCTAATCACAGGGCATAAATACGTCAGGTCTGAAAAGAACATTTATTTCCGTACCATGATCTGAAATCCAGCACTTGATAATGTAAACAAATAAATAAAGAAAAAATTAGAAACGAAAACAAACAAACAAACAAAAAAGATAAAATCGTCTTGTTCTGTTGTCAGATTCACTAAAGGCAGATTTATTTTTAATTACTCATGTCTGCAACAAATTATCTCTGTCTGTCTTTTTCTCTCTCTCTCTCTCTCTCTCTCTCTCTCTCTCTCTCTCTCTCTCTCTCTCTCTCTCTCTCTCTCTCTCTCTCTCTCTCTCTCTCTCTCTCTCTCTCTCTCTCTCTCTCTCTCTCTATCTCTGTTTCAGTTCGTCTGCCTGTCTGAATGTCTCTACTAATGTTGTTGTTGTTGTTACTGTTGGTTCAGTTGTTTTTGTTTTTGATGATGCTATACTTCTGCTGCTGCTACTACTACTACTACTACTACTACTACTATTACTACTATTATTATTATTATTATTATTATTATTATTATTATTATTATTATTATTATTATTATATAAATGGAGAAAAGAAATGACACTTTGTCCTCTGTTTTCTTTCCTATGTTTTCTGTAAAACTGACACAAATTTAAAGTGCTCTTAATGTAAAACGTGATTTTAAAAAAAAGAAGATAACATTCTAAAAAAAAAGAAAGAAAAGACACAGCAAAAGGTATTCCTAACAGTAATTGTTTTTAATCAGCATTTAATGATTTTATTTCTATTTTAATGGACATAACTAATCCGTAAATTTCGATATTTCTGGGACGTGATTTATTCTGCTTACTTTCGCCTCAACATTCTTACATGTACAGAGGAAAATACCGTGTGTGTGTGTTTGAGTGTGTGTGTGTGTGCGTGAGTGTGTGTGTGTGTCTGTGTGTGTATATGTGTGTGTTTGTGTGTGTATGTGTGTGTGTGTACCTTTGGAGGGCGTACGTGCAAATGTATGTATGTATGTATGTATGTATGTATGTATGTATGTATGTATGTATGCATCATACTTTCTTCTTCGTTAAAATACACAGACACTGCTAAGGTAAATCAGTACACCAAGCAGTCGCTGGCGTTGGTTTAGAGATTTATACATCGTATTGATTTTCAACAATTGAATATTTCGTTCAACAATTGGAATTAAACCCGACTGGCCATACAGATTTGTGACAGGTCAAACCGAGCGCCTCGTAGCTATTTTTTTTTTACTCTTGTTGTTTTTGTCATTTTCTTCTTCAAGAAATGAAAAGCGCAAACGTTTACACAAACTGGACAGTTTTCTCGATAAAACGACACTAATAGGAGAGTATTGCCATCCATTAAATGTCAAGAATCTTCTCTTAGTTCCAGTCTCGCGAGATTTCCATACGCGATAACTCTCGTGATAATAGATGGCGCTCTTTCTGTCGGTGGGCGTCGCCAAACATGTCACCGTTGGCTATTAGTTATCGAACCTAGAAGCTACTTGATGGCTGTTCGCTCGAAATTCGAGACGAAAGTATGTGAATGTGATATCTGGCAAATTTCTGCGATAGTGTTCTAAGATGTCAGTGATTTGTTCTTGAAATATGGAATGTTTAGATAAGATGAAGATATCATTTTCAATTTTTTTTTTTTTTTTTTTTTTTTTTTTTTTGACATATACTAATTTTTTTGAATGAAAGAAAATTTTAAAATGTCATTAAATAAAAAACATAAAATCAACATTTATAATAAAACATGAAAAACAATATTTCTAAGTTACATCATCATCATCATCATTATTACTATTATTATTATTATTATTATTATTATTATGGTGGTGCCATTTTTATGTTTCGAAAAAGTAGAAAACACTATCATCATCAGTTTATTATTATTTATTTTTTAAATTTTTTTTTCGAAATTAATACGATTTCCACATACTAAGAACTAGTCCGCAAATAATTTAGATTTCTACATTAAAAGCTTTATAAAACCAAATGTTCGCCTGTTTGCCAGAAATCTTAAACTAAAATATCTGCTACTGTTGTTTTCTATAAACGTTATTGTTGCTGTCTTCTTTTGTTTTGTTTTGTTTTCTTTGTGTGTATGTGTGTGTGTGAGTGTGTGTGTGTGTGTGTGCGTGTGAGTGTGTGTGCGTGTGAGTGTGTGTGCGTGTGTGTGCGTGTGAGTGTGTGTGGCATAGCTATTACTAGCACTGCAGCTACTGCTATGACTGTTACTCCATTACTACTACTACAACTACTACCACCACTACTACTACTGCTACTACTACTACTGCTACTACTACTACTACTGCTGCTGCTACTACTACTACCCTGCTTATGCTGTTACTTCTGTTACACTATTACAACCATTACTATTACACTATTATTAATGCTATTGCTATACTATTGTCACCAGCACTGGTATTGCTATAACTACTGCTACCACCTCTTCTATTTTTGCTACAACTTCTAACACGTATTTCATTGCAAACATTGACATACAGTTCTTGGCTTTACGATATTTATCTTTATAAATATTTTATTTTATTTTAATGTTCCTAGACGTTTCAAAAAGAAGACATTTTTTTTTTTATTTCTGTTTTTCTTTTTCCTTTTTGTTAATATCAGTAAGGCTCATTCTTGTTGACAAAAACAACATTAAACTCCTTAAAAAAAAAAAAAAAAAAAAAAAAAAATTAATAACCAAAACACAAAACGGCATCCGATTGATTAAAGGCATTTTCTATAGATTTTATACTTTTTCTTCTTTTTTTTTAAATTTCTCTTTTTAATTATGCTGTTTTTTTTTCTTTTTTCTCTTTTTTTTTTCCTTTCCTTTTTTCGTTCTTATGCTATTTTTTCTTTCTTTCTTTCTCTAAAAAAAAAAAAAAAAAAAAGAAAAGAATTTCCTTCACGTTCTGGAGATGAAATCTCGTAATAAATTGTGTTTCTTCGAGACTGAAAAAAAAAAAAAAAAAAAAACAAATTTTAAAAAATTAATTCTCGCTAAGAAATCACAACTCCATTTGCTGGGTCTAATTTATTAACCGCGCCGTTTATCCTTTTTCATCGATCTACCTTCCGTGCAGAACCAGATTCTGAAAACTCCAGTTTTCTCCTTTGTAATGTCAGTTTTGTGTTCAGCATGTTGCGCGTGTGTGTTTGCGGTGGTTTTTGTGCGTGCACTGGAACGTACATACATTATTGTTTGTTGGTGTAATATCGTATGTGAGTTTTCTGCATATGTTTTGTATATATGTGTTCCAGGTGTGTATTTATAGCTGTATTGTGTGAGTATGTTGTGGATCGTGTCTGCATATGTGTGTGCTTTGTTTGTGCGTATGTGTGTGTGTGCTTTTACCTGCGTTTGCGTTACGGGTATGGAATTACAGAGAGATAAGTGTTAAACGATGTGTACATATGTGTGTGTATGTGCGGTGTTCTTTATGTTTTGTGTTCTTTACGTGATTGCCTTATAAAGACTGTTTTCAGTTTAGACTCTAACCTGATAGATTTCGCGAGATTTGTTTTTCGGTAACATATAAGAAAAGGATAATCATTATAATCATCAACAACAAAACAACAAAAACAACAGTTAAAAAAAATCTCAAAACACGAGTTATCAGGAAAGAAAATCGGTTGCTCCTAAAAAAAAAAAAAAAAAAAAAAAAATCTGCTGTTCGATATTTCAATTTTAAAGATCCATTCCCCAAGGAATTCGACAAGCAGCTCACAACTATACATCCCATGATGCATTGCCTGCGACCATTTTGTTACACGTCGTTTATCCGTAGAGCGATTTATCATCGGAATATGGAGACGAACAAGATCGATGCAGATGTACTTTCGGCTATTAGATTTAGCACTTGAAGATTCTGAGTTCAATCCTCAGTCGATGGCAAGTCAAATAACTACTACTACTACTATTACTACTACTACTACTACTACTACTACTACTACTACCACCATTGCTACAAATATTATTATTATTATTATTATTATTATGGATGGATGAACCGATAGACGGACGTGGTCAATTAGAAAAACCATTGAAGGGTTACTCTTTCGAGTTTAGCAGCTAAGTGTCTTTCATCTGCACCAACCCATAGACAGGACAATGCACGGAATGCAAGATATCAGTCCGTCGAAACAACGCACACTGATCAGAGCTACGTCCCGATTTATATAGATACACATACAGAAAGACATTCAGATGAATAGACAAAGGGACAGGCACACAAAAACCGAAACATCAGTTACCATTTTTTTCTTTAATTATTAAATTTAATTATATTTTTTTTTTCTGTATTTCTCTATATATCTTCGTTAGCTACCGAGTTTGGAAGCTACTGAATTTTTCTTTTCTGGTTTAGAGAGAAAGAGAGAGAGAGAGAGAGAGAGAGAGAGAGAGAGAGAGAGAGAGAGAGAGAGAGAGAGAGAGAGAGAGAGAGAGAGAGAGAGAGAGGAGAGAGAGAGAGAGAGAGAGAGAGAGAGAGAGAGAGAGAGAGAGAGAGAGAGAGGCATAAGGTCATATATACAATGTACACATACACTCTCACAGATATGTACTCCTAAAGATACACACACAAACACACACATACACACATACACACACACATACACACACATACATACACACATACACCTGTACACATGAAAACACAGATTAAAAAAAACCACAGTCGTGTATTGTCTCACATATACACACACACGCACGCACCATTATTCCTACCGCACCCCAAACACATTAAACAAACAAACAAACAAAACAGATACGCCAAACACACGCGTTCAAAAACGTCATCATTTTAAAAAAATTCAGTCTCCACTCGTAAATTTTACATGTTAACTCTTGTCTAAAAACCCACTACACTGTATTCCGTTTCTTTCCTCAGAGCTCATAATTCCGTGCTACTCTTCCAATTCGCCATCCAAGCCTACCAACCACAATCTTGTAAACCGTGGAAGAGTAATTAACCATTTGCGATGGGGGGAAAGGAGAAGAAAAAAAAAAGATCAACTGGTATTCGTGAATTAATTACACCGTAACCCCATAGTAAACTAACCCAAAATCTTCTTGCAGATTGACAGCCTGTATAGCTCCGCCTACTGATTAATATTAATAAATGAATATATAAATACATACAGTAATGAGAATTACTGCATTAACGACGAGCAAACGGGCTTAATACTTTCTCAGATCGTTGTTAGGGGGACGAACGAACTTTTTTGATTTATTCTAAGTATACGAGTTCAACTCAGACGCAATCAACTACGAGGATGAAGACTCAGGCGTTTGTCGTAGTAGCTGCTGTTCTTCTTTTATGTCATCTTGTCGTATCCCAAGAACAGGTAAGTGTTTTTTGGTTTTTTTAGTTTTTTCATTTTCTCTCTTTGACTTTGTATTTGTCTTTCATTTCACACACACATATATATATTATACATACATACATACACACATACAAACACGGAAACACACACACACACACACACACACATATATATATGTATGTATATATATGTATTGACAAAATAAAGTTTTGAACTATATTTTAAAGAATACATAGTTATCAAATCAAATTGTAAATTATGGAATTGTGTACATACAAAAAGACACACACACACACACACACACACACACACACACACACAGATATATATATATATACAAAATTGAGGTTTGAGCTATATTTGAAAGAACACATACTTATTAAATCAACTTCTAAATCATAAAATTGTTAACACATACACACACACACAAAACACACTCACATACATAAAGTTAGCTCTGAAAAATAATCGTATTTAACGTTACAACACATTTAGAGCTTTTACAAAGTTACCATTTTCAGCCACCATCACAGTTACGAATGTTATCAAACCTGAGTTACCATTAATGCTGCGTCTAGCTGCCGTTATAAATTTCCCATCTGTCTTAATATTATAATTATTATGCTGTTAATAATTATAATCACAGCTGTAACGTAATTACAAACAGAAACCACGTCTTATTAATATATGCGACTGTTAGCTGTCAAATTCTATTTTGAAAGCAAACTCGTGATACTGAAATGACGTAAACTGTCTCGTTTTCTAATTTAGATTTCACAAAAAGAAAGAAATACTATATTTAAGCAGTCGTAGGGGTTATCTAGTATGAAAGAATAAACGAATAGAAGAAATGAATTAAAGACAGTTAATGAATGAGTGGAAGAACTAATTGATGAATGAATGAAAGAACGACTGAAAGAATGACTGAAAGAATGATTCAAAGAATAAATTCAAAGAATAAATGTATGTATGTATGTATGTATGTAAGTATGTACGCACGCATCCATGCATGTACTTATGAACGCACGTGTGTGTTTGTGTGTGTGACTATATACAAACGTAATTACATATTTATGAATATGTCTGTTATTATTCATTATTAACGCCATCGCAGTATCACCATCTTTTTCCTCCATCTTTTTATGCGTATGTCAAAAGTTAATCTTGTGTAACTGAGTAAACATAACGTAACTTTTATTTTACTACGCAGACATTACAGTTACGTTATTACAGGTAATTCCACCGTAACCATAAAGCTTGGCGATATGCAACGTATTAAACTCTGAACGTATCAGAGTGGTTACGCAACGTACGAAACTCTGAACGTATCACAGTGGTTACGCAACGTACGAAACTTTGAACGTATCACAGTGGTTACGCAACGTACGAAACTCTGAACGTATCGCATGCTTTATGCCAAGTATTAAACCCTAAGCGTATTACAGACGATTTCATAATGGTTACGAATCGTACAAAAGGCGTTACGAAATAAATAATAAAATTCTACATTAACTCTACTAGTGCACGACATCACAGATATATTTACGGGGTAAGAACAGAGGAAATCCGCTGACGCCATCCGAATAATATCAAAGAATTTCTCATATTCACCTCCGTAAAGAAATAATAAAAAAACAAAAAACTTATATTACAGCCAGCGATACCCCTAATCGTTGAGATGTTGGATAGATATGGAAAATATACAGATGGGGCTCAGGCGAGGGTTGATCCCGAAGTCCCCAACATCTGAAACGCGAGCTCTAACTGCCAGCATTCTGCGGAGTATTTGTAATCGTTGACAGCAAGTAACTCTAAAAAAAGGTTGTGACATATTTTTCAAATGTAACTGGAAATACATGTTCACAGCGTATTGAAAAGCATAACCGTATAATGTTGAAAGAAATTAAATGACATTTTTTAACGTAACTTTGGAGATAATTTAATTGAACGCAACGTCCGAACTCTGAACATAACTGAATAACGTTCTTCGTAACGATATGTATGTGAACGTAATTATATAAGTTTAATCGTAAACTACAGGACTGAACGCAAGTTTAAAATGTTACTTTTGATGCTGTTGCTGCTGCTGCTGCTGAAACTAATAATAATATCAACAACAACAGCAACAAAATGTTTAATACAAATATATGAAAAACGAAAATATAAATATTAAAAAAAAAATAATAATAATTAAATGAAATAAAACGTAACAGAAAATATTTATTCTTAGTTGTTCTTCGTACTCTAAATATGCGCTTTAAATATCGTAATCTGTGCATTCTAACCCTGGTTTATGTTACATTCTTTTTTTTTCTCCTTCCTTCCATGTTTTCTAATTAGTTGAGGAATTAATGGAATCGAGTGACATTACTGTTCTGTACACAAGAGACATCATGTCGATAAGGTTTGGTGCGCACACATTTCACGTACCATTACACATGAATGTTGTCGTTGCAAAATAATATGCCAAAATGATTATAGACGCATTTCATAAACAGATATACACACAGGGTCAGATATATATAAACGATAATAGACCGACAGTGATATGATATACATAGAGATTAGACAGACAGAAACGAAGATTAGACAATAGACAAGTACAGATAGATAGAAAAGTTATAAGACAGACACAGAATATAAGTAAAGACGCAAAACAGACACGAAAAGGTATATAAGCAACGTTTTTTTTTTTTTTTTTATAAATGGACATAGAGTCATGAAATAAAACACGAACTGGGATAGACGTTGACACAAACAGAAGCTCAAAATACGGACGTGGATATCATCAAAGAATACAGACACGAACAAACAGACGTATTCAACGATATTACACAGACAAGCACACACAAATACAAGTAATGTTTTTAGACAGACACGGACAGAGAAAAAAACAAGTTATTAGACACGTAGACGGACATTAGCAAATATTTATGAGAGAACACGAACAAAAAAAGTAACCTAATTCATCAGAACATATTGGAACTTTAGCGAGTCGCATACACCAACACATGCACAAGCAAAACTATTAGAAACGGACATAGAATATAAACATAAATATTTGACACGGACACAGACACAAGAACAATTATTAGAGAGGGACACAAGAAACAGTCAAAAACAGAGAAATTAAGCAAGAATATCAGAAAAGAAAGATGAATAGACAAAACTATATTTAATAAAAATACATACAAAGATCTGTTATCGTATGATAATATAATAATAATAATAATAAAGAAGAATCTAAGAAGAAAGAAAAAGGGCGTATTAGTACAGAAGTAAACAAAAGTTACTAAAAGAGTATCCACATGACTGAAAATGTATTCAGCATATATATATATATATAGTTATGCTTCTATACGCTATGGTAGTGTATTTCGATTTACATTTCAAAAATATTTCACACACATGCGTATATATATATATATATATATATATATACATTTACATATATGTGTGTGTATGTGTATGCACATATGTTCACACTCTGACATATAGATAAATAGATAGATAGAGAGAAAAATACACTCACCTACCCCCAAACACAGACACACATATACATACATACATATTCACTCATAACAAAAACATTCACATGATACACTCATACAGGCTTAGACCCTACAGTCATCCACACAAATTAGGACACGGTACGAAAACCGTACATAAACACATTTCTACAGAGCCACACACACACACAGACACACACACACAGACACACACGCACACACACACACACACACACACACACACACACACACACACACAGAGAGACAGACAGACACACACACACACACACACTGTAATTTCCTTTCGGCAGTCAGTATTATTTTATATTCATTACTTAGCATCCCATCAGACAGCCAGATTGCTTTAGTAATTCGACATTCCAGAATTTAATAAAAACATTTCACATGTAAACACACACTTCAGCTAACGGAACAGTCAACGGAAACGAGCCCGAAGCTCCTGAACAATTTTTATTCGTTTTCAAGAAGACCAGCAATAATTATCATTGTAAAATTTCTGAAACTAACCGTGGTCAAAGACCTCGAAGAATTTTTAATCTGCGGTTATATGGCGTTATACGAACATTACTTGACTGAACAGAAAACAACAAGAAATCCTGCAGCTAACGGTTGCTATTTTTCAATTAAGAGAAAAGGGATCTGTGATGCATGCATACGTTGTCTTCAGTTATGTATCGTAACTTTTAACTGAGCCAGAAATGGGGATAGGCCGAGCGAGAAACGCATACACGCGTATAGAGACAGACAGAAATACGAGGGCCATAATCAAGGCGAGCCAACGCCCCAAGTACCGCCCTACCCTCCTCGTCTCCACTTCGTTGATTAAGGGACAAGACTCTAGGTGACAATAAATTCTGAAAATGGAATAATAGAATTTGTAATCTTTTTTTTTTTTTCGTTTTATCATTATTATTATCTTCGTTAGCATCATCATCAGTGTCATCATGATCAAAAATAAGCATTTTAAAAATACCATTAACAATATTAACAATTTCAGTAAAAATTAAATTTTAGATGTCCTGTTTCTGTTGAAATGATCTCTCTCTCTCTCTCTCTCTCTCTCTCTCTCTCTCTCTCTCTCTCTCTCTCTCTCTCTCTCTCTCTCTCTCTCTCTCTCTCTCTCTCTGTGTGTTTTTCTGTGTGATTGTCTGTTTGTCTCTCTTTCTCTCTGACTCTCTTAATCTTTCATAGTCCCTTCATGAATCTACAAAGAGAATATTTTCCGATAAACCGATAAAGCGTTTTATAATCACGTTGTGTAGGCCTACACTTTATCAGTATAAATTTAACTAAATATTTCTTTTTTCACAATTTGTTGGTCCGCTGTTTGTTCAGATATATAAAGACCTATTTAAAAGTATGTAGGCTCTCTTTGGCTTGTCATATTAACCACTTTTTTTCCTTTTATACATGTAAAACATCGGCTAAATAATTGCAGTGCGAATCTGTGTAATTTCATTAAACTTCGAGAGAAAAAAAAAGGCTTTTTTAAAGACATTTTTTTTAATTTACTTACTTATTTATTTATTATTATTATCTTTATTTATTTATTTATTTATTTAATAAATTATTTCAATGTCTGTTCGGAATCTATTTTCATTCATTACCTATTATCGTACGACCCCATCATTTCAAATTTCCCTTTCCCTCAAAGTTCAATGCTCTCTGCAAAACCGAACCATTCACGGTATCAAAACCACAAGCACACTAAACTCTTCCACATGGCCGCTGATCCAATGAAACACATATTGACAGAACAAACAGATAAAAAAAAAAAAAAAAAAAAAAATTGAAAAAGAGAAAGAGAAAAAATGCATTAAAATCTCAAACATCGAACTCTCGGAATAACCAAACCAACTAATGGGCAACTAATCGGTGAAAAAAAGGGTCGCGGAATAGCACGATCCTCTTTAACGTTGGCTAAATATTTCAGTCGCAGATTTGGTTTTTTTGTCAATGAAATGCAGCCAACGTTTTCTCACAATGTAGCCGGTACTACGCCCGTAAACCCCGCTGTGGTAGTAACAAGACGTGGTAAACCATGCCACGTACTCGACATGTTATTTTGAGAGCCAGATTCACGATTCTTAAGCAGTTTGGTTATCAAACATAGTGGTATGTGCTGTCGTGAAACTGAATAAAAAAAAAAAAAAATAAAAATAATAATAATATCATGAGCAACATACTTAAGTACAGAATCTAAAAAAAAAAGAAAAGTCCTCCACCAAAAAAAAAAAAAAATAATAATAATAAAAATTAAAATAAAATAAAATTTAGAAAAGTAAAATAAAAAATTATCGAGAAAAGTAAAAAAAACAAAAAAACATAACAAACAATAAAAAGATTGATTGAAATTTTAATAGAATTTTTTAGTTGATTATGACTTAATTTAGAATTCGAGGATGAAAACGATATGTTCTTTCTTCTTCTAATTAAAAATAAAAATAAAATATTAATGATCGTATTATGTAAATGAAAATAATAATAATAATAATAATAATAATAACGATAATAATAATAATAATAACAATAATTATGATAAGATAACAGTAAAAGAAAATCGAAAGATAAATATTAATTAGTGATTTGTAGGGTGTGTTCTATTTAAAAGCGACTTTTATTATGTAGCGAGAGCACTTTTCCTAATCTAAATTTTTGAAATTATGTCAAGATTATTATCCATATGTAACCTTTGCAGCAATTTTGTTTTTGTATTATTATTATCACTGCTAGTACTGTTACTACTAAGACTACTACTACTACTACTACTACTACTACTTTTAATACTGTTGCTGTTATTTTGTTCTTCTTGTTGATGTTGTTGTTGCTGTTGCTGTCTTATTAATTTCGAAATAGAAAAAGAAAAGAAAAGAAAGAAAGAAAAAAAATTAAAATAAGGAAGAAGAAAGTTTTAACGGACGACATAACTGTCATATTATCAGAATAAAAACAAAGAAAGAATAATGACGAAGAAACAAAAGAAACTAAAAAAAAAGAAAAGAAAAGTAAAATAAACCCCAAAAAACCCAGAAGAAATAAAAACAAAACAAAACAAAAGCATTTGCTGTGATAACTGCTATTGTAACAAGCTAAAACATGCGGATGAAATTAATTTTTGAAAGAAGCATGTTATAATTTAACGGAACTTTTATAATGATTATAAAATACATGGATATAGTGTTTTTATTTTTTATTTTTGTTACTTATTGTTTCCTTTCGTTCATAACAATAATTATATACATCTGATGTCGTTATGCATTCTCAAAAGTTTCTCGATCACGTAATAAACTAAACATTATTTGACGCATTCGAATTGCGAAATAAAAAAATAAAAATAAAAATAAAAAATAAATTACTGGACGATTGAAATGCGCGTCTATAGATATTCTGGTAATAATAATAATAATAATAAAAGATGGATGAAATAATAAAAAAAGAATATTAATTAAAGGGAGAGCCACTAAAAAAAATAATGTAAACGACACAAGAGAGTAGAAACATAGCACAATACAGTACAATACAATACAATAAAACATAGCATCATACAATACATTATTATCCAGAACAACGCAACATATTATAATGTATAAAAAATGCAACAGTACAACACAAAAAAAAAGCAAGTGAGTAAAACACAACACTAGATTACATACAGAAACGCAATAGAATACAAAGAAATTTAAAAAATAAAACATAAAAAAATGAAGAATACAAACAATGCAAACAGTACACAACGTTATACACCAACCACACACTAATCCTCATTTAACTGCTACATACTAAAACAAATAAGGCTCAAGTTCATATCACTATAGTCCAGCCAAAGCTACAGTTACAAAACCACTACAGCGAAATCTGGTCTTAGCCAAGCCATTCCAAATAACTATCGGATAAACAAATAATCAGTGTATCTACGTAATCTTTCGTTTCCAATCCGAAAGAAGAGAGAAAATACACTCGGTAATCTTCGCAAGACCGTTATCCGATTTTCATTTTTAAAATCAACTGGTAACGAGCATATGCTACGCCTAACCGCCTCGCACTGGTGTACGAAGGCTGTGATCAACTTCCGGTACTGACTACGCATCTTTTATCAGTCGGAAGTTACTCTTATCTTAACCATGACTCACATTAATTACCTCCCTTCTCGGAGAGTTCGTTGGAAAAAGGGGCCGGAAATGAATAGCTGTCGACTCTAACAATCATTTCTGAGGAGAGAGAATAACGGTGAGAATCTGATGGTTATGCATGTGGATTTTCCAAAGTAATGTAAGCGTGTAAAGGAGAAAATAAGAAACTGGGTGAGAGAGAAACAAATAACATAATGTTCAGGAGTCATATGTATTATTTCATTGAAACTGTTTACGGTTTCTTTCTCTCTCTCTCTCTCTCTCTCTCTCTCTCTCTCTCTCTCTCTCTCTCTCTCTCTCTCTCTCTCTCTCTCTCTCTCTCTCTCTCTCTCTCTCATTCTTTTTGTCTGTTTTTTTATATATTTATTTACCATCTTATATTATTTATTTTTCTTTAACGTGCACTGTTTATGCTGTCTGAAATGGTAAAATGGACTTCAAGAATAAAGAGAAATAATCGAAAGGAAAATATTTAAACGACAAACTTCAAATTACCTCCATTAGTAATAGCATTTAATGGACAAAAAAAAAAAAAAATGAAAGAAAATAAATTCGATTAAGACATTATCATCATCATTCCTCTCTCTCTCTCTCTCTCTCTCTCTCTCTCTAATACAACGGTTCGTTTCCCTGATGTTTGTTTTATCGATATTTAAAAAAACTCTTTAAGTGTGAACGATCTAATGGCGGTATAAATAAGATCTGAAACGAAGAGTTACTCAACATGAATGGGTCTGATTTACTGCTTGCCACTGGTTCCTTAGCTCGATTTTTCTCTTCCTGCTTCTGCTGGTAAAACAATCTTGATGGAATGTGGGAATGAGATATCGGTATCAAGTATGTTTATAATTAACGATTGGGTCCTCTTGTATTTTGTCTGTGACTCTAATGTACTAACTGTCTGAACGTCTGGCTGTACATTTGTTTCATTTATTTGTTTGTTTATTTATTTGTTTATTTATTTATTTGTTTATTTATTTATTGATGTATTTATTTATTTCTTTATTGATGTATTTATTTTTTTCTCTGTGTCTCTCTATCTTTAAACATCTGTCTATCTGTCTGTCTATCTATCTATCTATCTATCTATCTATCTATCAATCTATTTGTGTATCTGTGTGTATATATATATCCAAATCTATCTCTCTCTCTCTCTCTCTCTCTCTCTCTCTCTCTCTCTCTCTCTCTCTCTCTCTCTCTCTCTCTCTCTCTCTCTCTCTCTCTCTCTCTCTCTCTCTCTCTCTCTCTCTCTCTCTCTCTGTCTGTCTGTCTCTCTTTCTCTGTATATATATGTATCTGTCTCTTCTTTGTCTCAACCGTTCACTTTCTGTCTTCTTTTTATCTGTCTATCAGCATTCTTCTTTACTCTAGGTTTTTCTCTCTCTCTCTCTTTCTCTCCCTTTCTATCAATCTCACTATCTCGTTTGATGTCTATTATCATGACCATCACCATCACCACCATCATCATCATCATCATCATCATCATCATACATCTTACTTCATCTTACTGTTAAAACTTCAACAAAAACATAAAAAAAAAAAATAATCCACCATCTTTCTCTCCTTTTTTTTTCTTACAAATATTCTCACGGCTTGGTTCAAACCTTTCTGATTGAGAAGGAAAAACAAAACGGTTAGAAGGATATTCCGTCAGCGGCTTCGCACCAAAAGCACACAATATCTAATAATTAACAAACAGCGCTTCCCACACAAAGGAACACGTGAAGCGACGAATGATGAACAAATGGCGTGACGTCCAGTTGTTTCTCGCGAATAGCGGAATTATTAGTACATCCGGTTTCTGGCGGCGGCATTTCGGGATACATTACGGTATCGGGCTGAATCGTGCTTAATGTGAAAAAGCGTAGTGGAAACAATGCGAATATCACCTCACAAGCGAAACTGTACGGAGATTGATAAAGTAGTACAGCTCGTTAATATCACCGACAGATGGCGAACAGTCAGAAGGATCCTCAGAAATGAAAGTAGAAATAGAAGATGCATGAATGAAATGGATTTAGTGAGATAAAGGTTATCGAAGAATGACATCAATGTTAAAAAAATAATAATAAGATAAATAATAATAATAATAATAATAATAATAATAATAATAATAATAATATAATGATTAATAATATAATGATTAATAACAGAAACATATATGAAAGAAACTAATAGACCCAAACTCGCACAAAGAGAAAACGAAATCAAGCAGTAACTTCATTTACTTTTAAAACAAAGACGTATAATTTTGCCCCTCTGAAATCCCTATTACTGCTACAACGCTACTGTATTAGTGCGCACAACCTTTACAAGATATTATGCCGCTGATTTTAACTCGAAAGTGAAATATAGTCCTTAAAGTGCATCCATCAAAAAACGTTTCAACAGATTCTGCGTGCATTTGTCTTCATATTTATATACCTATTTTATTTACGTTTTCGATCGATACCCTTTTTCATTCGGAGCAGGACATTTCATCAGATATCAACTGGACTATATTTCCGGACACGAGGACAGCGGAGAACGGATGCGCATGTCATGCGATGCACCGGAAATGAAGTCGATATCGTTAATTCGCTTGGTTTTATACACACATTTATACATCGACGATTTGGCGATACTGAGTGGAAGTGCTTTGTGTCCTTTTCTTGTTTTTCCGATCAGAAATGTAGAACGTAGGTGTAAAAGCGCTGTTCAGAAACGGGAAAGGGCAACAAAGAGGGGGAAATAGAGTTTGTTTGTTTAACGCATAAAGTATATATATATATATATATATATATATATATATATATATATATATATATATGTGTGTATGTATGTATGTATGTACATAGATATAAATCCAATTCCTCTGAGTATGATTTTTTTTTCCCTTTCGGTTTAAATTTAGAACGCTTTGTATGTGTTTGTGTATGTGTGTGTTTGTGTGTCTGTGTTTGTGTATGGGTGTGTAGGGTCAATGGGTACAAAGCTGGTGGGTGGAGGGGCAGTCCCCACCCCCAAGGCTGGTGCAAGAGAATCATATTCGGTCAGTTAAAGTTAGGTAGCGTTGGATCAAACCGAGCTGTCTAAATCTAACGTTCCAACAAAGTATTCGCAACTAATAATCAATGTAATAAGTACGGGCATTCCTGTTCGGGTTATTAACGTGTTCCACCTTCATACAGCATGACTGGAATCGTCCAACATTACGTCACAAAGTGGATGAAATTATCCCTTCCTTCTACATACGTCATATAGATATATATATATATATGGAACACACTCTATAAAAATAGTGCAACAGCTTTATACCCAACCGCAAGTGCCCCTCAACCATATAATAGTAATAGTTATTGCGTGCGTATAGCACTAACGACAATTAATTAAGAAAAACGTGGAAATAAGAATGATATAACAACTTCAGATCAAGCCATGTAGGTGGTAATACATCACAAACAAACCAGATGCACTTACTGACCTCGGCAAAAGCGTAGTAAATCCTCAGCGTGCATATATATTTTTACGTTTTATCAATGCTTTGTGCTCTTAGTTCAAGACAGTTTGTGAAATATATTAAGCGAAAGTGGAAACAGAAAAAAAAAGATACAAGATATAAGATGGAAAAAATACAAAATACGTATTCATTTGAATATACTTCCTTTAGGTTCTGCCCATCTTGACTGATGACTTTTTTTTTTTTATAACAGAAGGGTTTTGTCCTAATATATTTGTCCGTTAACAGGCAGGATATTGTTATGTCCGGTTTTGTCCAGTCGGGGTATGTCTGGTGGGTTTAGTCTATATGTCAGTTTTTTTTTTTCTTGTTGTTGTTGTTTTTCTTGATTGTTTGTTGTTGTTGTTTTTTTTTTGTTGTGGTTTTTTTTCAGACAAATAACGTGTAAACTGATAACGAATCACGGTTATCCTAAAATTGTGTCATTGAAGAAATATATCTGTTTGTGTTTCTGTCATTCAATTTTGCAATTCAGAACTATTTTAACATTAATCTAAAATCCTGAATGACCAGTACGTGCGGCCAACACCCTCCGGAAGCTGCTGACGTAATCTTTTTGTAATGCGTAATTTATTATGTCTAACGAAAGGTTACGACTTATCGCAAAGTGGGAACAAACCTTTATAATCAAACGTTAGGTAAGAATTACGTAACACGAACATATCTCTCTCAGTTTTCCAATTTCACTGAAACAGACAAAGTAAATGAACACAATTTATTTCATTTCCAGTCTCTAAAACACGTAAATTTAATTAATGTATTCTCTAGTGATTGCCAAGACAGTGATAGCTCGTAAATCTCACCGAATCCATTAGAGAAACCCGAAATTTTATTTTCGCTACACATGCTCCGAAATTGTTACGATGGTCAAAGGAGCAAATGAATGGCCAGAGGTGTAAATATGTGTGTGACGTGTTTGTGTGTGTGCGTGTGTGCGTGTGCGTGTGCGTGTGCGTGTGCGTGCGTGTGTGTATATATATATATGTGTGTCTGTCAGTGTGAGTGAGTTTTGACTGAACGCCGTTTTTGTGTTTTTCCGTTCTCAGTTTCATTAGCCGTTTATTATTATTAATACGTTTTTTTTGTGTGTGTATGTTTTTTATTCTCGTAAAGAAATTATATTTCTGTTATTAATATTATTATTATTATTATTATTATTATTATTATTATTATTATTATTATGATTATTATTATTTTATCTTATTTATATTCTATATTTGTTTCCTGTATCCGGTACTGTTTGTCTTACCACTAGACTAAACAATCCATCGAAATAAATAAAACAAAATAAAGAAAGAAAGAAACAAAGAAACAAAAGAACTAGAATTACAATTATTCTCAATTCTGTTTACGTAACGTATTTTCGATTATGACGTCATAAACGTATGACGCTAACTGTTATGTAAACAGTGACTGCATGAACTGACTGAATTAATGAGAAAAGCAATTCTATTACTATTATTATTATTATTATTATTAGGACTAGTAGCAATTGCAGTGGTAGTAGTAATGCTAGGAGTAGTAGTAGTAATATAAGTAGTACTAGTATTAGCAATAACAGTATTTATTTACTATTGCTGCTGCTGCTACTACTACTAATGCTTTTACAACTACTAGTACAAAACTGTCAACATCATCATCGTTATTACTACTACTACTAATGCTGCTATACCGTCATTATCATCATCATTATTATTAATGCTACTTTATTATACTATTATTATTATCACCACCATTACTACAACTCCTACTACCACATCACCATTATCATCATTGTCATCTTTATTACTACTATTACTTCTACTACGGCACTATTAATTATTACTATCGCTACTGTTACTGTATCATTATCATCGTCATCTTTTACAACTAATACTTCAGCAACAATTATTACACATAATTTCTTTTGCTTAAAACTAATTTGTACACAGGTGCCATCTCAATAGCAAGCGATCAATATATTATAATAAAATGACAACGAAGTACGTGTATCATAAATCATGTAAAATACGATGATGGCAGGTCGGGTTAAAAAAATACGAAGCTGATGCCGGTGTTTTTAAGTGCGTCTGCTTCGATATATCTTTAATGTGAATTAAAATGGGGAACAGTAGACTCGTTAGTCATTGTTGTCGTTTAATAAAAGATCAATGCCATTTTTTTTTTGTCATTAATTTTAATATATCATTATTATTAAAGTTAAAAAATTAAAAAAATTAAAAAAAAAGAAATTTAAAATTTTAATAAATTGTAAAAAAAGAAATTAAATTAAAATAATAATAATAATAATAATAATAATGATAATGATTATAATAATAATAGTAATAATAATAATAATAATAATAATAATAATAATAATAATAATAATAATAAACTAAATAAAATATCGAATGACAACTGATAAAAAAAACAAAAGAAAAAATAAACAACACACACACCGAAAAGAAAGAGAAAAAAAAAGAAGCTAAATAATAAATAATGAAAAACAATAACAATAATAATAATAATAACATAAAATATAAATAAAATAAAATAAATTAAAATAAAATAAAATAAAAAATATAATATAAAATAAAATAAATCTCTTCCCATTTTCAAATAACTATCTACATTTAATACATTTCCTCCTATGAAAAAAAAAAAAAAAAAAAAACGAGCATCGCCGCGACTAAGAAAAAGAACTGTAAGATATTTCCTCCAAAAACATCGGCAGCACCAGCCTGGTTAATGGAAGCTTTGAAACAAAACTGGTAATTATTTGGCAAAACGCGTGTCACGGTGGCTCCGAATTAAAAAAAACAGGGCAGGCAAATAAATGCCAGTGGTATTTTAATAACGAGTGTTTAACCCTAACGGCAAAGATATTTGGCTAAAATAACTTCTGTCGGAAACTGTGTTGAAACATTCTTATGTCTTCGTCCTGTGCCCTCTAATTAGCAGCGGAAGCTGACGTCACGAGCCTAGACTTTCCTCCGTCATTTTCAGCCAGCGTGATTGACAAGATAGAAAAATATTCTGGACGTGTGTCGATTGCCGAGGATGGCGTATGCGTGTGTATGAAAGCTGAGCGTTTATCGATGATGTTGAGGCCGTCGACGTTTTGGAAGTAATTTGACAGCAAGATTTGTGTCTTATATTACCATTGTCCTAAGTGACTTGTCGTGGAAAAAAAAAAATAAAAAAAAATAAAAATAAAAAAATAAGTTGTAGATCATGGTTATCCAGAGTTACAAATGATACTAAAATTAAGACTGATTTTTTTTTTTTTTTTTTTTTTTTTTTTTTTTTTTTTTTTGAATTTTCATTTAGAGATGTTAAATAAAAACTGAACATATTTATAAACGTGTATTTGAATGCATAAACAGATAAATGAAAAGACATAAGGACGGACTAACAGAAAAAAAAAATTTCTCGACAACTAATATATATGTAATACATATGTATATATATATATAGATATATATATAAATATGCGTATGTAAATTATAGATGTATGTGTAAATCTACACACACACTTAAGTGTGTCTTTCTATGTGTTTCTGTACGTGCGTCTGTGCCTTGACGCAGTTCATCGCAAAGATATTACTAAGGTTTTTATCTCAATATTTTATTTCCTAGTTCTTTTAACCGAAAACGATAATTTCAGGAAAAGTAAGAGATTCTCGCTACATTTGATACGTGACATCATATCTCAAGTGACATTTCAGGAAAATCAGATCCTGAACAAAGTATCCCATGCTGGGAAACAAAACTTTTATGAAATAATTATCATAAAAAGAAAAAAAGATTAAAAGAAAAGAAATGAAAAAAAAAATATATATAGCAAAACTGAATTAAAAGGTTTCTAATACTACAGGAACAAAGAAAAAGAGAAAATAACAAAGGTTTGCAACAAACATCCGTTTTTATTGAAAGCTTAATATTTTTAAAAAGTACCCATATCATTAAAGTCTTGTTCACATTCCAGGGAGTCGTCAAAGTTTGTTAAATGCTGGAGATCTGCAAACTTGAAATAACTTTTAAAATATCAATTCTGATAGTTGGAAATATGACTTTAGCGGAGAAATAATAAAAAAAAAAAACAAGAAGAAAACAGATAGAATTATGTCAGTCTTTTTCTTATTTTTATTAATTCATTTTTTTTTCATTTCCTTTTTAAATGCCATTTGAAAGGTTATTTGGTTATATTTCAAAATTCTCTTCAAGCGATCTTTTTAATCAGAACGGAAACTTTCTTTTCTTTTAAAATATTTCACTTGTTCTCTTCTATTTTTTTTTTTTTTTTTGTTTGTGTGTGTGTGTGTGTGTGTGTGATTTATCTTGTTTTATTCATTAAGTACACTTATAACAGTTATACTATAAAGAAAAAAACCATAAATGTTTAGATCTTTTTTTTTTAACTCAACATGCAATTTTAATTAATTTATTCATTTGTTTATTTACTTTAAAAAAAAACAAAAGAGTGCATATTATTTATTTGTTCATATCTTTATTTAATTATTTATTTATCTCTCTATCTGTATGTCTGTCAGTGTATCTCTATTTATCTTTACATATGCCTGTCTGTATATATATCTGTCTTTGTGTACATCGAATTGTCTATCTGGATTAGTGCCATCCGTATGTTTGTCCGTTCTCTGGCTAGCGATCTCTCTCTCTCTCTCTCTCTCTCTCTCTCTCTCTCTCTCTCTCTCTCTCTCTCTCTCTCTCTCTCTCTCTCTCTCTCTCTCTCTCTCTCTCCCTTTCTCTCTCTCTCCCCCCTCTCTCTCTCTGCCCCCCCTCTGTCACCGTATTTTAATTCATTAGAAAGACAACTCATTGTACTGTTCAGATGATATATCAGCTACCTAAAGCAACACCGGCTTACATTTGTGTACGTTTCTAATTAACGTGGTACGAAAGAAACGAATAGATTAGATATTGTTGTCCGTGTATGGACAAGTATTAAATGGAAATTAATTAGATATCGTTCAGACAAGGAAATATACAGAGAAAACCACGCAGGTGATCAAGTGTATGAATACACAACCGCAGTCACAAAGAAATACGCAAACACATATATACATATACTAATATGGTAAATAAACGCACAGAAAACGAAAAATACACAAAGATATACTCAAACAAAAACATATACCTACACAAATACAAAAAAATATACACATACACATACAAAATACACACCCGTACAAACACACGTGGGTTAAAAGTTTAAACCAAAAGAAAACAAAAATCATGCTCATACAAAGTGGATTAATATCAATACACGTAAACATACTTTATGCGTTAAACAAACGCACTCTGTTTCTCGCTCTTTGTTACATTTTCCCATTCTGAACAATGTTTTTACATCAACGTTCTACTCCGCACGAGGTTAAATATCTCTCTTTATCGCCGTTTTAGCTCTGTCGAAAGTCACTCTGGAAAATAAACGCTGGTTAAATAAAAAAATTAAAAAAATAATAAAATAAAATAAAATAACAACTTCAAATTTTGGCGTGATTAATCCAACCTTGAAAATATAATCGGCAGATAAGTGAATTGTGCTTGGCATAATTATATGAAAATATCACTGAGTAAGGTCTGAACAATATCACTGAGTAATGTCTGAACAATATCACAATAAAGTTCATGAAAAAGTCCTGTCTTCCTATCTCTTTGATGTCACAAAAAAAACGACCCGTAAAAACCAACGTATTTTCTTATCTGTTTGGTATCATAGCAAACTCCGCAAAAAATGGCAATATTGTTCTCTCTCTCTCTCTCTCTCTCTCTCTCTCTCTCTCTCTCTCTCTCTCTCTCTCTCTCTCTCTCTCTCTCTCTCTCTCTCTCTCTCTCTCTCTCTCTCTCTCTCTCTCTCTCTCTCTCCCTCATTCTCTCTCTCCCTCATTATCTCTCTCTCTCTCTCAAAATACTCTCTCTCTCTCTCTCTCTCTCTCTCTCTCTCTCTCTCTCTCTCTCTCTCTCTCTCTCTCTCTCTCTCTCTCTCTCTCTCTCTCACTCTCTTTACATCCTATCAGTTTACTTCGTATGTCAATAACAATCACATTATGCGAATATTAAAACAAACTCCATAAAACAAAAAAGACTCAACTCGTTAACTGTTTGCTATAAACTGTAACATTTATTAACATGAACTGCCTGTAATAAACACCACGTTCGTGTGACTTGTCAGCATTAAAAAAATATAAACATTTTTTTTTCTTTCAAATTTAGTTTTTACCTTGATGTATTTTAAATTAATACATTAATGAATAAGCCTTAATAAGCATCGAAAGCATTACTAACAAAGAATGGTAACTATCTACTCAAGACTGAAAGAAGCAGGGTTTAATAGCTTAATTAATTTCTTAATACAAATTCGTTTTAAAACTTCTTTTTTCTTCTGTTCGTTTCTTTTCTTTATTGTCATCATCATCATCATCATCATTATCGTCATGGTCATCATCATCGTCGTCGTCGTCATCATTATTGCCATCGTTATCGTCATTATCAATTATTATTATTATTATTATTATTATTATTATTATTATTATTTTTTTTTTTTTTTTTGATGTATGTGGGCGTGTTTAAAGGGACAATCCACCGACTTGTTCCATTCTTGAAAGAAAAGACGCAGACATCGTAAATTAAATAAGGTTTTGTTTTTTAATTATCAGCTTGTCATTTAATAATAGAGGTTTTATTAACGACGTCAGCCACTTACATGTAAGGGAATCTCTTTTAAGTCCGTTGTGGTTATTTTACCCGTTAATATAACCGTCAATCTGCCTTCTCAACGTGATTAGCATCAACGACTTTTGAACACGCACTTGAATAAGTCTTTTGCGCGCTCTCTCTCCCTCCCCCTCTCTCTCTCTCTCTCTCTCTCTCTCTCTCTCTCTCTCTCTCTCTCTCTCTCTCTCTCTCTCTCTCTCCCTCTCTCTCTCTTCTCTCTCTCTTTCACACTTTCTCTCTCTCACTCTTTCTCTCTCTCTCTGTGTCTCTCTCTGTCTGTCGCTCTGTCTTTCTCGCTCCGTATATCTATCTTTATCATTGCATCTATCTATCTATCTATCTATCTATTTATCTATCTATCTATCTATCTATCTATCTATCTATCTATCTATCTATCTATCTATCTATCTATCTATCTATCTATCTATCTATCTATCTATCTATCTATCTATCTATTTATCTATCTATCTAACTAACTATCTGTCTCTCTGTCTCTCTGTCTATCTGTCGTTTTCTGTGTATGTGTCTCTCTCTCTGACTTATTTTATATCTCACCGAAGTTTTTGTGTTTTTGTGCATTCTCTTTCACAGGTGGACGCACGCACGCACACGCAAATATTTTAAATTGCCAAATACTCAAAGAATGGTATTGGCTTTACAGTTTATTACGTTCCATCATTTTCTTTGCCATTTTCCCATTCTGCAGCTTTCAGAGACTGAAAAAAAATAAAATTAAAAACAAACAACAACGGAAAAACGGTTGTTTATGTGGAAGAAAATAACGTATTTACTGAAACACTAGAGAAACATTTATCATTAAACTACATGGAAAAACGAAAAAAAATGTTTTGTATGCGACACTAAAACAAATAGAAGAATAAATCTCATGTTTGTTTGTTTGTATTCAAAACAAAACCCCAAACAGAAACATTAATACGCGATAACAAAACCAAACAGAACTGTTGAAACGCTAAACGAAAGGAAGCACAGGAATTAATCGTATGTTTATACGTGAAACGAAATCAAGCAGTGTAATTCCCCTTTTCTCCTGTTTATCCGATGTTCACTTCACTGTCGTCAAATTTGCCTGCGAACCAAATCAATACAACAAACTAACAGTCGCTAATGATTTCAAAACGAGTACCGAGGCTCCTATCGAAATACCACGGTACCTTCGGCTAGCAAAGGAAACCTCAAAAATTCCTGGTATGATTAGCTGCCGTGCTTTCCAGTGCGGTGCATTCGTTGACACATCAGAAGAAAACCTTACAGGTGCACCGAACATAAGGCCACGAAGTTACCGGTGCCAAATACCCAAGGCGAGACGAAATCGGCTTTTTTTTTTTTTTTTTTTTTCGTGGGCTTGTGTCGCTTTTTCGTCTTTGATCAATTTTATTTTTTTTTTTTTTTTTTTTTTTACTTTTTTTTTTTTTTTTTTTTTTTTTTTTTTTTTTACCGTTCTATTTCTTTTTACTTTCTTTTATTTATTTCTTTTTACTTTCTTTTATTTTCTTTATTTTTTTTTCTTCTATTAGTCTTTCTTATAAGATTACTATTTCTTTTTTTCTCAAATTTTCTCCTATCGTTTTCCTTGATATTATTTTATCTCATTTTTTTTTTTTTTTTATATAAAATTAGTTTATTATCGTTTGTTTTCTTTTGATTATGTTGTCTTCTTTTTTATTATGATTTTTTTTTTGTTTCTTGCTCTGTTTTTCTTCGTTTTCTCCTTTCTTCGTTCTTTTTTCTTGATGTTATTTCTTCTCCATATCATTTATTTATTTATTCATACATTCATTTATTTTATAAAATATTTCAACAATGCCTCTAAATATCGATGATTTCTATGGCTTCAAACGTCATGTTGTTGTTCACTTGTAAGTAATTGAGCCCCGGGTATGAAGGATTGCGAGTTCGTTACTCTGTGCTGTATTTGAATTTAATGGTGTGGTTTTTTTTTTTTTTTTTTTTTCATGTAATCTTCTGTTTTAAAACGATCACGCTGACATATGTACATACACACATACACACGTACAATCACATACATACATACATACATACATACATAGATACATACATACACACATACACACACACACGTACGTACATACAAAAATACATATGTATATATTGGGAAACAC
>CM022674.1:3363241-3368241 GCA_012295275.1 Chrysomallon squamiferum
TTATTTATTTATTTATTTATTTATTTATTTATTTATTTATTTATTTATTTGATTATTTACTTGTTTTTATTTATTTTATTTTATTTTATTTTTTTTTTTTTTTATTATTTTTTTATGTTTTCGTTATAACAGTAATAGCAGTAACAGTTACAGTAGTACTAGTAATATGAGGTATAATAGTAATAACAATTATAGCAGCATTAGTAATAAGAGTTACAGCAGTACTAGTAATAACAATAGCAGTAGTACTAGTAATAACAGTTATACTAGTACTAGTATTAACAGTTGTAGTAGTACAAGTTATGACAGTACTAGTAAAAAATGACAGTAGTACTGGTAATGACGGTTACTGCAGTACTAGTAATAACAGTTATAGCAGTATAATAATATCAGGTATTACAGTACTAGTAATAACAATTATAGTAGCACTAGTAATAATAGTTACAGCAGTACTAGTAATAACAGATATAGCAGTATAATAATATCAGGTATTACAGTACTAGTAATAACAATTATAGTAGCACTAGTAATAACAGTTACAGCAGTACTAGTAATAACAGTTATAATAGTTCCAGTAATATGAGTTATAGCAATACAGTAATAACAATCATAGTACTACTAATATTAACAGACATGTCGGTACTAGTAATAACAATTATAGTAGTAGTAATAAAGATTATAGTAATAACAGATATAGCAGTACTAGTAATAATACTGACAGCAGTAAAATTAATATCATTTATCACAATGCTAATAATAACAGTTATAGTTGTACTAGTAATAACATTTATAGTACTACTAGTAATAACAGTCACAGCATGAATAGTAATAACAGTTATGGCAGTAGTAATAAAAACGGTTATAGTAGTACTAATAATAATAGTCATAGTAGTACTAGTAATAACAGATATAGCAGCACTAGTAACAACAGTTATAGCGGTCCTATCAATATAGGTTGTAGCAGTAGTAGCAGTAAAATTAATAACGTTATAATACCACAAGTAATAACTGTTAAATAATTACTATTACTACTAATTATAATAATAAGTTATAGCAGTATTAGTAATAAAAGATATAGAAATACCAGTAATAACAATTATAGTAGTACTAGTAAAAACAGTTATAGAAGTATCAGTAATAACATTTTTTGGCAGTAATAACGATTTTAGCAGTAATAGTAGCAAGAGTTATTGCACTAACAGCAATAACAGTTATATCTTTACTAGTAATAACATTTATATTAGGTACTAATAATAAAATTATAGGGCTACTAGTCATAACAGTTATAGTGCTAGTAATGAAAGAGATAACAGTACAAATAACAAAGTAAAGAACAAGTATAGAAGGAAGCTAAGTACCGCGAGAAGAAAGAAATAATGAAAATTCTTGTGGTAGTATCCTTGAATTTGTATGAAAAGTACTTTTATCGTAACTAAATGTTTAATATACTTAATGAAGGCAATGCATTTTTACTTTCCCTTTGTTAAAGAAGTAGAAAGAAAAAAAGAAAAAGAAAGGAAAAAGTAACAGAGAAAAGGAAAGAAAAACATCGGGTCTTTTAATAAATAGGATTAAATTATTATTTTTTTATTTTATTATTATTATTTTTTTTTACTCTTGATCAGAAATGGCCTTTTTTTGTTCGACGTATAAAAGGCCCATAGGAACAATTTTTTTTTTTGGTATAGTGCATATTATTAAAATATACTTTTGTATGTGTCTGGATATATAAATCTCTTTGTGAATATATTGATATATAGGTGCATTGTAACATACGCACATACGTATGTGTATATATATATAAACACAAATGAATACATTCATATATACATATACATACATATATATATATGTGTGTGTGTGTGTGTGTGTGTGTGTGCGTGTGCGTGTGTGTGTCTGTGAGTATATATGTATGTATTTGTGTTTGTATACATACTTTAATAGTTCATCAATTCATTAATGATTCTGTTTACTAACAAGACAGATTACATGGTTTAATTATTATCATCCATTTAATTTGCTATTAATACAGAGCAATTTTTAAACAACGTTACTTTCCGTAATCGAATGTTCGTACATTCACAAAAGTATTGGTTTTCGACTAATGGTATCTGTATTTGGAATAAATACTTCCAACCATCATTGAGATCCGATCCAAATATAGCTTAGTAACTAGATTTAAACAAAGCACTCTTATACAGTGCTTGCTATATTCGTCATTGTTTGACTGGCTTAAAGAGACAGAGAGAATGATTTAGGGAGAACAAATGAGAAGAACAGTGAGAGAGAGAGTGCAAGAGCGTGGGAGAAACTGGGACACAGTGGGACAGAGTGGGACAGAGTGGGACAGTGGGACAGAGTGGGAGAGTGTGTGAGAGAGAGAAAGGGTGGGAACAACAGATAAGGAAGAAAGTGAAATGACAGTTACAGAGAAAGATAGAGAGAAAAAGAAACTGTGAGAGGTAGACAGATGGATAGATTGATAGATAGACAGACAGACAGACATAAAGACAGACAGATAGATAGAGAGATAGATAGATAGATAGATAGATAGATAGACAGAGAGAGATGTGAGATAGAGAGAGAGAGAGAGAGAGAGAGAGAGAGAGAGAGAGAGAGAGAGAGAGAGAGAGAGAGAGAGAGAGAGAGAGAGAGAGAGAGAGAGAGAGAGAGAGAAGGATTTCTGAAATCTTGGAGAAATAAGTAAATAACAGTCCGATTCGTCTTTTATCTTTTTTACAATTTGCCGTCTCTGACGTCATCATCATTGTCTTGCAATGCAGCAATACATTTTTTTTATTTTTGTTTTGTTTTCTCTATCACTTAGACAGCATATAGTGCCTCAAATAACAACAGCAACAACAGCAACAATAATAACAATAATAGTAATAATAATAAAAACAACAACACAACATAAATACAAACATATATATACAAATGCGTACATATAAAACTACAAAGAGAAAGAAAATAACAAAGTAGATACACTGACGTATACAGATATATATATATATATATATAGAGAGAGAGAGAGAGAGAGAGAGAGAGAGAGAGAGAGAGAGAGAGAGAGAGAGAGAGAGAGAGAGAGAGAGAGAGAGAGAGAGAGAGAGACAGTCTGATAGATAGATAGATAGAATAAAAATTAGAATAATCAGAACGAACAGCGAGTAATTCATGGGAAGTAACTCATATAAAATGGGTTGTTTAAACATCGAGTTTAACGGAGTTGCTTCCCTTCTAAGACCTAGTGGAAAAGTGTGGTTTCCACCGAGTTAGAATATTTTCACTGCACTAATTTCACCTTGTGACAAAAATGCCGTCTATCGATTAAAAATGACGTAGAAAAATAAAATAATATATATATATATATATCTGATCATGTTGCCTTATAATTAACCGAAACTAGTTTACTATTATTATTATTATTATTATAGTCGTCATGATCGTCATCGTTAACATCTTACAAGTTGCGCTGTGTGGTCGCGCGTTTAGATTACATCAGATTACGTCATATCTTTGTTCTGACGTCATAATTAATGGACGTAGACGCATTGATTTTTGAGAGTGAGTTTTTGATTTCTGTCTCGATTATTATTCTCCTTATTCTTATTGTTGTTGGTTTTTGTTGTTGTTGTTGATGATGTTGATGATGATGATGATGCTATTTTTATTATTGTTGTTGTTGTTGCTGCTCCTGTTAAATTAATTGTTCTAGGTGTCGAAATACTTATATCAAAAAATTATGGTTTATTGTTTGTTTCAGAAAATGTCCCTTGTAAATCACTTTTTTTATGAACTAATAAGCAAACGAACAAACAAACAAGTAACAACAATGATAAACAAACTGTGTTCAGTTAAATCTTTTAATATCAATGACTGCTACATTTGGAAACAAATCGGTCCAATGACGTGCTGTTATTGAAATCATGTGATTTCGAGCTAACCAATAGCCTGTCGTTTCAGAAGCACGTGACTGCAGACCAAAGACACTGTATCACCCCTTTCTTCTGAATGCCAAGACGCCGAGAGTTACCGGAATTTCCCGACCTCACACGATAAAACATTTGTCGAATGAAGGGAGAGATTTTGGACCAGTCCATTTGGTTTTTGGATAGGTATTCCGTCAACTGCAAGACAAGAATAAAATGTAGTAGTAGTAGTAGCAGTGGTAATAGTAGTAGTAGTAAAACAAATTAATAAACAAACAAACAAACAAAGAACCAAAAAGTAGTAGTAATCTAGTAATAGTAATAATTATAATAATGACACAAACACACACACACACACACACACACACACACACACACACATATAAAATACACAGAGATAGAGACAGATAGACAGAGAGCTATACAGATATAGAGATAAGGAGAAACGAACGTATTTGTATTCACTCTAGGTTGGAAAAATCATAACACCAACAATAATAATAAAGAAAACATTAATGAATCAAATACTAAAAAAAAAAAAAAAAAAAAAAAAAAAGAAGAAAAATAGAAGAAAGAAAATGAAATAATAATAATAATAAAAAAAATGTACTATTTATTTTCGCGGAGGAGTACGACCTGTTCATCATTGCTTTCTATAATTAGAAAATAAAAATTACTCCGAGGCGAAATGCACCGAATATCGTGTCTGCATAAAAGACAAGAAACAATTTCATTGGTTGAAAACGAAGCGTCTAAGAGAAAGACGTCTGTAGAAGCCTTATGCAACAAAAATCGGTTTTAATGACAAAGAGAAAGAAAGGAACAAGAAAATGGACAAACATTTTTTTGTATTACGCGTGCTAAAAGTACATAACTAAAAACGTAATTTCAAGAAACTTTCTTTTTTATTCTGCACGCATCGTTATTGAAAAATTTTATTTTGTAAAGGTTGTTGTCCTGTTAGTAAGACTGCTATCAATGCTGCTTCTATAACTACTACTAGTATTTCTAATACTAATGCAACTGGTATTGCTACCACTGTTATTAGTGTTCATAATTACGATTAATGCT
>CM022674.1:3373241-3375741 GCA_012295275.1 Chrysomallon squamiferum
AGAAAAATCTATGATTGAAGCTTGTATAATAAGAACAGAAAATAGATATATTGCCTTTATATATTAGCTATCTACAGGCCTCACATCTGCCGCATCAGTTAACAAACTGTAACAGGTATTATTACCCAAACAAGTTTGTTGTAGATACTGTAGATAAGGTGAAATGAGAACGGTTCTCAAATGGTTTTATTCTGTACAACTAAAATAAGTTAAACTAGGAAATGACGTAATAGTGAAAGATATATTAAACCATGAAATTACGTTTTTGTGAATGATGAATTAAACCGTGAATTTACGTCTTTGTCAATGATAAATTAAACTATGAAATGAGTTGATACTGAAAGATAAATTAAACCATGAAATTACGTGATTGTCAATGATAAATTAAACCATGAAATTACGTTTATGTCAATGATAAATTAAACCAAGAAATTACGTGATTATAAATGATAAATTAAACCATGAAATTACGTTTTTGTCAATGATAAATTAAACGATGAAATTACGTTTTTGTGAATGATAAATTAATCTATGAAATTAAGTAACTGTGAAAGATAAACTAAAACATGAAATTACTTAACGGTAAAAAAAAAATAATAATATAAAATAAGAACAAAACGAAATGACATAGCTGTGAAAGATGAATTAAACCAATAAATTACTTATTTGTAAAAGATAATTTAAACTATGAAATAAGGTAACTGTGAAAAATAAAATAAACCATGAAATACTGTAACTATCAAAAATTAACAAAACCATGAAATTGCACGGTTTTGACACATAGAAATGGTTGCTGATATTTTGCCGTTTAAAATTTATGTATTAGTTCATTCATTTATTTTATTTCTTCGCTAACTGGCTAAATCATTTACTCACTACATCATTGTTTTTTCTTTCGTTTATTCAGTCGTTCATTCATTTATTTCTTCATTTGTTTGGTCGGTCGTAAATTAACCAACATTTATTTATTTACTTACTTAGATAATTACTTATTTATTTATTTACTTACTTACTTATTTACTTATATATTTATTTACTATTTATCATAAATAAAAATGCATTCTAGTTATTTTGTTGCAATACTTATCATTTAAAACATATCTATGAATTTGTAATATATAACATCTTCGCTGATTAATTGGTTTGTCTAATTATTCAGTTAACAAATAAATATGACAGTTAATAAGTTTGTAGTAAATAAATAAATAAATAAATAAATAAATAAATAAATAAATAAATAAATAAAAAAGCAAACAAACAAACAAAGAATGAAGGAAACAAAGAAAATAACCCCAAGAAAAAAAAAAAAAAAAAAAAAAAAAAACGAAATTAAAAAAGAACTAAACGTTAACGAATAACAATACAAACTGAAACTAAATCCTACGAATTCCTTTCACGAAGCAAACAAACAAACAAACAGTGCAAGTCAGTAACCGAATTTGTGAACGACCACCGTGCCCGGAAGTCTTAACCGGAAGTGAAGGAGACAAGAGAGTTCTCAGCCGTGACTGACAAACAAGAGCCTCTTCATTTCACTTCACTCTCAATTGGATTTTCAAACTGCACTCAGAATCCAACCTCCTCTTAGTCTCTCTAATACCTTTTCCCGTCCTAACCACGGCTCCATTCCCTGATTTAACAAAGGATGAGCTATGTGCTTCCTTGTCTGTGGAAATATTTAACATGCACATGCCTGCCTGTACACTCCTGTTTCCATTCTCATTAATGGCTGTGTAAAAATTCTCGCGTTTGACAACTGATAAATGTTAATGACTGTGAAGCGGTCTAGGTAAATACGTATTTATTCATTCAGTGACCGTGAATACACACATACACACACACACACATACACACACCTACGTACACATACACGCACATACATATATTTCTATGTTGAAAAAGAGACGTACACTGAGAGAGAAAAAAAAAATCGTGATTGGATTTCTATACCAATCCGTTGCTGAATATTGTCTGTGGACTGAGTCTGAAAAGGCGTACTTGAACCAACATTATTTAACAGATAAGCACGCATACATACACACTCAAGCTCTGTCTGTCTCTATCTCACGCACACGCACTCATACACACAGAAACACACGCACAAATATATACCTACGTAGAAAGAGAGAAGGAGATATAGAGAAGAAGAAAGAAGAACTATATTCTCTTTGTAGATAGACGAAGGGACTACGAGAGAGAGAGAGAGAGAGAGAGAGAGAGAGAGAGAGAGAGAGAGAGAGAGAGAGAGAGAGAGAGAGAGAGAGAGAGAGAGAGAGAGAGAGGAGTTAGTAAAATAAACAATGAACAAAAAGAAAAAAAAAGAAAAAAGAAAAAATTTGGAGTAACAGGGTTTTGTTATTTGATTCACTGAAAAGACACAATAAATTACAGCAATAAAAACAAAATTATTCCCATCAATAATAGCAACGACTACAAGGACGGTGAAAGTCAACAGCAACAACACCATTTAAAGAAGTAAATTATTCTCGATATTTTCTTT
>CM022674.1:3383241-3393241 GCA_012295275.1 Chrysomallon squamiferum
AAGCTGCTTATTGCATATTTCAACTAGTCTAACTCTAAGAAATATAAGAATACTAACTGTAGAAACAAATCATTATTCTGATATCAGGATCTGACTTGTGCAATCACCTCCGTATTTTCCGGTAATTAGCTATTAAAATGTATCAACTGTCACTGTAATGAATTTGATGTGATTTGACGGGGGGGGGGAGAGAGAGAGAGAGAGAGAGAGAGAGAGAGAGAGAGAGAGAGAGAGAGAGAGAGAGAGAGAGAGAGAGAGTATGTAAGTGTGTGTGTGTGAAACTCTATTTACGTATTCATGTCTTTGCTCTGTATTTGATTATCTTGAGGCACTGACAAACAAAACACCATTGTCGTAACATATCATTTAATGTTTGTTCCGATATTTTGCTCTGATAGTCTTGATTTTATTTTATTATTATTATTATTATTATTATTATTATTATTATTATTATTATTATTATCCAGTAATAATTTTTTTTGTATGAGTAAACATTTATTAAAGGTTAAGTAGTAATGAAAGTGCTCGTTTATTTTATGTTTTTGTTTTTTTTCAGTTCTTGTATTCTTGTTAGACAACCATTATTAGCAAAACGATCACTCTGTTTGTACGTGATTTTTTTATTGACAGAAAATAAAAACAAAAAATAAAAAAAGAGATTCATTATTTTCATATTATTCCTGACTTTACCATGTTATTTCCCAAATATTATATGGTGTTGTTCTTGCTTTTATTATTATTATTATTACTACTACTACTACTACTACTACTACTACTACTACTACTACTACTACTACTACTACTGTTACTACTACTACTACTACTACTACTACTACTAGAACTCCTACTACTACTGTTATTACTGCTGCTACTACTACTACTACAACTACTACTATATTTTTTTCCCGCTATCAATAATATTGTGAACAGAAACTGAGAACAGAAATTAGTTTAATTAATGATAAACAGATAATTCTCAATTAAAAGTCATCGACTTCTGACTGTATCCATGTAAAATTGTGCGCTCGGAAAGATAGATAGATAGATAGATAGATAGAGAGAGAGACAGACAGACAGACAGACAGACAGACAGATAGACAGACAGACAGACAGACAGATAGATAGACAGACAGACAGATAGATAGATAGATAGATAGATAGACAGATAGACAGATAAATAGACAGACAGTCAGACAGATAAACAGACAGACAGACAGACAGACAGACAGACAGACAGACAGATAGATAGATAGATAGATACATACATACATACATACATACATAGATAAATGCAGCGAAATAACTCAAAACTAAACAGTTTTTGAACCGAGTAGAAAGTGAGTTCGAGAGGTTTCACAGTCAGATACTTGACAGCTCACGAGAATTCAGAAATACGTCGGTTTCAGGATAATTATGACTCAGTGAGAGATCGCTACGGAGAAATTTCACCTCTAATAAAAAAAAAAAGTTAGTATTAAATAAACAAACAAACAAACAAACAAACAAACAAATAAACAAATAAATAAATAAATAAATATATAAATAAATAAATATGCAAACTAACAAATAAACAAATAGATAAATTAATATATAAGCAATATATATATATATATATATATATATGATAGTAACCAGTGTCGGATTAACCTAACAGCGAAAGTAGCGTATTCTAAGAGCTCCGCATTTCCGAGGGGGCCTCATTATCGAGGGCGATGCTGTGAATAATTGCAAGCTGTCTGGTGAAACTGACCTCTCACAGTCTGCAAGCTTTGTTGTTCACAAGTGAGGAAAGATTCATCTTTAATTATTCATCAGTCCGGGTAACATTATATAGAGTCCGTTAAATCTCCTCAGTCTTTATTGATAATTTGATACACCTGCTTTGATTTTTCTTCTTTATTTTTTTTTTTTTTTTTTTTTTTTAGGGGGCTTTGAATAATTGGTTTTGTTGTTTTCGCCCGATAATGTCAAACAAAATAAAATAAAGAAAGACGAAGGGAAAACGCTTACTATTAAATTTAAGTGCATGTTTATCGACCAGTTTGATGTTTTCATCGGTTTTGGCATTTTGCCCGCTTATGAAAAATTTATTTCTAGATGTGAATTCTTATTTTTTTAAAGAAAGCCATCCGTCAAAAAATAATAACTTTTGAAAACATCGTGTGATACATATTCTGAAAACTGAACAGCTGCTAAGTTGACATTTCCAGTTAAGAAAAAAAAAACCAGATTCCATCAGAGTATCTACAATTCTTCTGTCAGTGCTGTGACATAGATCTGAATCTGAGTATGAGTGTGTTTTGTATGCTTTTGAGCTTGATAACGTCCTTTCATGTTGTCTTTTAGTTGTTGTTGTTGTTGTTGTTGTTGTTATTATTATTACTATTTTATCATTATTATGATTATTATTATTAGTACTAGTAGTAGTAGTAGTAGTATCATCATCATCATTATTATTATTAATGCATACCTTATTATTATTGTTATCATCAGCATCATCATTATTATTAATGCATAGATTATTATTGTTATTGTTGTTGTTGTTGTTGTTGTTGTGATTCTTGTTGTTATTGCTACTATTAGTAGTTATAGCAATTGCAACAATATTATATTTGTATTAGCTATAGTATTGACAGTAATAGTAAAAGTAGAAGTAATTGTTGGTGTAGTTGTTGTTATTTTAGTAGCAATAGCTGCAACGATAGTCATATAGGTGGCATTAGTAGTAGCAGTTATAGTAGTAGTGGTGGTCACCGTGGTGGTAGTAATATTAGCAGCAACAGCTGCATCAGTTTTAATAGCAATAGACGTAGTAATCACAGTTGTTGTTTTAGTAGCGGTATTAGAGTTGTGGTGTTGGTAGTAGCAGTAGTAGTATAACAATAGCAGATACAGTAATAATTGTAGTAGCATTAGTAGTAATAGTAATAGTAGTAGTAGTAACAGTAGTGGTAATAGGTATAATAGTAGTAATAGTAGTAGTAATAGTAATAGTAGTAGTAGTAACAATAGTGGTAATAGTAATAATAATAGTAGTAGTAGTAGTGGAAGTAGTAATAGAAGTAGTAGTAGTAGTAGTAGTAATAGTAGTAGTAATAGTAATAGTAGTAGTAGTAGTAACAGTAGTAGTAATAGTAGTAGTAGTAATAGTAATAATAGTAGTAGTAATAGTAGTAGTAGTAGTAGTGATAGTAGTAGTACTAGAAGTAATAGTAATAGTAGTAGTAGTAATAGTAGTAGTAATAGTAGTAGTAGTAACAGTAGTGGTAATAGTAATAATAGTAGTAGTAGTAATAACAATAGTAGTAGTAGTAGCAGTAATAGTAATAGTAGTAGTAGTAGTAGTAGTAGTGGTAATAGTAATGATAGTAGTAGTAGTAATAGTAGTAGTAGTAGTAGTAGTAGTAGTAGTAGTAGTAATAGTAATAGTAGTAGTAGTAACAGTAGTGGTAATAGTAGTAGTAGTAGTAGTAGTAGTAGTAGTAGTAGTAGTAGTAGTAGTAATAGTGACAGCAGTAGCAGCTTCAGTGTATCACCATCATCATTAGCAGTAATAGTAAAAATAGTAAAAGCAAAAATCAGTATAAAACCGGACTAGCAACTACAGTGGTCAATCCGTGACGATCACTCGTCTTGTTGATAGAAACAGTTTCGTAATATTAACCCAACTCCACGCTGTCGCTTGTTCCTTGACAAACTGGCAACTTCTAACCTTCTCAGTTTCAGCTGTCAAAATTCTACACGGTCGGAAACAGTTAGCAATACGTCACGGGAAATGCAGTTACCCTAGACGAGAAATAGCGATGAAAAACGAAGCAATTCAAACATAACTGCACAGTGTAACATTATCGACGGTTAGAAAAAAAGAACAGAAAAAACAACAAGAACAAAAAAAAGAAAAACGGTCTCCAGGCATTTTATTAGGGTATGTGAAAAGAGTTTATTTGTCGTTTTAATAATGTCACACAAATAACGGGAATTTGATTTAAGCACGAAAAAACAAAAACAAAAAAAAACGTAAAAGATCAGTCATTCAGCGATTCGATGACTTGACTGTCTGACTATTACAGTAATTGATTTAGTGACTGACTTAGAATACGTTACTGACTTACTATTAGAATACGTTACTGACTGACTATTAGAATACGTTACTGACTGACAATTAGAATACGTTACTGACTGACAATTAGAATACGTTACTGACTGACTATTAGAATACGTTACTGACTGACAGCTTATTAACATAACTAAATGACTAATTCATCGTTTGACTAATGGCTGAGTGGCTCTTGCAATAACTGACTGTCTGTCTGTCTGTCTGATTATTATAATACTTTACTGAATCTCTTAATGACTCACTATTACTGTAACAGACTAAATTACTGATTAACTCTCTCTCTCTCGCTGATATATTCGCACCCACACAAATATAACCACACAGTCAAACAAACACACCCTGACTGACTGCGCATATACATTCACTGACAAACGCACAGACAAAAACATACGTTTACCCACACACGCGCGAAAACACACAACGCACTCATTCACCCAGACGAACACACACACACACACATACGTTCACACCATCGACACCAACAACTGACGACATTGTCTTTACAGCTAGCGTGAAACTCATTAATGAAAAAAATAAAAAAAATAATAATAATAATGACTACAATTCGCCAGCACACACAAGAACCAGCGTGTAAAATACTCATGGAATTGTTAATATCTCGGCGAATTACTCCGCAATCTGAACGACCATGCCGAACCAGCGACAGACGACAACCCGCTTAATTCCGAATTAAGTGCACTTCCACCGCTGCCCTTTTTTAACTACTGTCAGTACCGTGCTGTACGTACACGAAGGTGACATAGGTTTACTTAGACGTTTATGTTTTCCCCGTCTTCTAGCGGAGCTAATAAAGACGAGGACGGTTTTTGTTTAGTGTCGGTCGGTGTTCAATGAACGAATAAATCCCAATTACCAGACACTTGGCTGACATGCTGGTACGACAAACTGAGCTGTAATTTCCGACGTTGCTGACGGTTGCCGTAAGTAAGTGAAATATGCATCGTGTTTCGCTCGGACCATTCACTTCAACGAACGCAGCGACGGCATCCTGATTATTGGCATTTAATTTTTCCAATAGCTATCCGTTAAGCAGTTTTCGTTACTTGTTCAGCTCACTGCGCGTTCAGTTTGTTTATAGAACGACGTCAGATTAGTGTCTGTTTCTGTGTGTGTGTGTGTGTGTGTGGTAAGGAAAGATAACTCCGTGCTTATTTGTGATAGTAGCCCATGGAGGTGGTGTCTTAATAATAGTAGTAGTAGTAGTAGTAGTAGTAGTAGTAGTAGTAGTAGTAGTAGTAGTAGTAATCTTAATAGCATACTACTACGACAACTAATAATAATAGGAATAGTAGTAATAGTAGTAGTAGTAGTAGTAGTAGTAGTGGTGGTGGTGGTAGTAGTTATAATGTTAATAGCATACTGATACTAGTACCTCTACTACTACCATTAATAATAATAATAATAATAATAATAATAATAATAACAGGTGTCGTATGAGGAGTAGTAATAGCAGTAGTAGTAGTAGTGTGAGCAAGGTAATAATCATGTTAATAGGATAATGACGATGATGATGATGATGATGATGACAATAATAATAATAATTTTTTTTTATAATAATAATAATAATAAGAAGAAGAAGAAGAAGAAGAAGAAGAAGAAGAAGAAGAAGAAGAAGAAGAAGAAGAAGAAGCAGAAGAAGAAGACTGATAAACTGGTCTGTGTAACTGTCTATCAGTCTACCTGTATATCTGACAATCTCTCTATAAATACTTCTATTGCTACTATTCTTGCTACTGCTATCAGTACCATTGTTACCACTGTTATTACTTTTACTGTCAGTTCTATTAATTACCGCTGTTCTTATTATATTATTTTTATTATTATTACATTACTACTACTATTACTACTATTATTACAACTATTACCACTATTACTTTTACTACTACTTCAATTATCACTATTGCTACTACTACAACTACTATCATTACTGCTACTATTAAAAGTACAATTACTATTACTAAAGCTATTATTATTACGACTACTGCTATTATTACTATCATTATTAATATTAGTATTACTACGCCTGTGTTTCTTGTTTTTTTGTCACAATATCAAAAACGTCATTTTACTATTTATGACGTCACGAAACGCGTATAACTCTTTTATTTTGGGAAAACAAAGAAACAAAGCAGTAAAATAATTTTTTCGAACCGAAAAACCAGATAAGTTAGATTAAATTCACGCTGTATTTTATCTACTAACCACACGAATGCTAAAACGACTGACAACTGAAGAAAACGTTTTGCGTGATAATTTCGTGGATTACGTTACGATAATATAACAGGGATGTTTATGTATTATTATTATTTTTTTTTTTTTCATTGCGTCCATGCTTGCTATAGAAAATATGATATCTCGAACGTGTAGCATATACAGACAAATAAACAGAGACTGGGTTTCAAATCTGTGTGATGTTTGCATAGAAATCGTAGCGGCGACTGAAAACAGATCGTTAGGTTCATCGGAAACCAGCGATGATGAAACAAATACGGAACATTTTCGTTTCGTCGCATGGGAAGTAATCTATTCAGTCACCGTACTTTAAGGTTTTACGGTAAGAGAATTACGTTATTGAAAAACTCTACGTATTCTCACGTTTTACTGTATGAGAACTAAGCTGTAGAAATAACGTATTCTCACGTTTTACTGTATGAGAACTAAAGTGTAGAAATAATGTATTCTCACGTTTTTCTGTTCTTATTAGTACTAAATATACAATTTCGAAAATATTTTCATTGGTACACAAAAAACACACAGGGATAAATACTGACTCTTACGTTCTGTCATTCTTACTGTCATGTTTTCTTTTCTACTTTTATTTATTTTCTCTCTCTCTCTCTCTCTCTCTCTCTCTCTCTCTCTCTCTCTCTCTCTCTCTCTCTTTTTTTTTTATCTCTCTTTCTCTGTGCCTCTTTCGAAAATTAAAAGAGAGAACAAGCATGAAAATAAATAAATAAATACAAACAAAACATTTTTCAATAAATGACAAAATATAATAGTCTTTCCAACATTTTTTTCTTGACGAGCAGAATCGATTTATTCAATACTATTCAGTGTTTGATGATTTATTTATATGTGAAAGTTAGTAATGTCGTTAAGCCTTGAATTAAAATAAATTATTTAATATTTATGTGTATTGATTTCAGTGTCGGTTCAGCTATCTTCTATCTTTTTGACAGTGAATTTATCTGTTTAAGACAGTTTATTATTACTCTTATTAATAGTAGTAGTAGTAGCAGCAGTAGTAATGGTAGTAGAATTAGTGATAATAGTATTACTAGCATTAGCAGTAGCAATAGTAGTAGTAATAGTAGTAGTAGTAGTAGTAGTAGTAGTAGAAACAGTACAAGCTGTAGTACTATTTTATTTACTTACTTATTTATTTCTATCTGTTTATTTCTGAAGTTAATGTGTACAGCTATTGCTTATATTTTATAACGAAAGAAGTAATAATAATAATAATAATAATAATAATAATGATGATGATGATGATGATAATGATAATAATAATAATAATAATGCTTTATTTAAAACGCTCAATAATTATGATATGAAAAGAGACAGACAGACAGACGTAGACAGTGAGAAAGAAATTAAACGGAAGGAAAATAAAAAGAGTAAGAACGAAAGAGGATATACGGAGAGAGAGAGAGAGAGAGAGAGAGAGAGAGAGAGAGAGAGAGAGAGAGAGAGAGAGAGAGAGAGAGAGAGAGAGAGAGAGAGAGAGAGAGAGAGAGAGAGAGAGAGAGCTATGTCATATTCTGAATGCATTATCACCAAATATAAACTATAGTTGTTGTTTGTTTTTTTTTTTTTTTTTTTTTTTTTTTTTTTTTTCACCTTCTTGCTTTCTTTCTCTTTCACCTTCTTTCTTTCTTTCTTTTTATTTTTTTCTATTTTTTTTTCCTTCTAAAGAATCCGGTTTATAGATCCGGTTCAATTTGTATCACTGGATTATTCATCTTTGGAACTGAAACAGTAATTAACTGAAATAGAGTCACCTTAATCCTTTATTTATTCAAACGGAGAAGGCAAATCACAAATATTTAACAAACACAGCCACAAGATTAATTAAGTTTATCAAGGAAAAACCTCTAGATTTGTTTCCGTATCAATCTATCCTAGACTTTTGCTATTCAGCACATCATTGCTCATTTGATCAAAAGGTTCGAAAAAATCAGCAAGTATTGCCTGAATGATTTACGTTCGAGCATATTCAGTGTACTTATTATTTAACAAATACATTGATGACTGCGCTATTCAGTTAAGAGAGAGAAGACTACTGTCTTCTAAAAATCTTTGACAGTAAATATATCGCTGACAGTCAATGGGAGAGCAATGGAAAAGACATAATTCCATGCAAATATCGATATATAGATATATGCATACTTACTTTCAAATACATAAATATATAACGAATTCGTTATGTTTGAATATATTACTTATTACTACTAGTAGTAATAATAATAATAGTTAAAAGAAAAGAAGAAGAAAAAGAAGAAGAAGAAGAGGAGCAAGAACAAGAAGGGGAAAAAATTAAAAATGTTGTCTGTAAGAAATTACTGTTGGAATTTAGTGAAAGTTCTTATTTTAGAAAAAAAAAAGGGAGATAAATCATGTGACCTGCGGTGTTGAATCGAACTCTCTAGCCAGTGAGGTGTATCCTACAATTTCCTGTCTCGCCCTGCGACATAACTCATAAGAAAAATAACAGTCGGCCATTTGCACTGAACAAGAACACTACATTAAGACTGTGGAGAAATAACGACAATACGCAGGATATTAAAGTGTCATATTCATAACGAAACTGCGTCTTTCCGACGAAACAAAAGACGAGACATCAAGGATTAACAGTCTGAAGAACAGATGTATGCATTCCTATCATGTCAGATAATGAAAAATCGTATAAAACTTGAATAATAAGGATAGGACTATTATTATCATCATCATCATCATCATCATCATAATCATTATTAGTATTATTATTATTAATGAGACTTTATTAACAGATACATTTTTTTAAATTAGATTACTTTTTTATATTACTGTTACTTCTATTACTACTGCTAGTGTGACACCCCCTACTACAAACAATACTTAGCTTCTAATGTTATTACTGCTACGACTACAACCATTATTACTAATTCTACTCTGGCTGTTTCTATTTTTATTTCTATCACTATGCTATTACTACAAGTGTTACGACTATATCTATTACTACTAGTGAGAGGGAATTAAACTGCGAGGAAATATTTTGGTATAAACTACAAAAACAAATATATATACAGTGTTAGGAGTGCTCCAACTTTTTCGAGTTACGAGCGAGCTTCAGATACACCGCCGCTAGTTGGCGAAACGAAGAACATAACATCCACCCAGCATCCCGCCTCTTACTCGTTTGCTTCACGTGGTTACCTCGCCGCGGAAGCATTTCCCTGTTGTGTTGTGCTCGCGTTATGCAGTATTTGGAGAGAGAGAGAGAGAGAGAGAGAGAGAGAGAGAGAGAGAGAGAGAGAGAGAGAGAGAGAGAGAGAGAGAGAGAGAGAGAGAGAGAGAGAGAGAGAGAGAGAGAGAGAGAGAGAGAGAGAGAGAGAGAGAGAGAGAGAGAGAGAGAGAGAGAGAGAGAGAATGTATAAATTATGACACAATAAAACCAAATTGAAAATGTAAAATTATTTCGAGGATTTCCTTATACTCAGGTTTTCTTGACTTTTTGTACCAATATGTGTACAGATTGAGTGATTGTTAATTTATAAAGAGTTACATGTATATATGTGTATGTGTATAAAAGTGTGTGTGTTTCTGTGTGTGTGTGTGTGCGTGCGTGTGTGTGTGCGTGATCTTTCTTAATAGTATTAAAGC
>CM022674.1:3398241-3403241 GCA_012295275.1 Chrysomallon squamiferum
TGTCCTCATTTGATGAATACGAATATTCAACCTATAGTTTGCTCAAAAAAATTCTTCCCTTGCCGAGTTGAAAATTTGAAACAGGTTGTTGACATGTTTCTGAAATTTCGAACCGTTAGGAATAATCGGATTTCGGACATCATTTCAAAGCCGATAATTGTGCAACTTTTAGAATGTTCACGTGTACGTTTTAGACGTTTCGAAAACTGTTTAGGACTGGAATCGTCCAATAAACGTTTCTGACTGGACTGAGTTGAAACAGTATCCTGAAAACAACTGACTGATGGACGTGAACTCTCATACAGATCAGATTTCAAATCTGTAGAGTCATGTGCCAGCGCAGAACATTCAAGTGTTCTCGAAACATCAGAAGATGTTTGCAAATTTGGCAAAATATCGGAGCAACCTAAGGAATCTTGTGCAAAATCGATAAAGTCAGAATTGGGAATGGTCTGCGGCGCAGAAGAAGGAATGATGGCTTTAGTGACGTTGGGTTCTCTTGACTGGTCCTGGTTGACGTCTGTCGGTGATGACGTTGTTTTGTTTCTGGAAGACAATGGTTGCTCTTGATGGGTTCCTCTTTTTAATAAAAACGTTTTGTGAATGTTTGTAAGGAAATCTGAGTCGTTGTTCATCCGCTCATCAAATGTCGCCTTGTCTTCCCGAGAAAGATCATCATAGGATCTGAGAGCGCTCTCCAAGTGTTCACGAATCTCTCGAAACTTTATTTCTCCTTTGAGATTCTGCAGATTTCCTTTGCCTTCCAAATATAACAGAAGCGTCTTGACTTCCGACAGATAATTGGAGGGAACTTTATTTAAATCCAAACAGCGCTGAATATCAGATTTTAACACATCTTCTACGGTTTCCTTACTTGGTCTTTTACCATTATTTGGGTCTTGTTTTTGACCGTTTTTGTAATCAGCCTTTCTGCTCGAAGTTCCCTGCAGCCAAATTTCCGTTAAACTATACATTTTCCGCATATAGTCCAGCCTTCGAAACTGTTTTGTTGTCTCAGGCATTGCGGTAATTGTTCATAAAAAAAAAAAAAAAAAAAAAAAAAAGTTATAAATATATAAAAAAAAAAAAATAAATAAACAAATACAATATAAACTGTTCTATTGTAAAAACCACAAAAACTGAAAGAAAAACTAACAGCTCTGTACAGTTATAAATCGCTTGGCGACTCAAGTGTTTTCGAAATATTTGCGAAGGCAACGATTTTCGTTTAATAGCAAACTTTATATCATCAACTCAAGAACGCTAGCGGGGCCGGGGGGTGACGGCCTTTCGATATATAATCCCCCATGCCGTCGACGTAGTGGATGCATCGTCTTGGCTTGACATGTCGCCGCCAGAAGATGTGCCGAGACAGCCATGGATACAGCATGCCGACTATGACGTCCTTGTCAGCAAAATCCATCTGCTGCAGCTGGCCTGCTCTCCTTACAAATGACGTCATTGTGTGAGGCGCAGAATCTTTTTGGCGGGAACCTGTGATGATGTTACGTATCTCAACGAAGTGACGTGGCAGTCCTGAAATTTTAAAACATTATTATCATTATTATTATTATTATTTTATTATTATTATTATTATTATTATTATTATTATTATTATTATTATTATTATTATTATTATTATTATTATCAGCGTCATCATCATAATTATTATTATAAGTACTAACAGCACAAGCAGCAGTAGTAGTAACAGTAATAGTAGTAATACTGGTAGGTGTGTAACTACTACTGCTGCTACTACTATCGCTATTATTATGGCTGTTATTGTTGTTGCTTTTATCGTCGTCGTCGTTGTTATGTAAAGCAAATAACCATAACTGAATATGTATGCCAAATTTAGATGTTGCATAAAACAAACAAGCAAATAAATAAATCAATCAATAAATAAATAAATAAAATAAAATAAAGTAAATAAATAAAATGAAATTTTCAAAACAGCAAAATAGCAGAATGTCTATATAAAATGGTGATTATGTAGTAGTAATAGTAGTAATGTTGATGCTACCGCTGCTGCTGTTGCTGCTGCTGTTTATGTAAAAGCAATTTAAAACGGCAAAGTTGAAATAAGACTGTTTTTCATGTTCTGTTTTTAAATCTTACTGGATCTATAGGCTATAGGTCAAATGGACGAATCCATTTTAAATTAGGTTGGATGAGTCTGTTCTATTATCCAAGCATATTTAGCTCGCGTGGCAGTTAGTTGTCTGTCTGATAACAAAGAAACATTCGGATAACATTTTATAATAACAATATTAATAATAATAATAATAATAATAATAATAATAATAATAATAATAATTATTATTATTATTATTATTATTATTATTATTATTTTATTATTATTATTATTATTTTTGCATAGTGCTAGTCGCAGTAGTAGTAGTAGTAGTAGCAGGTGTTGTTGTTGTTACTATTGGCGGTGGAGTGATTATGGCGATGTTTGTTAAAAGAAAAACAAACAGAAAAACTTACCAAACATCCTGTACGGTCATGATCCTGTCCTAAAATTCCATTTGTTTTATTCTGTATGAGTATCCATTGTCAAAACAGATTTGCGAAGGCAACGATTTTCGTTTAGTAGCAAACTTTATATCATCAACTCAAGAACGCTAGCGGGGCCGGGGGGTGACGGCCTTTCGATATATAATCCCCCATGCCGTCGACGTAGTGGATGCATCGTCTTAGCTTGACATATCGCCGCCAGAAGATGTGCCGAGACAGCCATGGATACAGCATGCCGACTATGACGTCCTTGTCAGCAAAATCCATCTGCTGCAGCTGGCCTGCTCCCCTTACAAATGACGTCATTGTGTGAGGCGCAGAATCTTTTTGGCGGGAACCTGTGATGATGTTACGTATCTCAACGAAGTGACGTAGCAGTTCTGAAATTTTAAAACATTATTATCATTATTATTATTATTATTTTATTATTATTATTATTATTATTATTATTATTATTATTATTATTTTTGCATAGTGCTAGTCGCAGTAGTAGTAGTAGTAGTAGCAGGTGTTGTTGTTGTTACTATTGGCGGTGGAGTGATTATGGCGATGTTTGTTAAAAGAAAAACAAACAGAAAAACTTACCAAACATCCTGTACGGTCATGATCCTGTCCTAAAATTCCATTTGTTTTATTCTGTATGAGTATCCATTGTCAAAACATAGGTAAGTATCCAAAGGCAAGGAGATTGGGATTACAAACTAAAACGCGGCAGTCAAAAGATGTGTGGTTTGATTACGAACAGTATTATATAGACGAATACAAACCAGTCGTAATCGAGGTAGGTTAACCGCAGCCAATGGCAAAGCAGCAACATTAGAAGCAGCCGAAAACAAAAAGCGGGGAAAACCCAGCAGCTAATAAGGGGATCAAACGATTAATCGCGTCCACCCGTTGTATCTCTGCTTTCCTTTGTTTTAAAATAATAATAATATTAATAATAATAATAATAATAATAAGAAGAAGAAGAAGAAGAAGAAGAAGAAGAAGAAGAAAGAAAGAAATAATAAATAAAACAGGGAATAAAATCCAATTTATCAGTCAAAAATACTGTCAAAAAAAAGTACTGTTACTACCACACTGCTATTACAACTACTATTACTACTACTACTACAACTACTACTAGTACTATTAGTATTACTACTACTACTACTACTAGTACTGCTACTACTACTACTGCTACTGCGACTGCTACTGCTACTACTACTACTACTCCTACTACTATTAATCTTACTTTATTGTCGTTGTTTTTGTCGTTGTTGGTGTCATGATGAATGACAGAATATACCCTCCATCAGTATACTGCACAAAAATATTAGAATATTAAATTTCTAATCTCTCTCTGTCTCTCAGTTTTCCTGTCTTTCTTTCTTTCTCTCTACTCTTACTACTACTAATGCTACTACTGCTACTACTACTATTAATATTATACAGGAACAACAACAACAACTACTACTACTACTACTACAGCTATTACTATTGCAGCAACTGTTGTTCCAATTTTACTACTACTACTAGTAGTACCACTATCACTAGTAATATCAGTGTTATTACTGCTACAGTTACTACTACTACTACTACTACTACTACTACTACAACTAAAATTCTACCACCGCTATTTCTACTGATACTATTATTACTGCTACTACATACTTTTACTACTAGTATTAACTTTATTATTAGTACTACTGCTACCACTACCACTGCTACTACTTCTACAATTTCTTATACAAAGACAGATAGAGAAATAAAGTCAGAGTAAAGATTAATATTTTTGCTATTACTACAGTTTCAACGAATACAATTACTAGTACCACTACTAATAATCTGTAACATTATTACCATAATTACTAGTAACACTAACTGTAGTTGAAGTAACAATAACAGTGGTAGTAGTAATAGTGGTGCTAACAGTGGTATTAGTAGTAGCAGTGGTAACATTCACAGATGTAGTACTGATAATAGTAGAAGAAGTTTTAGAAGTAGTGTAGCAGTAGCAGCAGTACATAAAAATATGATTATTTATTTATTTATTTATTTATTTATTTATTTATTTATTTATTTATTTATTTATTTATTTATTTATTAGAGGCAGACGAAAATCTTAGCCTGTTATTGCGCTCATTCATTCATCTTACTTTATTTTATTTATACATCATTTTTTATTTTCATATAAGCAGTATTTTTTAACTTAATATTTCATTATTATTGTCATCATCATCACCATCATCATCATCATCATCATCATCATTATTATTATTATTATTATTATTATTATTATTATTATTATTATTACACATTAACGTCAGATATATATATATATATATATACCCGACACACTGTTGAATTGGTCTTATTGCAAAAAATTCACAATTTTATATTACAATGTTGAAACAGCCAGACCTGTCAGTTACTGGCAGCGAACAACGGTATTCAATGTTCAACAATATAAATTTATGACCTGTAGAGTTACTGATGCG
>CM022674.1:3405741-3420741 GCA_012295275.1 Chrysomallon squamiferum
TACTATTACAATTACTATTACTACTTGCTACTATTATTACTACTACATTTTACTACTACTATTTATTATACTACTGTTACTACTACTACTTCTTCTACTACTGTTAATACTACTGGTATTATTACTGTAATTGCTAACACTACTATTTTTACTACTAGTATTACTTTTATTGTTCCTACTACTGTTGTTACTACTACTACTTCTTCTACTATTACAACTATTAATATTAATACTATCATAATTCAACAACTTTTAACATTATTACTACTACTAATACTATCACTATTTCCGCTGTTATTATTCTTCTTTTCCTTGTTATCTTCTTCTTCTTTTTTTATTATTATTTTTAATAGTAGTAGTAGTAGTAGTAGTAGTAGTAGTAGTGTGTGTTTGCAGGAAGAACACTAGTAATATCTATGTATTAAATTCTTCTGAATATACAGTATTCCTCGCTATTCATGGGGTTATTCTTTACCCCCATTCAAAACCGCAATATTGGATGCAGTTTTAAAACGTCTATTATGAGATTATATACGGTACTAAATGTTTCCCAAACACTTTCTAAAGACACTCCTTCTTAATACTTAATTCTTCTTCTTCTTATGTATTTCTTGTAGTAATGATAATTAAACGCATTTTAATTTTGTACTGAAACAATATTTTAATCAGAAAGAAACGTATTATTAACACCGCATTAGTTACCCATACAGTATTACTGTACCGTAAAGTCATTTTCTATGGGTCAACATATAAATTGACAGAAAGTGGAACAAATTTAAAGGCAAACAGACAGATTTCAGTCCTGTTTAGGTAATAATAAATAATTCAGTAATATATATTAAAACATATATATGTGTGTGTGTGTGTGTGTGTGTTTATTAAAAATACGTACTGTGTGTAATGTGTTTGATATTGTTTGTGCGGTTTACCGAGCATTTGTTTTATGACGTTATGACGCTCGCCTGGTATACCAGTTGCGATAGGGTTAAGAACCTAACCCTAATATCTATGTATTAAATTTTTCTGAATATACTACGGTTCGTGCTCTTAAACAACGAACAGGTATAACCTTTGGTTCTTTCTTGTTGTTGTTTTTTTTTTTTTTTTTTTTTCTTTCTATTCTCGCAGTCGTTGCGTATCGTCTGCCAACAGCTACACAACATTAACGAGGCAGTGCAATAAATATGATGTCGTCCTCTTCAGTCCGATACGATCACTAGGAGACAATCTTGTGTACACAAAGAGATGAATAGATTTGTGTGTGTGTGTGTATGTGTGTGTGTGTGTGTCTGTGTGTCCCTGCTCTCAGACAGATTTAATATAATATAGCAGTTGTCTTGATTGCCGAGTGATATATTTGTTCGCCTACCCAGTGTGGGCGAATGGGTGTCACATTTTAAAATCTATTATGGGTTTTTTGAGATTGTGACTCGGGACTTGCCCGGGATGTGCTGGTGGGTTCGCGAATGTTGGCTTCGTGCAAAGTTTAATCAGACGTACATCAGACTACAAAACATCACGTTTTGTAGACTTGCAGGTGTACGAGACGAGTGACATGTTTTAAAGCCTGTTTTGTAAACAGTCACGATCTTGTTATTATTACACCATCAAATAAAATGGGCCAACCATGACGACAGTGAATATGATCAACTTAGAACATGGGACTTTAAGTAAGAATAATACACTATATACAGTCATTTTACTGGCTGATAGAATTCAAAGCATGTCCTTTATCCAACAAATGAATTGGTTTAAAGTCATTTTTATCCTTTGTGTTTGTTGAAATTATACCAGTTAGATCTCTATCTCGTGTTGGGCTCTTAATCTGGTATTCTTACGTCAAAAGGTGCTACATTCCTTTCATCTATCTTGCATTGCCTTCATGTGATATATATAACTGGGTCTCTGCTGGCTTAGTGATTGCTTACCCTTTATGATTATAAATTTTAAATAATGTGTAGATGGACTGCTCCAAAGCTCTCTAAACAATGTAGGTGAATGTTACAATATTTAGTAGTTGAACTGATGGTGGATAGGTGTTACTAACATTTTGCAGTCAGGAGTTTATGTGGAGGCACAAATCCCCCGTGGGTCATATGTCCCCAGTTTCCCGTACACAAGTGAAAAAACTAACTGTTGTAAAGATAGCTTGCGATACTGGGTTTTTCCGAAAAAAAAAGAGGTTTTTTTCTTAGCTGTTTTAGTTTTCGCTACTGGTTAGTATCAGTTATATTTGTTTAATATCAGTTGTAGTCGTTACTAGTAGTTATAGAAGTAGTCATTCTTCTAGTAGTGGTAGTAGTTGTTATTGGTGCTGTAGTTATAGTTGCAGTGAGGTCTGCTGGGGGGAAAAATCGGGGACACTGTAATACTTTCTTTTCGTTCCATTTTTTTTTTTTTTTTTTTTTTTTTTTTTTTTTAATTTTAACTTTTTTTTTTAGTTTATTTTTATTTTCTTAAATTTTCTTAAATTAATTTAATTTAATTTTATTATATTATTATTATCATCATCATCATCATCATCATCATCAACATTATTATTATTATTATTATTATTATTATTATTATTATTATTATTATTATTATTATTATTATTATTATTATTATTTAATGAAAGTGTTTTTATATTCCGACAAAACCCCCACAAAAAAAAACACAATGAATATTCGTGGGCAATGGGGTGTCAACTGAACACACTACAAGAGTTGAGGCTGGATCGTTTATACACAGATTCTACATCGGATTCAGTTAGAGCCAAGCCAACTCTGTAGTATCCTGCCCGAGACAGAAATATTTCCATATGAGTAGAATCCCTGTGACAAATATCAAAGTTGATTTTTTTCAAATCAAAGTTATATTAACCCAGATATAGCTTACTTCCAACATAGTTTGTTAAATAAAACTGTTCTGTCGAAAATTGGCTTACGTCCTGTCTACAAAAAAAATAAATATTTTTTGCTGTCGTTAAAAAATTATAAAAGTTTTCCTCTCGAGAATTTGCACGAATCGTGTTAGCAATTTTTGATAAAAATGATAAAGAGCATTCTGCAATAAATGCCAGCTAAATAAATAAAAAAGAAAAGATAATTGTTTTCTGCAAAAATAATACGATATCCATTTTGTAAGAAAATGTTGCCCATTGTCTAATAGAACACAAAAGTATTCATTATGTGTGGGGTGAATAGACAGACACATTTTCATATTACTGGACTGGGATTTAGCTCGTCTCTGTGCTTCCCTTCAAAACTGGATGCTCAGTAAATCCTTCAGATCAGAAAGTTCTTCATAATACATTAATCTATCTATCTATCTATCTATCTATCTATCTATCTATCTATCTATCTATCTATCTATCTATCTATCTATCTATCAATACATCCATCCATCCATGCATCCATCCATCTATCCATCAAGTTATGTATCTATATATATATTTACACACACACATACACATACACACACACACACATACAGTGATACCTTGACTTACGATCTGAATTTGTTCCGTGACCGAGCTCGTAACTCAATTTGCTCGCATATCAAATACATTAATCCAAAATGAATATAAAGAAAATACCATTAATCCTTTCCAGCCCCCAAAACGACTCCAATTTTTGTAAACCAAATTTTCAAATAAGAAAACATTGCATAAAAATATTACATAAGAAATAAAGTTTGTTTTGTAAGGTGTACAGGGTTAGGGTTTCTCCATCTTTTCTTGGATAGAGATCCGCAGCTTAGAACTATTTTAACTCTGTTGGCTGGATGCATAGCCTTTATCGGCTCCTTCTGATATATATCGTAAAAGTACTAAGCTCGCAATGCATAACTACGTTGATTAAACGCCCACCTCGCTCATGTTTTTCTATGGTTTCATACTTTTTATTCAATGGACATCATCCGCTTTTTTTTTTTTTTGTCAGCACTGTCCTTTGCACTCACTTTCTTACGATCCATGGTAATTTGGCAAAATACTGCACAAAACGCGAACACAACACAACAGAACACAACAGATATGCATTTAAGGCGAGGTAACCACGTGAAGCAAAGGAATGTTACAGAGATGCTGTGCACACGGTGTATTGTTCGTTGAGCCAACTAGCGGCGCTATCTGAAACTCGCTCGTAACTCGGACTTCGGCTCGCAACTCAAAGCAGAAATTCGACCGATCTACTAATCGTAACTGGGAAAACTCGTAAGTTGGAGCACTCGTAACTTTTTTTGAATTTCTGAGATGAAAACAACACCATTCATTTTTATCACCGACATCTATTCTGAGCTGAGCCGTCTCTCCGTCAATTCATGCAGTGAACCTCTTCTTTGATGATCGTTTAAGGTTGTCAGTTTATACGATAAAACCTTTACATTTCATATTTTATTCGTCACAGAACTCAGTCCAAACATTCGTAAAATAACACACGATATACTAAATGCGACAATGAACCTAATTTATGCTCGGCATAGCCTTAGCTGATATAACGTTTTTCTATGAAAACAATGGGGTTTTATTTACTTTTGTGTGATTACTACTACTACAGCTACAACGACAAGTACTACTACTACTACTACTGCTACCATTACTATTACTGCTATTGTTACTTTTATTATTAATATTGTTCTTGTTATTATTACTATTTATTGATTTGTTTATTTTTTATAGACACTGCCAATGCACAGATACATTTCCAGTACTGCACAGAAAACGAACGGCAACAGATTAATGATTGTTATGCAATTTATAAAAACTTCATCTGACAACCAGGGAATAACAGTTTCTTGACTTTCAATGAAACAATATGCAAGTAGGTTCATCTAGTTTTATGATGCCATAAGATATACCGTAACTGTCTCTCTCTCTCTCTCTCTCTCTCTCTCTCTCTCTCTCTCTCTCTCTCTCTCTCTCTCTCTCTCTCTCTCTCTCTCTCTCTCTCTCTCTCTCTCTCTCTCTCTCTCTCTCTCTCTCTCTCTCTCTCTCTCTCTCTCTCTCTCTCTCTCTCTCTCTCTCTCTCTCTCTCTCTCTCTCTCTCTCTCTCTCCCTCTCTCTCCCTCTCCCTCTCTCTCTCTCTCTCTCTCTCTGTGTCTCTCTGTCTCTCTCTCTGATAGTATATTCTCTCTCACTGCAATCAATAACGATGACGTTATATGAATAACAGACGAATGATGTAAGTAAGTTATTTTTATCTCTTTCATCATAGGAATAAATCTTTTAGTTATAATTTAATTATAAGAGAAAATAAAGAAAAATAAAACTCTATACACACTCACACTCACACTCACACACATACTCACACTCACACACATACCCACACATCTATATATTATTTAGATATCAGTTACAAACAACTACTTTCTATGTTCAGATATCAGGATAATCCTGTACTCACTGTAAATATATACACACACACACACACACACACACACACACACACACACACACATACACAAACACATAATCTACATTAATATAAATATATGTGTGGGTGAATATAAACATAGATACAGATAAAAGATAAATATGTATAGAGTTTTATTTTTCTTTATTTTCGCTCACAATCAAATAATAACTAGAAGATTTATTCCTATGCTGAAAGGAATATAAATATATACACACACAAACACATAATCTACATTCAGATAAATATACATCAACATACCTACATAGACATACATACATACACATATACATACATACATACATACATACATACATACATACATACATACATACATGCATACATATATATATATAGATAGATAGATAGATTATAGATAGATAGATAGACAGATATATACATATATTTTTTTCTCTTTAGGGCTGCTAAAACCACTGCATATTGCATAAATGGTCTGAGGATTGGTGGAAAATGTTTGAATGAACTTCCATCCAAATTATCTTTTCAGCTACGTAAGAACAAAATAAATAATTTAGTATCTCCTTCTCTCATTCAAATCAGCATCGGCTTAAACATAGAATTGTACTTGGATCCCTGTCGACACACACATATACACAGACATGTATGTGTGTAGTTACTAAGAGACAGAGGTATGGTGGGTCAGAGAGACATAGAGAGAGACAGAGAATGAGAGAGAAATCGAGACAGATAGAAACTCGCACAGAGAAACACAAAGAGATTGAGATAAAATAGAGAGATAGTAAGAAAGAAAAATGTAGAGACAGAAACAGAGAGAGAGCTAGTGAGAGATGAAGGCAGAGAGAGAGAGAGAGAGAGAGAGAGAGAGAGAGAGAGAGAGAGAGAGAGAGAGAGAGAGAGAGAGAGAGAGACAGACAGACAGACAGACAGACACACAAGCACAGACACAGAAACAAAGAAAGAACACACGCACATATATACTCAGTTGTACATATTCTTTTGCAGGAATGGACAACATTGAGAAAAATTGTCCTGGAGTAAAATTTGATCGTTATTGTAAGAATACTTTCAAAACATAACTTAATTTTATTTATATATTTATTTTATTTTATTTTATTTCCTTTTTAGTGTCAGATTTATAAATGATTTATCTTATATATATATATATACATATATGTATGTGTGTGTGTCTGCGTGTGTGTGTGTGTGTGTGTGTTTGTGTGTGTTTGTATATCTGTTTGTGTTTATATATATATACTGGATTTTTAGTTATTTCCCTTTTCCTTGTTTCTTTTAATTCTATTTGTTTTTTGGATGATCAGAATATTCACATACAAATACACACATATACACACACACACACACACAGATATATATATATATACACACACACATCTCTGGGTGTCTTTACCTATTTTTGTTGATATATGCATATACAGATTTTTTATTACTTCTATTCTTAAGCTTGTACATTAAACGAAATGATTCGAATGGATAAGTGTTTCAAACTGTTGGAATATGAAGACTATGACTTGATCAAAAACTGCATGTATGTATAAGTGTTTCTCTCTCTCTCTCTCTCTCTCTCTCTCTCTCTCTCTCTCTCTCTCTCTCTCTCTCTCTCTCTCTCTCTCTCTCTCTCTCTCTCTCTCTCTCTCTCTCTCTCTCTCTCTCTCTCTCTCTCTCTCTCTCTGCCAGTCCCTCAATGTTTGAGTATATTTATTTACTTCTAGGTCTGCGGAAGATACAGTTGACTGTCTGAAGAAATTAAAGATTAAAACGGAATGTCGTGCAAATCTTACAGACTATGTCAGTATCGAATTAAGTAAGTAAAATTATGTTAATAGTTTGGTTGGTTTACATACACACACACACTCAAACGGACACAGACATACAAAGATATATGTATATACATAAATAGATATCAATATACCAATCTATCTATCTCTCTATATATCTGTCTATCTAACCTATATATATTTGTACACAAATAAACACACACTTATACACAGATACAAATGTACATATAAAAGCCTGAATAGAGAAATCCTCGTAATTGTTATAATCATTTTACTGTAATGTTCGCTGTGTTTGGTTCTTTGTTGTGCTTGTTACAAAACTATACAATTTTAATGCCCTATCACTAGTAGTTATAGTAGTACTACTATATGTGGTAGTAATAGTAGTGTAGCAGCAGTAATAGTTATAGTGGTAGTAATAATAGTAGCAATAGCAGTAATAGCTGTAGTAGTAATAACAGTAGAAGCAGCTTAGTATCATTTCTTGTAGTGGGGGTTTACTTGCTGTTGTATTTGTCTTTGTTGTAGTTTGTTCTAACAGTAATACAGTACTCCTAGTATACGTTATACTAGTGGCAATACTAGCAGCAGTAGTAGTGGTTGTAGTGGAAGTAGTAGTAGTGGTAGTAGTGGGAGTAGAACTATTTTTGACGTAAAAATTGTAAAAGAAATACAGTTTATTATTATTATTATTATTATTATTATTATTATTATTATTATTATTATTATTATTATTATTATTATTATTTTTTGCTGTTAATACTAGTATTTTATTAATTTATTATTATTGCTTTTATTTCATCCTAACTTTGTTCTTTTCCTTTTACAGTGAACAAAAATTATACCTACACTACGACTGATTTAGAGCAGCAGTGTCCTAAAGCGAAAGTTCGGACCTCAAGCGGTAAGCCCTGACTTACTTATTTATGTAATGCGCCAATTAACAATCACTTTGTGTGTAGATGTATTTCTGCAAAACGTCAAAAAAGCCTGAGTATAAAGAAATCTCGTAATAATTATTATCCTTTAACTGTAATGTTCCCTGATTATTTATTTTATGTTTTGTTTGCTCGTTTTCTCCCTATTTTTTTAATTCACTTATTATTGTTAGTTCACATTAGTCATTTAATTTGAAATAAATAGAATCAAAGGTAAAAATATATCACAATTTACTTTCCTTCATTTATTTCTAATAACATGACTGTGTGCGGAATAATACAATTTCTACTAATAATAATTAACAAAGAAAATAATAAAACATTAGACAACAATTCAGTTTCAATTTTAAATACCTATCACTACTACTACTACTACTACTACTACTAGTAGTAGTAATAGTAGTAGTAGCAGTAGTAGTAGTAGTAGATGTAGTAGTAATAGTAGTAGTACTAGCGGTAATAGTTATAGTGATATTACTAATAGTAGTCATAGCAACAACAGAACTTCGGACCACCTGCGGTAAGCCCTTATTTATTTATTTATTTATTTATTTTTGTTTATTTATTTATTTGTTTATTTATTTATTTGTTTATTTATTTATTTATTTATTTATTTTTTTTTTTTTTTTTTTTTTTATTGGTTGGTTGGTTTGTTTTTATATTTACTTCTGCATGTGTTTACCTATTTATGTTTTTATATTTACTCACTGATTTAATTATTTATTTATTTGTTTCTTTGTTCTGTTTCGTTTATCTTTTGTTATAATTAATTCTGTGTCCTTAAACACACACACACAATGACACACACACAAACAAAAACACACACATACATATATAATCATTTATTATTATTACTATTATTATTATTATTATTATTATTATTATTATGATGATCATCATCATCATCATCAATACCAGTAGGAAAAATTGTTATTATCTGATTTTATTTTTTTATACTGTTTTTTTTATTTCTTTCAGCTGACTCTTCAGCAATGTTCAGCTTTGTTTGTCTTCTTCTTTCCGTCTTCTGCTTAGTTGGATTTCAGTAAATCAGTTAGAAACTTGTACGTATTAAAATGAAACAGTTTTGTTTAAACAAATTTTAATTACAATTACAAACGAGGTGCTGTTAGTTTGAAACATTTACAAAACTTTGTTCTTAAGCAGAAACTGAAACATTATCAAACGGTTTTTCTTCTTCATTCATTTACTTATTTATTTATCTACTTGCTTAATGGTTGTATGCATTTATTTATTTATATTTATTATCGTTTTCTTATTCATTGTCCTTATTAAGAACTTTTCTCCACATATTTTGTGATTACTGCATAATTAACCAACTTGTTTCCAAATTAATTCAATCTGAAGTTTACATTTTATATAATACTTATAAAAAGTTAAGATTAATGAATGTTGGATAAAGTTAAAACTTTCATCACTAGGAAAACATTGAAATTCGTTCCACCCGCTGCGCATGCGTAGATACGTAAACATACGTTATTATATATTTATATGAAACGCACACACTCATATATATCGTATATCAATAGCACATATCATTTTATTTTTCCAAACTTGGAGCAAGAAATCCTGGCTATATCAATTTCTTTATTTTGCACACATACCCACTCTTGTTCGTACACAAACACATGAACATTGTACAAAAATTTAGTTCAAAAGTTACATTCTATTTTGACACTCGTTAAAGTTTCGGTCATTCATCTCTTTGTTCTTCCTTTCATGTCGAACATTCGTTCTTTCGTTGCTATGACATCATCTCTTTTCTTTCGTTTCAGGTGAATGCTGATGGATAACTTTGTGATAACCAGAGACTTAGTGACGTAAATTTGATCCACGTAAACTCAGCACTATTACTACTTTTGTGATTCTGCAGTACTAACTTTTTGATTGACTAAAACGAGATGATTTCTGAGTCCTTGTTAATTCCAAGAAAGTAACATTTATTTTTCTGGTCTGTGAAGATATCATCTTGTATTGTACAGTATTTTGTATCGTATTATTGTTGATAATGTACTAAATAGGAAATATTTAATCAGAGATGCAGAAGAATAACAGGAACGGTAATAATAACTAGTGTGTTTTTAATGGTTTTTATTTATTTTTATCTCTCTATTGTAATGTGCAGAATAAACTATTTCACCGATTAATTGGTGTGTGTTTAGGTTAAATATTCAGATTAATAAAATACAATTAATTATTCGGTTATAAGAATATTTCGATGAAATAGTTTACGACATTTAACTGTAATTAGGACCCCCAAAAGATATATTTTTATTAACATTATATTTTGTAATAAATTTTGTAATGATTTTCGAAAGATTTGTGTTATATTTTAGCACTGTCGTTGTTTTTTTCTCAACGTGAAGAAAGAAGAAATGGCTGTTAATGCATTACGTTGTTTTTGTTTTGTTTTTGTTTTTCATTATTTGTGTTTCTTTTTATTTTCCATTTTGGTTTCTTTTCTTTTTTGGTTTTTCTTTGGACCTGATTTTCAGGATTCTAGGAGATTTGTTTCGTTTTGTTTGGGGTTTTCTGGCATCTTTTGTTGCTGTTGTAGTATTGTCTTTTTCTCTCTTTCTCTTTTTCGTTTTCCTTTTTCCTTTTTATTTTATTATTATTATTATTATTATTATTATTATTATTATTATTATTATTATTATTATTATTATTATGATTGTTGTTTTTATTTTTATTTGTTTTTATTTATTTGTATATTTATTGATTTATTGATTTATTTAGTATTATTATATATTTTTTCTCTATTAAAATGTGCAGAGTTAAACCTTAAATTACATTTCCTTAGTTTTGAAGCACATACAGTAATTCACGTTCTCAAAATGCATCTACGGCGTTAACATAGTAGTTTGGTTTATGGTAAAATTTAATGTTGTAGAAGTAACAACAAAAGAACAAACAACATTCATATTCTTTATCATCTTAATCATGATGATCATAATCATCATCACAGTCATGATCACATAACGGAATAAATTATACTAATATCTAGTTTAAAGGAATCATAGAGAAAAAATAATTCTGGAGACAATGTCACATTTAAAATGTTTCGCAGTAAACAAAGAAGAAACAAACAGATATTTAGTCTTCGGCCAGATTCGAACTACAGTCAATCATTTTAAAGACATAAAATTATTATTATTATTATTATAATTATTATTATTATTACTATTATCACTATTATTATTATTATTATTATTATTATTATTATTATTATTATTATTATTATTATTTTGTTTGATTCATTTGAGACCGAGGTAGTCAACCATTTGAAACTTTCTTACAGCATCTTGTATTATGTGGCCAACACTGGATTAGGGTTAGTATGTTAAATTGTTATACAGAAAAGTTAGAACAGTGGTCTTTCATCTTCCCAGTCAGCTCTTGGAGGTGGTCGATAGCTGGATTCGATCTCATAAACCGTTATTCAAAAAGACAAGTCGTAGACACGGAGCTTCCACGTTCAGTTATACAAATTGTCACAAAAGCTTGAGTATAAAGAAACCTTGTTTTAATTATTATCTTTTAACTGTAATGTTCACTTATTATTCAGTTATACAAAGATTTTTTACTCACACTTTGTGAATCAAGCAGCAGAATATGTTAAAGAGTTCCGGAGATAAAATCTGTTTAATAATGTACAAATGTTGTATCTATACATTTAGCTATGAGGGTAGCCGTTAGCAGGATCCGATCCAAGAAACTATTATTTAAAAGGAAAAGATGTAACCATAATACTTCCACTTTCAGTTACACACAATTTTCACTAGGTCGCGAAGCTCACAACAAAAAAAATGATTACGAAACCCATGAACAGCACGTGTTGCTAAAGCAAACGAAATAACTGTAACAAGATATTGTTCCACGAGAGTTCTTTCCCTTGACTGTTTCGATTTCCTACTTGTTCTCGTGATATAGATATTCTCGAAAATGTGATGTGTTGTTTGTTTTTTTGGAGATTTTTTTTTTTTTTTTTTTTTTTTTTTTTTTGTATTATGGTTTCTACTTTTTATTTTGGTTTGTTGTTTTTCTTGTTGGATTTTATTTTAGATTTTTGGGGTCTTTCTTCTATTTCTTGTTTTCTTCTTTATACCAATTGTTGTGTCAATATTCAGGTGGTGGATAAACGTTCAGTGTTACATTTTTTTGATGTTTATTTCACACTTCAGATATTCCGTTAAATTAGCGTGGCAGGATTTGTTTAAAATTGGAAATGTTTTAGAGTCTAGGGTAACATATACTTCAGCTGGACCATGGATTCTGCTGATCAAATTTCTATGAAACTTAATTAAACAGTTATATTCGCCGCGGAAGTATCTCTGTTGTGTTGTGTTCGCGTTTTGAGCGGTAGTTTGCCAAATTTCTTTTTTCTGACCATGGATCGTAAGAAAGTGAGTGCAAATGACAGTGCTGAGAAGGAAGAAGAACATGATGGTCGTTGAATTAATAGAAAAACACGAGCGAGGTGTTCATTTAGTCAACTTGTCTAGGCAGTACGAGCGTAGTACCATACTGAAGCTGAAGGAGTCGATAAAGGCTGTACCTCCAGCCAAAGAGATTAAAATAATTTATCTGATCTTCAAGATAAATACACTTCACCAAACCAATTTATTTCCTTACCTTGTCTTTTATTTTGTTTTTATACAATATTTTTTATTTTAAAATACATTTATCTTATTTAAAAACACGTCAGAAAAAAATGGGATGGTTTTGGGGGACTGGAATAGATTAATGGTATTTCAAAGAATTTCTGTTACGAAAATCGATTTGATATACGAGCAAATTGAGTTACAAGTTCGGTCACGGAACAAATAAAACTCGTAACTCAAGGTACCACTGTATATAAACATACATTTATAAACACAAATACATACATACATACATACATACATACATACATACATACATACATACATACATACATACATAGATACGTGTATCTGTCTGGGTATGTGTTAATATGTGATTTTGTTTGTTTTTTTTTGTTGGTTTTTAATTTACTTACTTACTTATTCTGTTTATTTATTTATTTATTTATTTATTTATTTATTTATTTATTTATTTATTTTATTTTACTGGGATGGCCGAGGTTTCTAAAGTTATCCAGGAACCCAACGTTCTAACCCTGTAGATTTTCATTACCTCTCTTGTTTTTAACTACACATAACAAACAATGTATGACTCATTTTGCAAAGACTATCGTACATTACGGGGAAATGTCTATTTTGACCTTGAAGCCCCGCGAGCGTAACTGTGACGACATGAACAGGAGTCTGGCGATTATATATATATATATATATATATCGAGAAAATAAACAAATAATTGCATATAATTTAGCTGAAAAGTAATTTTATTAAAAAATTGTCTATATAAGAAAATACACTCTAGCATTATATATTACATGGTCCCATATGTATCCATTTTTATGTTAACTGTTTCGGTTATTATTTTTAATTATGTGGTTTGCATTAAGAATACATTAAAATGTCTTTACGTTGAACGAGATCGTAGCCCGGAAGAATGGTATGAACTTTCACGATATGAAATGCTATTTACAAATGCGTGTGAATACGATTATTTGACTGCAGGTTTTTATTTATTTATTTATTTATTTTTTTTTTTTTTTTTTTTAAAAAGATTTTCAAATTGTTTGCTTGTTGTACCTTGTTTTGCAGATCATAGTCTTCAAGTGATAAAAAGTCAATGTCTTCTTCTTTACAGATGCTGTCATAATTAACGGTGGGTAGGGATGAAGCCTTCAATCTTGTCCCATCGGAACATTGCACAGAAGCTAAAGAGGAAGAAAAAGCAGGAGGAAATGACGATGATTTTTTAGATTGGATGGGTCTGTTCTATTTTTCCAGCATATTTAGAAAAAAAAAAAAAAACTTTACTTACCAAACGGTCATGATGCTGTCCTAATATTCGATCAGTTTTATTTGATATATAATCCCCCATGCCGTCGACGTAGTGGATGCATCGTCTTGGCTTGACATGTCGCCGCCAGAAGATGTGCCGAGACAGCCAAGGATACAGCATGCCGACTATGACGTCCTTGTCAGCAAAATCCATCTGCTGTAGCTGGCCTGCTCCCCCAACAAATGACGTCATTTTGTGAGGCGCAGAATCTTGTTGGCGGGAATCATCATTATTACAAGTAGTAGTAGCAGCAGTAGTAGTAGTAGTAACAGTAGTAGTGGTAGTAGCAGGAGTATAACTATACAGCTGCTACTACTATTATTATTATTGTTGTTGTTGTTATTGTCGTTGCTTTTGTCATCGTCGTCGTTGTTATATAAAGCAAAATAACCAAAATTGATTATATATGCCAAATTTAGATCTTGTATAAAACAAAAAAAAAAAAAAAACAAACAAAGAAATAAATAAGTAAATATGTAAATAAATAGAAAATTTCAAAGCAGCAAAATAGCAAAATGTCTGTATAAAATGGTGATAAAGTAGTAATAGTAGTAGTGTTGATGCTACTGCTGCTGTTGCTGATGTTTATATAACAGCAATTAAAAACGGAAAAATTGAACTAAAACTGTTTTTCATTTTCTATTCTTACTGTGTCTATAGGTCTAATGGACGAATCCATCTTAGATTAAGTTTGATGGGTCCCATCTATTTTTTCAGCTTATTTAGCTCGCGTGACAACTAGCACCTCTGACGTAATGCATACTTTGTTTTTTAAACATAATTTGTGACATTGCCAAACATGAGTTTTATGCCAGTGAATAGGTATATATATATATATATATATACCGGTTCACGGTTTAGCTGACCGCATTCTTCATATCGGATCTACATTTGACAAGGTGCTAGCATACAAGGCAAAAATAAGAAATTTTTGA
>CM022674.1:3425741-3448241 GCA_012295275.1 Chrysomallon squamiferum
TATATATATGCATGTACTATATTTGTATCCACAGACACACACATACACACGCATGCACACACATATACACATGTATATACTATTTAGATATTACACACAGATAACTACTTACTGTGTTAAGATATCAGGTTTATCCTGATCAAGTCGAATGTGGAAGGCAGCCCAACACAGCCTCACTGTACTCAACATTCTGATATACGTATATGCAGGACAAACCTGATACCTAAAACAGTAATCAGTTATGTCCTATCTATGTATATATCTATCAATATGTATGTATTTGTGCATGTATGTATGGATATATCTATGTATGTATGTATGTATGTGTGGGTATGCAAATATTAATGTATATATGTACATAAGGTATCTGTTATATCTATATATATATGTATGTTCATGTAAATATATCTAGGTTATATGTATATATAATGTATATGTATGTATATAAAACGTATGTATTTATCTTTAGGCAACCTGAAAACAAACCTATCTGCCGGCATAGTGTTAGTCCAGTATGTACGAAAACAATTCTACACAAACTAGATGAACTGCTACGTAAGAACAAAATAAATCAAATGATTTTTCTCCTTCTCGTATTCAAATCAGAATCAGTTTAAATTTACAGTTATACGTGGACCCCTGTCCGCATAGACATATACACTTACGAACACAAACACACACACTTACTTAAAGATATTAGAGAGTGAGAGAGAGACAGAGAGAGAAAGAGAAATAAAAAAGATAGACAGAAGGAGATAGAGAGAGAGGCATAGATACGGAGATACAAATTATTTATCTGATCAAATACATACGTACATACATATGCGTGTGTTAATATAGATAGATGGATAGATAGATAGATAGATAGATAGATAGGTAGGTAGATAGCTAGATAGAGAGCTATAAATATTTTTTTATTTCTATTTTTAAGCTTGTGACTTAGGCGAAATTAAGAAAATCGAAAAATGTTTCAAACAGTTTAGATACTCAGATTGCAACGTGGGCACAAATTGCAAGTATGTATAAGTGTTTGACTCTACGCATGTTTGTCTTTTGTCTTTTTTTGACTCTAAGTTTATAATAAGTATGTTAATCTCAGTCTAGAGCTTCATATTATGATCTTTGAAAATATGCACAATCTCAAACCTTCCCCTTTTCTATTTTCTATGAAACAATATTTACTTTACTCTCTCTCTCTCTCTCTCTCTCTCTCTCTCTCTCTCTCTCTCTCTCTCTCTCTCTCTCTCTCTCTCTCTCTCTCTCTCTCTCTCTCTCTCTCTCTCTCTCTCTCTCTCTCTCTCTCTCTCTCTCTCTCTCTCTCTCTCTCTCTCTCTCTCTCTCTCTCTCTCCTCTTCTCTTCTCTGTCTTTCACTTTTGAGTATCTTTATTTACTTCTAGGCCTGCGGAAGTTACGGTTGATTGTTTGAACAAATTAGACATGAAACCGCACTGCCGTGCAAAGTATTTATCCTTTCTAAATACCAAGTTAAGTAAGTAATATGATCTTAGTATTTGTGTATGTTACAAGGTCACACATAGACACGCAGACAAACGCACACACTCACGCACATACATACATACATAAATACGTGCACACACACAGGCACACACACACACATATATATACATACAGACACCAAAAGAAACACATACAAACTCATATTGTTGCACATTTACATATGCACATACACACACGTACATATATACACAAATACATTCATAGATATATATATACATGAAAAAGAAATCCTTACGTACATACATACATACATACATGTAATCGCACATGCCTAGACATACGTACATAAGTAAGTTAGCAGACTTAGTAAAAACACTTCTGTAGAATACATCTTACAATTATGACAGTTAATTACTGTTAAGCTACAGCAAATTTCAGTTTTTTTATTTTATTTATTTATTTATTTTTGATATTATTTTTTAAATACTATTAGTTCTTTAAATTATTTTGTTTTATTTCATCTTAACTTTTTTTTTTTTTTTTTTTGTTTTACAGAAATCAAAAATTTCACCTGCACTATGACTGAAATAGTGCAGAAATGTCCTAAAGCGAAACTTCTGACCCCCAGCAGTAAGTCGTGACTTCTTTATTTATTTATTTATTTATTTATTGTTTGATGTTTGTTTATTTACATATTAACATACTTATTAATTTCTATTTTTCTTTCTTTCTTTCTTATTTTAGTTATTATTCGCTTGTTTGTTTGTTTGTTTGTTTTCATATTTACTTGCTTATTAATTTATTTTTTATTTTTATTTATTTATTTATTTATTGTGTTTTGATTTGTTTATTTTTCTATTATAATTTTGTTTCCTTACATACGGACAGACAGTCATACATACATATAATCATATATTATAATTAATTATTCTTATTATTATTTTTATTATTATTATTATTATGATTATTATTATTGTTGTTCTTGTTCTTGTTCTTGTTCTTGTTGTTATTATTTGTATTATTATTCTTATTACTATTTATTTAGTTATTTATTCATTTATTTATTAATAGAAATTTCCAACGAGTGCACACAAAAGAAACTGCAGCCGGTTTATGATTGTTTTTCAAGTATGTTTGAAGGTAAATGCAGTCGGAATAATATATTGTGCAGGTATGTTCATCTCTCTCTCTTACTCTTTCTTTCTCTCTGTCTCTCTCTCTCTCTCTCTCTCTCTCTGCATATGTATGTGTCTGTGTATGTATGTATGTATGTATATATACATATACTATATTTGTATCCACAGACAGACACACACACACATGAACACACATACACACATGTATATATTATTTAGATATTACACACAGATAACTACTTACTGTGTTAAGGTATCAGGTTTATCCTTATCAAGTCGAATGTGGAAGGCAGCCCGACACAGCCTCACTGTACTCAACATTCTGATATACAAATATGCAGGACAAACCTCATATCTTAAAACAGTTATCAGTTATGTCCTATCTATGTATATATCTATCAATATGTATGTATTTGTGCATGTATGTATGTATGTGTGGGTATCTATCTATTTATCTATAAATGTATGCAAATATTAATGTATATATGTATATAAGGTATCTTTTATATCTATCTATCTATAAATATATATATATATATTAGTTGGTAGGTTATATGTATATATAATGTATATGTATATATATAAAACGTATGCATTTATCTTTAGGCAACCTGGAAACAAACCTATCTGCCGGCATAGTGTTAGTCCAAAATGTGCGGGAAAGATTCTACAGAAACTAGATGAACTGCTACGTAAGAACAAAATAAATCATATGATTTTTCTCCTTCTCTTATTCAAATCGGAATCAGTTTAAATTTACAGTTATACGTGGACCCCTGTCGGCATACACATATACACATACGCACACAAACATACACACTTAATTAAAGATATAAGAGAGTGAGAGAGACAGAGAGAGAAAGAGAAATAAAAAAAAGATAGACAGAAAGAGATAGAGAGAGAGATAGGCATAGATACTAAGATACAAATTGTTTATCTGATCAAATACATACGTACATACATATGGGTGTGTTAATATAGATAGATTGATAGATAGATAGATAGAAAGATAAATGGGTACATAGCTAGATAGAGAGCTATGCATATTTTTTCATTTCTATTTTTAAGCTTGTGTCGTAGACGAAATTAAGAAAATCGAAAAATGTTTCAAAGAGTTTACATACTCAGATTGCAACGTGGGCACAAATTGCAAGTATGTATAAGTGTTTGACTCTATGCCTGTTTTGTCTTTTGTCTTTTTTTGACTCTAAGTTTATAATAAGTATGTTAATCTCAGTCTAGAGCTTCATATTTTGATCTTTGAAAAAATGCATTATCTCAAACCTTCCCCTTTTCTATTTTCTATGAAACAATATTTACTTTACTCTCTCTCTCTCTCTCTCTCTCTCTCTCTCTCTCTCTCTCTCTCTCTCTCTCTCTCTCTCTCTCTCTCTCTCTCTCTCTCTCTCTCTCTCTCTCTCTCTCTCTCTCTCTCTCTCTCTCTCTCTCTCTCTCTCTCTCTCTCTCTCTCTCTCTCTTCTCTTCTCTGTCTTTCACTTTTGAGTATCTTTATTTACTTCTAGGCCTGCGGAAGATATGGTTGCCTGTTTGAACAAATTAGACATGAAACCGCGCTGCAGTGCAAAGTATCCATCCTTTCTAAATACCAAGTTAAGTAAGTAATATGATCTTAGTATTTGTGTATGTTACACGGTGACACATAGACACGCAGACAAACGCACACACTCACGCACATACATACATATATACAAACATACGTACACACACACACATATAAATATATACATACAGACACCAAAAGAAACACATACAAACACATATTGTTGCACATTTACATATGCACATACACACACATACATACATACACAAATACATTCATAGATACATATATACATAAAAAAGAAATCCTTACGTACATACATACATACATACATACATGTAATCGCACATGCCTAGACATACGTACATAAGTAAGTTAGCAGACTTAGTAAAAACACTTCTGTAGAATACATCTTACAATTATGATAGTTAATTACTGTTAAGCTACAGCAAATTTCAGTTTCTTTATTTTATTTATTTATTTATTTTTGATATTATTTTTTAAATACTATTAGTTCTTTAAATTATTTTGTTTTATTTCATCTTAACTTTATTTTTTATTTTATTTGTTTTACAGAACTCAAAAATTTCACCTGCTCAATGACTGAAATAATGCATAAATGTCCTAAAGAGAAACTTCTGACCACCAGTGTAAGTCGTGACTTATTTATTTATTTATTTATTTATTTATTTATTTATTTATTTATTTATTTATTTATTGTTTGATGTTTGTTTATTTACATATTAACATACTTATTAATTTCCATTTTTCTTTCTTTCTTTCTTATTTTAGTTATTATTCGCTTGTTTGTTTGTTTGTTTGTTTTCATATTTACTTGTTTATTAATTTATTTTTTTTTTTTATTTATTTATTTTTTTATTTTATTTATTTATTTATTTTTATTATAATTTTGTTTCCTTACAGACAGACAGACACACACACACACACATATAATCATATATTATAATAACTGTTATTATTATTATTATTTTATTATTATTATTATTATTATTATTATTATTGTTTGTTATTATTAGTATTGTTGTTGTTGTTGTTGTTGTTGTTGTTGTTGTTGTTGTTGTTGTTATTATCATCATCATAACCTGTAGAAAAAGTTATTATTATCTGGTTTTATTTTTATTTTTTCTTCTTTTGGCTTTTTTCTTTCAGCTGCATCTTCAGCAATGTTCAGCTTTGTTCTTCTTCTTCTTCCTTCCCTCTTAGTTGGATTTCAATGAATCAGTTAGAAAGATGTACGTACTGAAATAAAGCTCAGACAGTTTTACTTGAACAAATAGCAACCAGAATTACGAACTAGGTGTTGTTAAGTAGAAACTGGAACATTATGAAAAGGCTTTTCTTTTTCTTTTATTTATTTATTTATTTATTTATTTTTATTATTCTCTTGTTATTTATTGTCATTGTATCTTTAACAGTAACGTTTCTCTATGTATTTCATTCTGTCTCAAGTTTTCAGTTTGTGTAATAAATATAAAAAATTTAAATGGATTTTGGATAAACAAAACTAGTCATCATTATATTTATGTAAAACGCACACACTCATTTACTAATATATGTTTCGCAATAAACAAAATACAAATAAATAGATATTTAGTCTTCGGCCAGATTCGATCCTTTTACAGTCAAGAAACAATTATTATTATCATTATTATTATTATTATCATCATCAACATCACCATCATCATCATCATCATTACTATTATCATCATTATCATCATTATTATTATTATTATTATCTTTATAACTATTATTACTATTATTATTATAATTATTGTTGTTGCTGCTGCTGTTGATGCTGCTATTGTTTTTCATTTATTTTTTTATCTCTATTGTATTGTTTTTTATTTTATTTTTTGTATTGTCTAGTAGTAGTAGTAGTAGTAGTAGTAAAATAGTAGTAGTAGTAGTAGTGGTGGTTAGTCCGGGCCAGTCTATCATTAGAAACTTTCTTACAGCAAATTCTATCATTGGATTATGTTATTATGTTATATTTTTTTATATAAAAAAACGTTATTAGATCTTTCATCTAACCAGTTAGCTATTAGTTCAAAAGTTATATTCTATTTGACACTCGTTAAAGTTTCGGTCATTCATCTCTTTGTTCTTCCTTTCATGTCGAACATTCGTTCTTTTCATTGCTATGACATCATCTCTTTCCTTTCGTTTCAGTGAATGATAATGGATAACTTTGTGTTAACCAGTTAGTGACGTAAATTTGATCCAGTCAAACTCATTACTAAACTTTTGTTATTCTGCAGTACTAACTTTTTATTGACTAATACAAGATAACTTGTTAATTCCATGAAAGTATCCTTTTTTCTTCTGGATTAAGATATCATCTTGTATGATATTGTATTTTAATTGAAAATGTACTAAACAGGAAATATTTAATCAGAGATGCAGAAGAATAACAGATCGATCAAAAATAACTAGTTTTTTAATGGTTTTATTTATTTTTATCTCTGTATTGTAATGGCGAATAAAATTATTATGACTATTACTATCCCATTAGTATTATTACTATTATTATTATTATTAGTAGAAAAGTACTATTAGTATTAGTAGTATGTTTCATTTATTTGAGTCCACATTTGAAACTTCAGTTATTATGTGGCCAACACTGGATTAGTGTTAGTAAATTCATGAATCATGCTCAAAAACGCAAGATGGGTGTTCCAAGATATACACCGAATTTTACCCAGTTCATCAAAAGTTTGTTAAATCAATATAAAAATGTACTTTTATCTGTTAGACATAATTAGCTATGAGAGTAGCCATTAGTCGGATCCGATCCCAGAATCTATTATTTCAAAGCAAAAGACATCGCCATCACACTTCCACTTTCATTTACACACAATTTTAAATAAGTCGCGATCCTCTCAAAAAATAAAAAATAAAAATAAATAAATAACAATTACGGAACCCATGAACAACGAGTATTGATAAAGCAACCGAAATAACTCTAGCAAGACATTGTTTCACGAGAGTGCTTTCCCTTGAGTGTTTCGATTTCCTACTTGTTCTGGCTGATTTAGATATTCTCGTAAAGTTTGCGATTTATTTTACACAAAGTTTTACCCAGTTCATGAATCAGGCAGCAGAGTATGTTAAAGTGTCACAGAGATAAAATTTTCTTATTAATGTACAAGTGTTGTATCTGTTATATATAAATAGCTATGACAGTAGCCGTTAGTAGGATCCGATCCCCGAAGCTATTATTTAAAAGTAAAATACGTAGTCATAACAGTTCCACTTTCTGTTATACAGAACTTTAAGTAAGTTGCGAACCTCACAACAAAATATAATCACAGAACCTATGAACAGCACGTTTTGATAAAGCAAGCGAAATAACTCTAGGAAGATACTGTTCCACGAGATTTGTTTCCCTTGACTGTTTCGTATTCCTACTTTTCGTGATTTAGATGTTCTCGAAAACGTTGTTTGTTGCTTGTTTATTTTTTTATTATTATTTTTTTATTTATTTTTTATTTTTTTATTTTTTCTGATTTTATTTGTTATTGTTTTGTTTTGTATTCTGGTTTCCACTTTTTATTTTTCGTGTTTGTTTTGATTTTGTTTATGTATTTTTTTTAATTTTTTTTTTTTTATTATTATTATTATTATTATTATTATTATTATTATTATTATTTGTTTTTGTATTGTCTTTCTTCTATTTCTTATTTTGTTCTTTATAGCACTTATTACGTTAAACCTTCGGGCTTACATTTTATTGTAAGAACACTCTGACTCGGCAGAACTCTGTTTCTTAATCACTGTTTGACTAGATTCTGATTCAATCTTTTTACCAGAGTCTATCTCATCTATTTTCTTTTCTGTCCTTGAAAAATGTATCTTTAAGTCAATTAAAAGATCTTCCATTGATCTGATTTTCCTTGCCATAGATCTAGCAGTAAAGCAGGCCGGAAAAGTATCAGTGGCCTTACCAATAGAGGTTATTATGGGAGTATTTAACACCTGTAAAGTTTCGCACTTCTTACAACAAAAACTCTCTGAAAGATCATTACCCAGCAACATGTCTGCACCCTCCATCGGTAAACTGTCTATGAGACTGACCAACACCTCTTTAGAAACGTGAGGTGAATTGGGAAGAAGTCGGTGTAATGGAACGGTAGTACACATTCCTCCAACTGAATGAATGATTATATTTTTACCTGTTGTCGAATTTTCTGGATTTCTTCCGTCATCTTTTATAATCAGGCTCTGTCAAGCTCCTGTATCTCGAAGAAATGGAAATTACCCTAGGAAAATAACTATTTGGTTAAATATCAAAATAGAGTCCTCTGACATATTGTTCTGACAAAACCTACAGTTTTCTGATTATCTTGTTTTATGGCATAACAGTTTGAAACAACATCATTATTCATTTTGCAATAGGAACAACGTGGTTGAAAAGGATTTGTTTCAGCCGGCAGATTCCTCCTGGTATTATAGTTATGCTGTCCACCCAAACCACACTTCCTAACTGATACAGTCCTACCAGAAAACCTTTCCTGATTACCATGAAAATTCTTAGCAGAACTTGACTCACAACTCTGTGACTTGTGGACGAGAACGTAGACATCAGCAGCTACAGCAGCATCTTGTAGACTTTCTATGCCCTGGTGATTTTAACACATCATAATTTCTGACCTGAGTATTATCTAATGCATTATAGGCTAGAGCAGCTAAACCTTTCAACTTACTCTGAACTAACAAATGACAAAACTGTTCTGGCCATTTTAATTCCTAGGCCACTCTTTCGAACTGTTGAAACAAAATTTCCATATCATTCTCATCAAAACTAGGAACGGACCTGTAATAATCATTAATTCTAAAACCATTCCATCCATTCTCGTTTGAATTACCTCTAAACTCTCCTCTCATTTTAAGTTCATGTTCCATTTTCAACTTAATTATCTGAAATTCTCTTTCTTTATCTCTGTCTTCTCTCTTTCGGTCTCCTCTCTCTTTTTCCTTTTCTTTTCTTTTCTTTTCTGTCTATCAGTTTCATATTCTAGCTTCTTAAGCTCTAATGTTTGTTCGAAGGTTATTTTCGCTTCCTCTAATTGCATTGATTCTGCCATACTAGGAGTTACACCTATGTCATTACTCTCCCACCTCATTCTCGTTATCTCCAGAATAGCCAAATAAAGCCTCTGTTAAAATACTTCTGATTTGCTCTATTTTGTTTGACTGGGCAGTTGAAATATTATCAATATTGGCCTTTTCCTTCGATGCTTAATTACCGATTGCCAGCCATTTTATAAGAACGTCATGGAGATGAACAACAACAAAAAAGAGGATGTGATTGAAGCTACAATTAGTTACGGAATTTCAATTCAGTTGGGATAAAAATAAAAAAGCGCGGATATGATTGAAGTAACAATCTGAATTTTGTGACAGTAGTAATAACATTAGAAGCTTAGTATTATTTCTGGTAGGACTGGTTTGGTAGTACTATTAATTGTTTTTGTTGCAGCTAGTTGTATCAGTAATACAGTAGTCATGGTATACGTTATACTGGAGGCAATTCTAGCAGGAGTAGTAGTGGTAGTAGTGGCAGGAGTAGCAGTGTTTTTTGTAGCAGTAGTAATATTTTTGATGCAGGGATTCTAAAAGAAATACTGAACATACATACTAAAACACTGCTTCCATAGAAATCACTTCTACAGCAACACTGACGTAATGACGATAACAAAAATACGGGTTCGAGAATCTGTTTTAAAACCACGTTAATACGTCATAAATAAATATATCTAAATACTCGTTAACGCTGGAAATAAAATTCGTCATTTGATTAAGTTTCTTATAAACCTTATCAGCAGAATCCATGGTGCAGCTGAAATATATGTTACACTATACTCTAAAACATTTCAAATTTAAAAGAAAACCTGTCACGCTAATTTCACGGAATATCTAAAGTGTCAAATAATCATCAACAAAATGTAAGCCTGAACATTTATCCACCGCATAAATATTAACACAACAATTGGTATAAAGAAGAAAATAGGAAACATAAGAAAGACAACAAAACAACAACAACAATACATTTTTTTTTTTTAAATCCTTTTCGAGAATTACTAAATCATGAAAACAAGGAAATCGAAACACTCAAGGGAGAAAACTCCAGTAGAACAACATCTTGCAAGAGTTATTTGGTTTTCTGAAAATTTACTGTTCATAGGTTCCGTAATTGTATTTTTTGGTGAGGATCGCAACTTAATTAAAATTGCTTGTTTAACTGAAAGCGAAAGTGTTGTGGTTAGGTCTATTGCTTTTAAATAATAGGTTGTCGGATCGGATCCTACTTAAGGCTACAATTTATAACTAAATGTATAGATACAACATTTGTACATTATTAAAGAAATTTTATCTCTGTAACACTTTAACATACTCCGCCGCCCTATTCATGAATTTGGTAAAATTCTGCATAATTGAACGTGGAAGTTTCATGGCTACGTCTTGCGTTTTTCAATAATAGCTTCTGGGATCGAATCCAGCTATCGACCACTACCAAGAGCTAACTGGTTAGAAGAAAGATCTCCACTGCAACCTTTTTCTATAACAATATAACATACTAACACTAATCCAGTGTTGGCCTCATAATATGAGTTTCTGTATAAAGGTTGACTGGCCCGCACTCAAATGAATCAAATATACTACTACTATTATCACTACTACTACTACTACTATTACTACTACTACTACTGCTACTACCACTACTACTACTACTACTACTACTACTACTACTACTTAAACAACTACTACTACTACTATTACTACTACTACTACTACTAATAATAATAATAATAATGATAATAATAATAATAATTTTATGACTGTAAAATTATCGACAGTTGTTCGAATCTCGCCGATGACTAAATATATGTTTTTTTCTTCTTTGTTTACTGCGAAACATTTTAAATGTGACATTGTCTCCCGAGAATTTATTTTTCTCCTCTGATTGCTTTAAACTTTATATTAGTATAATTTATTGTTTCATATGATTATGATAATGACTCTGATAATGATGATTATGTGATGATAACGATAAAGAAGATGAATTGTTATTTCTTCTTTTATTGTTACTTCTAGAAGCCTTCCAGGAATTAAAGAAAATGCTCTGTTCAACACCTGTAATGGCAGCACCCAATCATCAGCAGCTATTCATGCTGGCTGTAGATGCTAGTGATGTTGGTTCCGGAACAGTTCTATTTCAACAAGATCACAGAGGGATAGACCATCCAGTCAGTTTGTGGGTTTTTTTGTTTGTTTTTTTTCTTCTTTTTTCAAGAAAATTTAGTAAGCATTAGCTTAATTATTCACTTGTTGAAAAGGAACCTCTTGGATTGATTCAAGCCTTGAAACATGCTCAAGAATGTGTGAAGTCGGCTCTTCACCCAGTAACTGTCCATATGGACCACGATCCACTTACCGTCATTAATCGCATGAAGGAAACTAATCAGCGAGTTTCACGCTGGAGTTTGATGCTAAGGGAATACCCAGTTAACATAAAGCAAATTTCTGGGACTAACTAGACCATTGCGGATGCTCGTTCCAGATTATAATGTTTTTTTTTTTTTTGTCTGTGAGTCTTGTTTAGACTACTGACTTGACGATGTCTATTGATCAACCCATGGCTAACCAGGGAAATAATAATATTTTATAGAAGCTGAGACATTGATAACGTTACTCTTTTTATTTTATGCATTTTTTTTTACATTAAACTTTCATATGTATTATAAGCCATTGTTCATTATTATTCTTATTATTATTATTATTATTATTATTCTTAGTCTTATTCTTCTTATTATTATTATTATTATATCATCATTATTATTTCTACTTCTAGTACTACTACTATTACTACCACTATAACTATTACTGCTAGTACTACTACTATTACTACTAGCACTTCTACTACATCTAGTACTATTATTACTAGTGCTTCTATTATGAGAGTTACATGTATATATGTGTATATGACTGTGTGTTTGTGTGTGTGTCTTTCTCAGTAGTGTTAAAGTGATATGTATTAAAGAAAGAGGGTATAGACTGCGACCAGCCATTGAACTGAAAACGTATCTCGTGTCACTGTGACGTTAGCATCCACGTAATAGCTAACCTCTGAACTGTTAGTTCATGATACCCATCTGAAGTTACATGTTAAACATCTTTTAGTGAGGGAGAATAATAGTGATGAATTGATGAGCTTAAAAGATTGTTAGTAAAAAATATGGCGATTAAATCTATCTCTGCTTTCCTCTGTTTGACAAATAACAATTAAAAACAGACAGAAATGTAAGTGAGAGAAAGGTAAATCCCCATTTATTATTTTTTCAAATGTTAATTCACAATATAGACGATTAAATCATATCAATTACATTCATTTGTATTCATATATGGATAGATACGTACCCGTATATTGTCTATATGCAGAGTCTAATCACACTACATAAGACAACAGAATATAACATTGTATACATATGCACGTACACCACACGAGCGACATATTTTAAACCTAATTGTCACGATCTTGTTATTATTACACCATCTACCAGTAATATGATATCTGCCAACCAGAAAGATTTTGAAGATGATCAAATTTCAAGATGGGACTTTAAGTAAGAATAAAACATTATACCAGCATCTTACTGACTGAAAGAATTCAATGAACGTCTTGTATCGAACAAATGAATTGGTTTAAAGAAATGTTTATCCTTTATGCTTGTTGAAATTAGACCTGTTAGATGTCTCTCTCGTGCTGACCTCGTAATCTGAGACTTTTAGGACAAAAGATGTTGAGACTACTTCTTATCAGCCACGTAAAACAGATTTGTCACAAAACACCTTCGATTCAAAATACTATTCTGCATTTGAGAGAGAGAGAGAAATTAAATTGAAAGCCAATGCTGTATCATGTTTTAGTATATTCCTCGCACAGTAATGTTATTAGAAAAAAAATAAGTAAAATAAAAAATAATGCATTTTTTCCTTTTATTGTACTGATTTAAAATTAAATCACTAATGTTAAATAAAAAGAACTAAACTCAAACAAATCGGGAGTAAATGAACAAGCAAAATAAATAATCAACGAAAATTACAGTTAAAAGATGATAATTATTATCGAGGTCTCCTTTTAATTATTATTATTATTATTATTATTGTTGTTGTTGTTGTTGTTGTTGTTATTGTTGTTATTGTTGTTGTTGTTGTTGTTTTCGTTATAATTATTGCTAATGACACGTCTATTATTACTGATGGTAAATCGATAACTTCTTTATTTCTGCTCTGCAGTTGCTGTTACCAATACTAATTTGTCCTTAGTATTGATATTGCTACTACTACTATTACTACTACAACTACTACTGCTATTTGCACCAGCATAATATATACTATATCTGCTGTATTACTGCTACAACAAACTACAACAACAATAATTACTACATCTACTGCTATTACTACTAGTACTTCCACTATGAGAGTTACATGTATATATGTGTATATGACTGTGTGTTTGTGTGTGTGTCTTTCTCAGTAGTATTAAAGTGATATGTATTAAAGAAAGAGGGTATAGACTGCGACCAGCCATTGAACTGAAAACGTGTCTCGTGTCACTGTGACATTAGTATCCAGGTCATAGCTAACCTCTGAACTGTTAGTTCATGATACCCGTCCGAAGTTACATTTTGTATTAAATCTATCTCTGCTTTCCTTTGTTTTATAAATAATAACAATAATAATAATAATAATAATAATAATAATAATAATAATAATAATAATAATAATAATAATAATAATAATAATAATAATAATAACAATAAGAAGAAGAAGAAGAAGATGAAGAAGAAGAAGAAAAATGCCAACAATAATTGCACGTTTTCATACATATATATATATACAGACCAACACATACACACATAGATACACGTATACGCACAAACAAACACATTCACATACACATACACAAAAACAAAAATAATAATAAAAACATAATAATAACAACAGATGCAGGCAAAAATTACGAAACACAAAAGAATGACGTGCTTCGTGGGAAGCGATGATTACCCTCGGTTATAAAGCAACTTTTTTTCAGTGTTGTCTCGATGGCTGAAAGTTAACATCGTTCGCCTTTAGAGAGCGGACGAATGGGTGTAAGTAGTTATCTGTGTGTAATATCTAAATAATAACTAACACACACACACACAGAGAGAGAGAGAGAGAGAGAGAGAGAGAGAGAGAGAGAGAGAGAGAGAGAGAGAGAGAGAGAGAGAGAGAGAGAGAGAGAGAGAGAGAGAGAGAGAGAGAGAGAGAGAGAGAGAGAGAGAGAGAGAGAGAGAGAGAGAGAGAGAGAGAGAGAGAGAGAGAGAGAGAGAGAGAGAGATATAGAAAGTGGCTTTCTTGTATCAGAGACAGGCTGTGGACATGATGTGCTGTGTATAGATGACACACCCAGGTTGATCATGTTTGAAGTTTTATACGTAAACAACATACGTAAAAAATAAGTACGCAGAGAACTGTAGAAAAAAAATGATAATATTTAGTATGCATACAGTATTAGATACAGGTCTACGTACGTACTTGCATACATACGCACACATATAGGTATCTACGTACCTACATATACGTATCCATAAATACACACATACATCCACACATACATGGAGCCGTTTTTAAGGTATTTGGCCATTTCAACGAAACCTTCATAGCTATCCACTGAAAGACTGCTGATGCTTATAGAGACATTATTGTTTATCGATTACAATACAGAGTTTGATAGGTTGCCTTCAACAACATCGTCGTGGGATACACTTATATAACTGAGTCTGTGATGACTCATCGGTCCGCAGTGTAAGTAATCAATGAAGCAGCCTTTATCATCGTACGGGCAACGATGTCAAAGAGTGAAACTAGCTAGGTGGGACGCCATAGAAAATTGTCTTGTGCATCCCCAACAGCATTTACATTACGTTAGCCCAGTGTAAGAGAGAACCACGTCGCATACTTTTTAACTTTGTGTTGCTAGCCTGATCCAAAGCTCTCTCTACAATACAAGTGAAGGTTACATTATTTAGTAGTTGCACTGACGGTGCATAGGTGTTACTAACATTTTGCAGTCAGGTCATAGTCCCTAGTTTTCCTCTACACAAGTGAAAAAACTAACGATGTAATCCGAGCAGGCTGTTGTAAAGAACGCCTACGGTACTCCGTCTTTCCGAGAAAACCAGGGCTCGGTTTAATTCGTAGAATTTGTGACGTTGTCAAACCAAAATTTTATGCAAATGAACAGGTAATATATAAAACGCGTAAACGGCTACTGACCACATTCTTCATACCCGATCTACCTTTGACAAAGTTCTAACATACAAGGGAAAAAACAAGAAGACATTTTGGAGATGGCGAAACTGGTGATTTTCTTGGCTCTTTTAGTTTTCGCTACTGGTCAGTATTAGTTATATTTTTCAATATCTGTTGTAGTTGTTACTAGCAGTTATAGAAGTAGTCATTATTCTCGTAGAGGTAATAGTAGTAGTTGCTGTTGTTGTAGTTGTAGCGCGGGCTGCTTGGGGGAAAATCTGGCACAGTGTAACACTTTCTTTTCGTTCTATTTTTCATTTCCTTTTCTTTCTAATTTTAATTTTAATTTTTGTTTTAATTTTAATTTTAATTTTAATTTTTCTTTTTACTTTATTTTTATTTTCTTAAATTTTCTGAAATTAATTTAATTTAATTTAATTTAATTATTATTATTATTATTATTATTATTATTATTATTATTATTATTATTTAATGAAAGTGTTTTCGAAGGAATCAGCACCGTGTAACACTTTCCTTTCATTTTATTATTTTTCTTTTCTTTTTAATTTTTATTATAATTTTTTTTTTTTTTTTTTTTTTTTTCAGTTTCAATTTTAATTTCAATTTTAATTTTAATATTTATTTTAATCTCAATTTTAATTTTGATTTTAACTTCAAATATAAATTTAATTTTATTATTATTATTATTAATATTCTCTCTCACCTCAATCAATAACAATGACGTAACATCAATTACAGTCGAATGACATAAATAAGTTAGTGTGTCTATTTTTATCTTTCTCTTTTCCTCTCTCATCATAGCAATAAATGCTTCAGTTATTATTTGATTATAATCAATAATAACGATCCAAAGCTCTCTCTACAATACAAGTGAAGGTTACATTATTTAGTAGTTGCACTGACGGTGCATAGGTGTTACTAACATTTTGCAGTCAGGTCATAGGTCCCTAGTTTTCCTCTACACAAGTGAAAAAATTAACGATGTAATCAGTGCAGGCTGTTGTAAAGAACGCCTACGGTACTCCGTCTTTCCGAGAAACCAGGGCTCGGTTTAATTCGTAGAATTTGTGACGTTGTCAAACCAAAATTTTATGCAAATGAACAGGTAATATATAAAACGCGTAAACGGCTACTGACCACATTCTTCATACCCGATCTACCTTTGACAAGGTGTGAACATAGAAGGGAAAAAACAAGAAGACATTTTGGAGATGGCGAAACTGGTGATTTTCTTGGCTCTTTTAGTTTTCGCTACTGGTCAGTATTAGTTATATTTTTCAATATCTGTTGTAGTTGTTACTAGCAGTTATAGAAGTAGTCATTATTCTCGTAGAGGTAATAGTAGTAGTTGCTGTTGTTGTAGTTGTAGCGCGGGCTGCTTGGGGGAAAATCTGGCACAGTGTAACACTTTCTTTTCGTTCTATTTTTCATTTCCTTTTCTTTCTAATTTTAATTTTAATTTTTTTTTAATTTTAATTTTAATTTTAATTTTTCTTTTTTTTACTTTATTTTTATTTTCTTAAATTTTCTGAAATTAATTTAATTTAATTTAATTTAATTTAATTATTATTATTATTATTATTATTATTATTATTATTATTATTATTATTATTATTATTTTAATGAAAGTGTTTTCGAAGGAATCAGCACCGTGTAACACTTTCCTTTCATTTTATTATTTTTCTTTTCTTTTTAATTTTTATTATAATTTTTTTTTTTTTTTTTTTTTTTTTTTTAATTTCAGTTTCAATTTTAATTTCAATTTTAATTTTAATATTTATTTTAATCTCAATTTTAATTTTGATTTTAACTTCAAATATAAATTTAATTTTATTATTATTATTATTAATATTCTCTCTCACCTCAATCAATAACAATGACGTAACATCAATTACAGTCGAATGACATAAATAAGTTAGTGTGTCTATTTTTATCTTTCTCTTTTCCTCTCTCATCATAGCAATAAATGCTTCAGTTATTATTTGATTATAATCAATAATAACGATCCAAAGCTCTCTCTACAATACAAGTGAAGGTTACATTATTTAGTAGTTGCACTGACGGTGCATAGGTGTTACTAACATTTTGCAGTCAGGTCATAGGTCCCTAGTTTTCCTCTACACAAGTGAAAAAATTAACGATGTAATCAGTGCAGGCTGTTGTAAAGAACGCCTACGGTACTCCGTCTTTCCGAGAAACCAGGGCTCGGTTTAATTCGTAGAATTTGTGACGTTGTCAAACCAAAATTTTATGCAAATGAACAGGTAATATATAAAACGCGTAAACGGCTACTGACCACATTCTTCATACCCGATCTACCTTTGACAAGGTGTGAACATAGAAGGGAAAAAACAAGAAGACATTTTGGAGATGGCGAAACTGGTGATTTTCTTGGCTCTTTTAGTTTTCGCTACTGGTCAGTATTAGTTATATTTTTCAATATCTGTTGTAGTTGTTACTAGCAGTTATAGAAGTAGTCATTATTCTCGTAGAGGTAATAGTAGTAGTTGCTGTTGTTGTAGTTGTAGCGCGGGCTGCTTGGGGGAAAATCTGGCACAGTGTAACACTTTCTTTTCGTTCTATTTTTCATTTCCTTTTCTTTCTAATTTTAATTTTAATTTTTGTTTTAATTTTAATTTTAATTGTAATTTTTCTTTTTACTTTATTTTTATTTTCTTAAATTTTCTGAAATTAATTTAATTTAATTTAATTTAATTATTATTATTATTATTATTATTATTATTATTATTATTATTATTATTATTATTTAATGAAAGTGTTTTCGAAGGAATCAGCACCGTGTAACACTTTCCTTTCATTTTATTATTTTTCTTTTCTTTTTAATTTTTATTATAATTTTTTTTTTTTTTTTTTTTTTAATTTCAGTTTCAATTTTAATTTCAATTTTAATTTTAATATTTATTTTAATCTCAATTTTAATTTTGATTTTAACTTCAAATATAAATTTAATTTTATTATTATTATTATTAATATTCTCTCTCACCTCAATCAATAACAATGACGTAACATCAATTACAGTCGAATGACATAAATAAGTTAGTGTGTCTATTTTTATCTTTCTCTTTTCCTCTCTCATCATAGCAATAAATGCTTCAGTTATTATTTGATTATAATCAATAATAACGATCCAAAGCTCTCTACAATACAAGTGAAGGTTACATTATTTAGTAGTTGCACTGACGGTGCATAGGTGTTACTAACATTTTGCAGTCAGGTCATAGGTCCCTAGTTTTCCTCTACACAAGTGAAAAAATTAACGATGTAATCAGTGCAGGCTGTTGTAAAGAACGCCTACGGTACTCCGTCTTTCCGAGAAACCAGGGCTCGGTTTAATTCGTAGAATTTGTGACGTTGTCAAACCAAAATTTTATGCAAATGAACAGGTAATATATAAAACGCGTAAACGGCTACTGACCACATTCTTCATACCCGATCTACCTTTGACAAGGTGTGAACATAGAAGGGAAAAAACAAGAAGACATTTTGGAGATGGCGAAACTGGTGATTTTCTTGGCTCTTTTAGTTTTCGCTACTGGTCAGTATTAGTTATATTTTTCAATATCTGTTGTAGTTGTTACTAGCAGTTATAGAAGTAGTCATTATTCTCGTAGAGGTAATAGTAGTAGTTGCTGTTGTTGTAGTTGTAGCGCGGGCTGCTTGGGGGAAAATCTGGCACAGTGTAACACTTTCTTTTCGTTCTATTTTTCATTTCCTTTTCTTTCTAATTTTAATTTTAATTTTTGTTTTAATTTTAATTTTAATTTTAATTTTTCTTTTTACTTTATTTTTATTTTCTTAAATTTTCTGAAATTAATTTAATTTAATTTAATTTAATTATTATTATTATTATTATTATTATTATTATTATTATTATTATTATTATTATTTAATGAAAGTGTTTTCGAAGGAATCAGCACCGTGTAACACTTTCCTTTCATTTTATTATTTTTCTTTTCTTTTTAATTTTTATTATAATTTTTTTTTTTTTTTTTTTTTTTTTTTTAATTTCAGTTTCAATTTTAATTTCAATTTTAATTTTAATATTTATTTTAATCTCAATTTTAATTTTGATTTTAACTTCAAATATAAATTTAATTTTATTATTATTATTATTAATATTCTCTCTCACCTCAATCAATAACAATGACGTAACATCAATTACAGTCGAATGACATAAATAAGTTAGTGTGTCTATTTTTATCTTTCTCTTTTCCTCTCTCATCATAGCAATAAATGCTTCAGTTATTATTTGATTATAATCAATAATAACGATCCAAAGCTCTCTACAATACAAGTGAAGGTTACATTATTTAGTAGTTGCACTGACGGTGCATAGGTGTTACTAACATTTTGCAGTCAGGTCATAGGTCCCTAGTTTTCCTCTACACAAGTGAAAAAATTAACGATGTAATCAGTGCAGGCTGTTGTAAAGAACGCCTACGGTACTCCGTCTTTCCGAGAAACCAGGGCTCGGTTTAATTCGTAGAATTTGTGACGTTGTCAAACCAAAATTTTATGCAAATGAACAGGTAATATATAAAACGCGTAAACGGCTACTGACCACATTCTTCATACCCGATCTACCTTTGACAAGGTGTGAACATAGAAGGGAAAAAACAAGAAGACATTTTGGAGATGGCGAAACTGGTGATTTTCTTGGCTCTTTTAGTTTTCGCTACTGGTCAGTATTAGTTATATTTTTCAATATCTGTTGTAGTTGTTACTAGCAGTTATAGAAGTAGTCATTATTCTCGTAGAGGTAATAGTAGTAGTTGCTGTTGTTGTAGTTGTAGCGCGGGCTGCTTGGGGGAAAATCTGGCACAGTGTAACACTTTCTTTTCGTTCTATTTTTCATTTCCTTTTCTTTCTAATTTTAATTTTAATTTTTGTTTTAATTTTAATTTTAATTGTAATTTTTCTTTTTACTTTATTTTTATTTTCTTAAATTTTCTGAAATTAATTTAATTTAATTTAATTTAATTTAATTATTATTATTATTATTATTATTATTATTATTATTATTATTATTATTATTATTTAATGAAAGTGTTTTCGAAGGAATCAGCACCGTGTAACACTTTCCTTTCATTTTATTATTTTTCTTTTCTTTTTAATTTTTAATTTAATTTTTTTTTTTTTTTTAATTTTGATTTTAATTTCAGTTTCAATTTTAATTTTAATTTTAATTTTAATATTTATTTTAATCTCCATTTTAATTTTGATTTTAACTTCAATTATAAATTTAATTTTATTATTATTATTATTATTATTATTATAATTAATATTTTCAGTATTATTTTTATTATTATTATTGTTTTATTATAATTATTATTATATCTTGACTATTGTGACGAATGAATGTTATTATCTTCTGTCTGTAAATTGTCAATTCTTGCTTGTTGCTTCTGTCTGCCGAATCAACAAATTCAGATCGTAGTTATATTAACCTAGATATAACTTACTTCCAATATATTTTGTTAAATAATAATAATAAAAAGAACAAAATATTCTATTCGTTGCATTCAATAATCTGTTTTATTACAGTTATTTTGCGCTTGTAAGATCGAACAAGACCCACTGGCTATTTGAGATTGCTATCCAGTCCCAGTGACTATTCTATCGAAAACTGTCAAAACCGAATTTTTGCTGTCATTGTAAAAATTACAATAGGCTTCCTCTCGAGAGTTTGCGCGAAAAGTGTTACCAAATTTAGTAATAAATACCAGCTAGGTAATAAATAAATTTTAAAAAAGGAGAAAATTTCGTTGTGTAAAGATTCTGCACATTTTCATATCACTGGACTGGGGTTTAGCTCGTCTCTCTCTCTCTCTCTCTCTCTCTCTCTCTCTCTCTCTCTCTCTCTCTCTCTCTCTCTCTCTCTCTCTCTCTCTCTCTCTCTCTCTCTCTCTCAGATATAACTTATTTCCAATATATTTTGTTAAATAATAATAATAAAAAGAACAAAATATTCTATTCGGTGCAATCAATAATCTGTTTTATAATGCTTGTAAGATCGAACAATTTCGGGGGAGACCCACTGGCTATTTGAGTTTGCTATCCAGTCTCAGTGACTACTCTATCGAAAACTGTCAAAAACGAATTTTTGCTGTCATTAAGAACTTACAACAGGTTTTCTCTCGAGAGTTTGCGCGAACAGTGTTAGCAAAATTTTGTAATAAATACCAGCTAGGTAATAAGAGAAAATTTCGTTGTGTAAAGATAATAGCTCTTGTGTGTATCGACTGTATAGATTTGAGAAACATTTATGTAATTAAGAATCTATGTATCAGTTGTGTATGCCTGTAGGTGTATCAAATTCATACGTGATATTTGTAATGTAGCCCATGCATCACGTAACGAAACTAATCAATTCTGATTGGCTAACAGGACATTTTAAAGGTCAGGAATCTACGCTGACCTTACTCCGACTTTCATTTCCTGTCTTGCGTACAAATATCAGTTTCGGTTTATAAAATAATGCAGACATATCATGTTTGGTGTTTGTTCTCCTTTCTTTTCTTTTTTTCTTTTTTTTCTTTTTTAAATTTAATAATCTTAGATGAAAGAAAAGCCTCTGATTTTTAATACTGTTCGCTGTTCTGAACTAAGCCGTCATTCACTGAATTCATGCAGTGATTGTTTTCGTGTGTCATTTTCTAGAGTAAAACCTACACCTTTCATCTTTTAGTCATCACAGAACTGAGACGAAACTTTCTATATTATTATTGGTACTACTACTACTACTACTACTATTATTACTACTACTACTTACTAATACAACTACTACTATACTACTACTACTACTATATTACTACTGTTATTTTTACTTTATTATTATTATTATTATTATTATTATTATTACTGTTATTTATTTATAGACATTACCAATGCAACTACCATCACCTTAAAGTGCAGAAGTAACGAAGTGCAGGAGATTGTTAAGTGTATTGAAAGTTTTTCTGCAGCCGCCAAACCATTGGTCA
>CM022674.1:3453241-3485741 GCA_012295275.1 Chrysomallon squamiferum
TATGACATCATCGCTTTTCTTTCGTTTCAGGTGAATGCTGATGGATAACTTTGTGATAACCAGAGACTTAGTGACGTAAATTTGCTCCACGTAAACTCAGCACTATTAATACTTTTGTGATTCTGCAGTACTAACTTTTTATTGACTAATACAAGATGACTTCTGAGTCCTTCTTAATTCCATGAAAGTATCATTTTTTTTCTTCTGGTCTGTGAAGATATCATCTTGTATTGTATAGTATTTTGTATCGTATTATTCTAGATAATGTACTAAACAGGAGATATTTAATCAGAGATGCAGAAGAATAACTGGAACGGTAATAATAACTGGTGTGTTTTTAGTTTAAATATTCAGATTAATAAAATACCTTTAATTATAAAATTTTGAGAATATTTCGGTAAAATAATTTACCATATTTAACTATAATTATGACCCAGAAAAAAATATTTGATTAACGCTCAGAATTTATATTTTGTAATAAATGTTGTAATGATTTCCAAAAGATTTGTGTTATTTGTTAGAACTGATTTTTTTTATTTGTAAACATAGAGAAAGAAGAAATGTCTATGTTCGTGCTACATGTTTTTTCTTCGTTTTGTTTTTGTTTTCCACGTTCAGATATACCGATAATTTTACCCAGTTCATGAATCAGTCAGCAGAGTATGTTAAAGTGTCACAGAGATAAAATTTCTTTATTAATGTACAAGTGTTGTATCTGTTAGATATAATTAGCTATGAGAGTAGCCGTTAGTAGGATCCGATCACAGAAACTATTATTTAAAAGCAAAAGACGTAACCACAACACTTTCACTTTCAGTTAAAGAGTATTTTAATTAAGTCGCAAACCTCACAACAAAATATAATTACAGAAGCTATGAACAGCACGGTTTGATAAAGTAAGCGAAATAACTCTAGCAATATACTGTTCCACGAGAGTTGTTTCCCTTGACTGTTTCGTATTCCTCCTTTTCGTGATTTAGATATTCTCGAATTTGTTTTTCTGTTGTTTCTTTTGCAATTTTGTTTGTTATTGTTTTCTTTTGTATTCTTGTTTCCACTTTTTATTTATTTATTTTTTTGTATTGATTTTTAATGTATTATTTTTGTTTTATTATTATTATTATTAATATTATTTTTATTTTTTTATTTTATTATTATTATTGTATTATTATTATTATTATTATTATTATTATTATTATTATCTTTATCATTATCATTATCATTATTATATTATTATAATTATTATTATTATTATTATTTATTTATTTATTATTATTATTATTATTATTATTATTATTATTATTATTATTATTATTAATTTTTTTTTTTTTTTTTTGGATGTCTTTCTTCTATTTCTTATTTTCTTCTTTATAGCAATTATTACGTTAATATTTAGGTGGCAGATAAACCTTCAGGCTTACATTTTATTGTGCTTATTTCACACTTTAGATATTCATTGAAATTAGCTTCACAGGATTTGTTTAAAATTTGAAATGTTTGATAGTGTAGTGTAACATTTACTTCAGCTGGACCATGGATTCTGCTGATCAAGTTTCTGTGAAACCTAATTAAACAGTTATATGACGAGTTTTATTTTTCGCGTTAACGAATATTTACATATAATTTATTCTGACGTTTTAACGTGGTTTTAAAACACATTCACGTACCCGTATTTTTGTTATCAGCATTACGTCACAGTTGCTGTAAACTTGGTTTTATGGAAGCACTGTTTTAATACGTATGTTCAGTAGAAATATGAATAAGAAACTGTAATTCTTTTATAATCTTTACATCAAAAATATTACTACTGCCACTACAACCACTACTACTACTGCTAGTCCTGCCACAGAATAAGGTATACTAGGAATACTGTGTTACTGCTACAACAAACTACAACAAAAACAATTACTACTACTACTAAAGGACACCTACCAGATACTAAGCTACTAACGTTATTACCACTACAGCTGTAACTACTATTGCTACTATTACAGCTACCATTATAAATGTTATTCCCAGAGTACTTCTACTATTACTATTACTTCTACTTCTACTTCTGCTAGTAATGATATTAAAATGAAATATATGTGTACAAACATAACAAAGAAAAAAAGTATATATTATGAAAGAAAACAGAGAGAGAGAGAGAGAGAGAGAGAGAGAGAGAGAGAGAGAGAGAGAGAGAGAGAGAGAGAGAGAGAGAGAGAGAGAGAGAGAGAGAGAGAGAGAGATAGCTGAACTCAAACAATCAAAATTTGTTCAATAATGTACAAGTGTTGCAGTTTTACATTCATTTATCAGAAGCAGCCGTTAGCAGGATCCGATCCCAGACGCTATTATTTCAAAGCTGAAAGACATAACCATAGGACTTTCACGTTCACACAGAATTTTAAAGACGCCACGAGCCTGACAATAAAATATAGTTAAGGAAACTTTAATAAAACGCGTGTTGAAAAAAACCAAGCGACTCAAGCAAGATACTGTTGAAAGAGAGTTCTTTCCCTTGGTTGTTTCGTATTCATACTTGTTCTCGTGATATTTTTATTCTTTATTTTTATTTATTTATTTATTTATTTATTTTTTTTTTTTTTTTTTTTTTTTTTCGTTGTCTTTCTTCTACTTCTGCTCTCTAACAACTACTCTGTTGATATTTAATTCGCGGATAAATGTTCAGGCTTACATTTTATTGTACTTATCTCACATACTAGATATTCCGTGAAATTAGCTTTCAAACATTTTATTTTTTTATTTTATTATTATTATTATTATTTTTTTAAATCTTAAGTGTTTTAGAATGTAGTGTAACATAACCTTCAGCTGCATTGTGGATTCTGCTGAAAAAAAGTTTCCAGGAAATTAATCAAGCTGTTATATGAAGATTTTTCTTTTCCGCTTAAAGAATATTTAGATAACATTTTTTATGACGTACGAACGTGGTTTCAAAGCACATTCGCGTACCCTTATTTCTGCCATTGTCATTATGCCACAGTTCCTAGAGAAGCTGTGTTTTAGTAGGTATGCTCAGAAGAAGGAACCATACGAAATTGAATTACTTTTAGAATCTTTACATCATAGATTTCTGACTGTTAAAACAATTGTGTACAATATTATTATTATTATTATTATTATTATTATTATTATTATTATTATTATTATTATTATTATTGTTATTGTTATTGTTATTATGTGAACTGTTAATTCCAAATCACCCTTTTATTTGCGATATATTGACATTTCGTCAACATCCAAGATATGTTTTAAACCGTGACGTTAACGTCCTAGATGCAAATGTTAATTACTTGTGTGTTTTATTTCTTACATCTAGTTCAAAGTTTTACTCTTCACTTTACAATAAAGTAAAATAATAAATAAATAAATAACAACAACAACAACAACAATAATAATAATAATAATAATAATAATAATAATAATAATAATAATAGTGATAATAATAATAATCAAAAAAAAAAAAAAAAAAAGAGAAAATTACAACAATAAAATTATACCAGAAGACCCAAAACAATACGAAACAAATCTCCGAGAATCCCGAAAATCAGCTTAGAAGAAAAACAAAAAGAAAAGAAAAAGAAACAAACGTAACAGAAAAACTCAAACAAAGCAAAAACAACATAATGCACAAACACAGACATTTCTTATTTCTCCATGTTGAGAAAGAAACAACGACATTTTTAACATATAACACAAATCTTTTGAAAATCATTAGAAAATTTGTTACAAAATATACATTCTGAGTGTTATTCAGTTAATAATATATTCTTTTCTGGGTCATAAGTACAGTTAAATGTTATAAATTATTGCAGCGAAATAGTCTCAAAACCTTATAATTAATTACATATTATTAATCTGACTATTGAAAGTATAAACACACCCCTAATTATTTTCGACCAGACAAATATATGTTACTTTCAAGAATTAACAAGGACTCAGAAATCGTCTTGTATTAGTCAATCAAAAAGTTAATACTGCAGAATCACAAACGTAATAATAGTGCTGAGTTTACGTGGAGCAAATTTACGTCACTAAGTCATTGGTGGTGACAATGTTATCCATGAGGATTCACCTGAAACGAAAAGAAAGAGATGATGACATATCAATGAAAGAATGAATGTTCGAAAAGAAGAACAAACGAACGAATGACCGAAATATTAACAGAGTGCCACAAATCGAATATGACTTTCGTAATGAATTTGTGTATAATGTTAGTCTGTAACAAGTATGTGTCTGTGTGTGATTGTGTGCGTCTGTGCGTGCGTATGTGTGTAAAGGACAGCAATTTATCTAGTCATCATATCTTGCCTCCACGTACAATATTTGCAAAAAATAAAATAAAAATAAAAAATAAAAAATGTCTTTGTATATGTGTGTGTCCCTATGTATATGAATATATAATTATGAATTTTTGTTCATATCTATGCATGAGCATCGGGTAGTTATGAAAGTTTTCACTTTCACCAAAATGCATTTAACCTTAAGTTTTTATAATGATTATATCAACTGAAAACTTCAGATAGAATGAATTAATTTACAAACAAGTTGCTTAATTTTGCAGTAATGAGAAAATATGTACAGAAAAGTTACTATAAGAGATACAGAGACAATAAATAGCAAAAGGATAATAAATGCAAATAAATAATAATAATAATAATAATAATATATGAGTGTCTGTGTGTGTCAGTAAGGAACAAAATTATAATTAATAAAATATACAAAACAAACGTACATAAATACATAAATAGAAAGAAACATATAGGAATAAATAAATTAATTAATTAATTAATAAGTAAATAAATAAATCAATTTATAAATAAGTAAATAAATAAATAAATAAATAAGTAAATAGATAAACAGTTAAAGCAATAAGTAAATATATAAATAAATAAATAGTGAGAGGAATAAATAAATAAATAAAGGATTAAAGGAACAAATAAATAAACAAACACTAAATATGTAAATAAATAAATAAATAAATAAGTAAATAAACACATAAAGTAATAAAAAAATTAATTAATTAATTAATTAATAAGTAAATAAATAAGTAAATAGATAAATAGTTAAAGCAATAAATAAATATATAAATAAATAAATAGTGAAAGGAATAAGTAAATAAATAAATAAATAAATTAAATAAATAATTCAGGACTTACAGATGGCGGTCAGAATTTCGCTTTAGGACATTTCTGTTCTATTACAGTCAGAGTGCACTTTTCATTCACGTTTTCTGTAAAAGTAAAAGAGAAAATAAAAAAAAATAAAAATAAAAATTAAGATGAAATAAAACAAAATAAATTAAAGAATTAATACTTAACAAAAAATAACAACAAATAATGAAGTGTGTGTATGACTGAGATATCTAAATGCTGAGATAACTTTACTTACGTAGCAGGTCAGTGACGTACTCGGGGGTCTTTGCGCTGCACTTCTCTTCAATGGTTGTTTGGTTCAGACACTCAAACATATGTTCCGCAGGCCTAAAGTAAATGAAGTTGCTCAAAATTTACGAGAATGACAGACACACACACACACACACACAGAGAGAGAGAGAGAGAGAGAGAGAGAGAGAGAGAGAGAGAGAGAGAGAGAGAGAGAGAGAGAGAGAGAGAGAGAGAGAGAGAGAGGGGAGGGAGGGAGGGAGGGAGAGACAGACAGATACTATTATACTTACTTGCAGTCTGAGTCAATAGTAGATATAGAATTTGTAAACAGTTCAACACACTTATCTATTTGCTCTATATCGTCTGGTGAACAAGCTTTAAAACAAAAAGTAAAATAATATATATATATATATATATATATATATATATATATATATATATATACACACACAGAAACACACACAGAAACACACACACACACACACATTTATACATTAGGATTTTGGATATTAATTATTATACTGTATTATACTGGTTAGACTCTACACAGACACACTATTCAGGAACGCATAGATATCAAGATACCTCTCTCTGTGTGTGTGTGTGCGTGTGTCTGTGTGTGTCTGTGTAATTATAAGTTAGTAACTGACTAACTAAATGAACAATAAATAAGCAAATCGGCCTGATACATTTTACATATACAGTTGTACATCCACTTACGAGTGCACCAACTTACGAACATTTGCCCTGGCGATTTTTACTTTGTGTTGCGAGCCAAAATCCGAGTTACGAGCGAGATTCACATACCCTGCCGCTAGTTGGCGCAAAGAAAAAAACACATCATCCGCCCAGCATCCCGCGTCTCACTCGATCACATCACGTGGTTTTCGCCGTTATTTATATATATATATATAAATGAAATTAATTTAGGTGTTAAAAAGTCTACTTACGATAGCCTTCAACATTTAATCCAGGGCACATTTGTATAATATCTTTTATAGTGCAGGGATAATCATAATAGTCTGTAAACAAAATAACAAAATTAGTTGTTTTTTGTTGTTGTTGTTTTCTCTCTCTCTCTCTCTCTCTCTCTCTCTCTCTCTCTCTCTCTCTCTCTCTCTCTCTCTCACTCTGTGTGTTTGTGTGTGTGTGTGTGTGTGTGTGTGTGTCTGTATATATCTGAGTGTGTGTAGACAAGGGTCCACGTATAACTGTAGATTTATATTGATTCTGATTTGAATAAGAGAAGGAGAAAATGAATCATTTCATTTTCTTTTACTTACAGAGTTTGTTATCGATTAAGAATTCAAGTTGATAGAAACATCCTGGACGAAGCTCCAGGCCATACAAGCAGTTAGCAGTAGCGTTAGCAACCCTAAAGATAAATAAAAAATATATATATACCTGCCTACCTACCTGCACACACATAAATATATAAATACACACACACACACACATACATACAGAAATATTTACATACATACACAGTTGATAGATATATACACAGATAGGGCATAACTGATTACTGTTTTAAGATATTAGGTTTGTCCTGCATATATTTATAGTGAGGCTGTGTCGGGCTCCCTTCCACATTCGACTTGATCAGGATAAGCCTGGTATCTGAACAAAGAAAGTAGTTATCTGTAGTAACATCTAAATAATAACTTGGAGAGAGAGAGAGAGAGAGAGAGAGAGAGAGAGAGAGAGAGAGAGAGAGAGAGAGAGAGAGAGAGAGAGAGAGAGAGAGAGAGAGAGAGAGAGAGCGATGAACATACATGCACATGGTATCATTCAACAAACAGTGATCTGTGTTCATTAAGCCAAGGGCGCTTAGACCAAAAGGTACAATACAATACCAAATCTGTCTCAGTTCGCTCGAACTGCACAAGAGATCTCGCTGATATCCACTGGTAATTCCTATAAATAAATAAATAAATAAATAAGAATAATAAGAATATAATAACAGTAATAATGAAATAAAAAGATACAAGTGTTTTCAACGAAAACGTAACATAAATTAGATTCGTTTACGCATTTAGTATATATATACATATATATATATATATATATTATTATTATTATTATTATTATTATTATTATTATTATTATTTTAGGAATGATTTATCTTAGTTCTGTTACTTCTAAATCATTAACGTTACAGCTTTAGAAACTGACACTGGTATACGATTACGGAAGAGACGGTCGAGCTGAGTGAATAACTGTTTAGTTCAGAATTATGGACGGTATTATAAATGAAAAGGTCGTTGCTTTCAGTTCATATTAAGATGGGAAAACCAAGGAAGAATATAATGTATATATGTATATGTATATATCTATGTATGTATATCTACCAATCTGTCTATAGATACATACATATATGCATGGATACAGACAGAAAGACAGACAGATAGATAACTAGATAGATAGATAGATAGATAGATAGATAGTTAGACAGACAGACAGACAGATAGATAAATAGATATATAGACCGACAGATAGAGGGATTTACTGAGCATCCTATTTTCAAAGGTTACATGCTGACGAGCTAAATGCCAGAGGAATAATATGAATATGTGTCTGTGTATTCACCCCACGCATATAATACATAGTTTACATGAACGATTGTACCGACAGTAATTGGAAATACAGACATAAGTAGTTACCCAGGTCAAGCTAGGAATTGTACAGTGAGTCCAGTGGACAGAATCAGTTCCTCTGGAATCGTATCACAGTCCTATCTTTTTTTTTATTATTAATTATTTTTTTTTTTTTTTTAATTAAATAAAATTAAAATTAAATAAAACTCTCTTCTTCTATTAAAAGACACCAATCATTCCCCTGCAATCTGACTGTTATTTGCTTAAAAAAAGGAGACTCGACTGCTCCCGATTCGGTTAATTAATACAGCTTTTCGGGACACGCCTCACTCCACTCTCAGCGCCCTGTCCCCTGGGAAATTCACGTGTTTTTTTTTGTTTTTTTTTGGTGGATTACATTTTACTGGCGGAAAATAAAAACATTCTTCCGTCACAATATCCAAGATATTAACAAATATTAACAAAACAAATAATAATAATAATAATAATAATAATAATAATAATAATAATAATAATAATAATAATAATAATAATAATAATAATGATAATGATAATGATAATGAAATCAGCTGAAATAAAATACAATTAAATTAAATAAAATTAAATAAAATTAAATTAAATTAAATTTAAATTAAAACCTACTAGAAGAATGACTACTATTATAACTGGAAGCATTACTGCAACTATAGCAGCTGCTACAGATTACAGTAAAACATATAACTGATACTAACCAGTACCGAAGACCAAAACAGCTAAGAAAATCACCAGTTTCGCCATCTCCAAAATTTCTTCTTGTTTTGTTTTTGTTTTTTTCCTTGTATGTTCGCACCTTGTCAAATGTAGATCTGGTATGAAGAATGCGGCTTCTAACCGTTTACGCGCTTTATATATACCCGTTCATTTCCCACAGAACGGCCCCCTGGATTTGTCAGGCAGCAAGACAATAGCTTGCTCGGATTACATCGTAAATTTTCCTTAGTTCAGTTCAATCCAGTCACAAATCTCTTTCAGTGAATGCGTGTGTGTGTGTGTCTTTGTGTTCACATATATATTGACACATACATCTTTCTCGCTCTTTCTCATTCATTCTCTCTCTCTCTCTCTCTCTCTCTCTCTCTCTCTCTCTCTCTCTCTCTCTCTCTCTCTCTCTCTCTCTCTCTATCTATCTCTTTCTCTAGTCTCTCTCATTCCTATATCTAAACGAACTACATAATGTTTTCTACACTGCATTGACGTAATAATGTGCATAAACTCAGATTCATATTTATTTATTTATTTAATTAATCCGTTTAGAGAATAATGAGTTCTTTCCCAGAAGAAATTAATAATATTGGTTGTTAATTAATAATAATAATGACAATAATAATAATAATAATAATAATAATAATAATAATAATAATGAAATAAAAAAAATACAAGTGTTTTCAAGGAAAACGTAATATGAGCTACAGTGACGCCCAACATAAATTAGGTTATATATAGTATATATATTTGTTATTTTAGGAATGATTTATGTTAGTTCTGTCATTTCTAAATCATTAACGTTGTAGCTTTAGAAACTGACACCGGTACACAATTACGTGAGAGACTTTGAACTGAGTGAATAACGGCTTCGTTCAGAGTAGCTGACGGTATTATAAATCATCTTATATTATCAAATCATCTCACTTTTCATTAAATATGTTACAGGAAAGTAAAATCACATTAAGATAATCATACTATGCGACCTTTAAAATTACTGGTTGGAGATTCAGAATTGACTAATTTAGCTGTATGATGCATGGGCTACATTACTAACTACTGTCACTGAATTATTTAAGAGACAGGGATTTTTTAGTTTAAAAAAAAACATATATATATATATATATATATATATATATATATATATATCATGCACGAGTTTAATACACAAACACAGGCACACATTCTCACGCAAATACATAGAATCACACACTCAGCACACACATACCCCAAACTTACCCAGAATCCAAGTCCGTAAGACTGATTTTAAAATTCGCAGAAACATATATATATATATATATATATATATATATATATATATATATATATATATATATATATATATATATATATATATATATATATATTGATTATATACGTGCGTGTGTGTGTTTCTGTATATATGTATATATAAAATACATACAGATAGACAAACATACAGACAGACAGATAGATCGATAAATATAAATATAACGGTCAAATATTTTTTTTTGTTCTTGTTATTATCATTATTATTAATAATAATATTACTATTTGCATTTATTATCCTTTTGCTATTTATTGTCTTTGTATCTCTAATAGTAACTTTTCTGTACATATTTTCTCATTACTGCATAATTAAGCAACTTGTTTGTAAATTAATTCATTCTATCTGAAGTTTTCAGTTGATATAATCATTATAAAAACTTAAGGTTAAATGCATTTTGATGAAAGTGAAAACTTTCATAACTACCCGATGCGTATGCATAGATATGTAAAAATTAATAATTATATATTCATATATATAGGGACACACACATAGGCATTGTTTATTTAATTTTTTTTATTTTTATTTTTTGCAAATATTGTACGTGCAGGCAAGATATGATGACTAGATAAATTGCTGTCCTTTACACACATACGCACGCACAGACGCACACAATCACACACAGACACATATTTGTTACAGACTAACATTATACAGAAATTCATTACAAAAATCATATTCGATTTGTGGCACTCTGTTAATATTTCGGTCATTCGTTCGTTTGTTCTTCTTTTCGAACATTCGTTCTTTCATTGATATGTCGTCATCTCTTTCCTTTCGTTTCAGACGAACTCTGGTAGATAACTTTGTGGCAACCAATGACTTAGTGACGTAAATTTGATCCACGTAAACACAGTACTATTATTACGTTTGTGAGTCTGCAGTACTAACTTTTTGACTGACTAATACGAGTTGATTTCTGAATCCTTGTTAACTCTTGAAAGTAACATTTATATTTCTGGTGTGTGAAGATATCACCTTGTATCGTATTGTAATTTCTATCGTATCATAGTATCGATGTAGTATATAGGAGACATTTAGTCAGAGGTGTAGAAGAATAACGTAAACGAAAATAATTAGGGGTGTGTTTATACTTCAAACAGTCAGATTAATAATATATAATTAATTATAAAGTTTTGAGAATATTTCGCTGCAATAATTTACAAAATTTAACTATACTTATGACCCAGAAAAGAACATATTATTAATTGAATAACACTCAGAATGTATATTTTGTAATAAATTTTCTAATGATTTTCAAAAGATTTGTGTTATATGTTAAAAATGTCGTTGCTTATTTCTCAACATGGAGAAATAAGAAATGTCTGTGTTTGTGCATTATGTTGTTTTTGCTTTGTTTGAGTTTTTCTCTTATTTGTGTTTCTTTTTCTTTTCTTTTTGTTTTTCTTCTGAGCTGATTTTCGGGATTCTCGGAGATTTGTTTCGTATTGTTTTGGGTCTTCTGGTATAATTTTATTGTTGTAATTTTCTCTTTTTTTCTTTTTTTTTTCTTTATTAATATTATTATCACTAGTATTATTATTGTTATTATTATTATTATTATTATTATTATTGTTGTTGTTATTGTTGTTATTTATTTATTATTTTACTTTATTGTAAAGTGAAGAGTAAAACTTTGAACTGGATGTAAGAAATAAAACACACAAGTAATTAACATTTGCATCTAGACGTTAACGTCACGTTTTAAAACATATCTTGGATGTCGACGTAATGTCAATATACGCAAATAAAACGGCGATTTCGAATTAACAGTTCACATAATAACAATAACAATAATAATAATAATAATAATAATAATAATAATAATAATAATAATAATAATTAAATTGTACACAATTGTTTTAACAGTCAGAAATCTATGATGTAAAGATTCTAAAAGAAATACAATTTCGTATGGTTCCTTCTTCTGAGCATACCTACTAAAACACAGCTTCTCTAGGAACTGTGGCATAAAGAAAATGGCAGAAATAAGGGTACGTGAATGTGTTTTGAAGCCACGTTCGTACGTCATAAATAATGCTATCTAAATATTCTTTAAGCGGAAAAGAAAAATCTTCATATAACAGCTTAATTAATTTTCTGGGAACTTTTTTCAGCAGAATCCACAATGCAGCTGAAGGTTATGTTATACTACATTCTAAAACACTTAAGATTTTAAAATAATAATAATAATAATAAAATTAAAAAAAAGCTTGAAAGCTAATTTCACGGAATATCTAGAATGTGAGATAAGCACTAGTAAAATGTAAGCCTGAAGGTTTATCCGCCAACTAAATATCAACAGAATAGTTGTTAGAAAGCAGAAATAGAGGAAAGGCAAACATTAAAAAATTAAAAAACAAGAAAATCAAAACACAATAGAAACAAGAAAGGAAAACAAAAAGTAGAAACCAAAAAAAAATAACAAAATAAAACAACAAGAAAAATGAGATCCAAACAAACAATAGAAACAACAAAATAAAAAAACAAAAAACGACCAAAAATAAATAAAATTATAAAAATAATAATAATAATAAAGAATATCTAATCACGAGAACAAGTATGAATAGCAAACAGCCAAGGGAAAGAACTCTCTTTCAACAGTATCTTGCTTGAGTTATTTCGCTTACTTTTTTTTTTTAAGCACGTGTTTGATTAAAGTTTCCTTAACTATATTTTGTTGTCAGGCTCGCGGGGTCTTTTAAATTCTGTGTGAACGTGAAAGTCCTATGGTTATGTTTTTCCGCTTTGAAATAATAGCGTCTGCGATCGGATCCTGCTAACGGCATGTTCTGATAAATGAATGTAAAACTGCAACACTTGTACATTATTGAACAAATTTTGATTTCATCTCTCTCTCTCTCTCTCTCTCTCTCTCTCTCTCTCTCTCTCTCTCTCTCTCTCTCTCTCTCTCTCTCTCTCTCTCTCTCTCTCTTTAAAACCACGTTAAAACGTCATAAATCATTATATGTAAATATTCGTTAACGCGAAAAATACAACTCGTCATATAACTGTTTATTTAAGTTTCATTGAAACTTGATCAGCAGAATCCATGCTCCAGCTGAAGTACATGCTACGCAACACTCTAAAACATTTCAAGCTTTAAAAAATCCTCTCACGCTAATTTCACGGAATATCTTGTCTGAAATTAGCATCAAGAAAATGTAAGGCTCAACGTTTATCTGCCACCTGAATATTAACGTAATAATTGCTATAAAGAACAAAATAAGAAATAGAAGAAAGAGAATAAAATAAATAAATAAATAAATAATAAAGAAAATACAAAGAAAATAAAATAAAAAACCAAAAAAAACTACAAATAGGAAAAATAGGAATACGAAACCGTCAAGGGAAACAATTCTCGTGGAACTGTATCTTGCTAGAGTTATTGCGCTTACTTTATCAAACCGTGCTGTTCATAGTTTCTGTAATTATATTTTGTTCTGAGGTTCGCAACTTAATTAAAATTCTGTTAAACTGAAAGCTGTTGTGGTTACGTCTTTTGCTTTTAAATAATAGTTTCTGTGATCGGATCCTATTAATGGCTACTCTCATAGCTAATTATATCTAACAGATACAACACTTGTACATTAATAAAGAAAGTTTATCTCTGTGACACTTTAACATACTCTGCTGCCTCATTCATGAACTGGGTAAAATTCTGTGTATATCTGAACGTGGAAGCTTCATGGCTACGTCTTGCGTTTTTGAGTAATAGCTTCGCTATAACAATATCACATACTAACACTAATCCAGTGTTGGCCACATAATACAAGTTGGTGTAAGAAAGTTTCAAATGACTGAGTGGCCCGGACTCAAATGAATCAAACATACTACTACTACTACTACTACTACTACTACTACTACTACTACTACTACTACTACTACTACTATTACTACTACTACTACTACTACTACTACTACTATTACTACTACTACCACTGCTACTACTACTACTACTAGAACTACTACTACTACTACTAATAATAATAATAATAATAGTAGTAATAATAATAACAACAATAATAATAATAATAGTGATAATAATAATAATAATAATAATTTTACTCTACACAATACAATAGAGAGAAGAAATGAATAAAAAAACAATATCAACAGCAACAACAACAGCAGCAACAGCATCTACAACAACAACAGCAACAGCAATAATAATAATAAGAAGAAGAAGAAAAAGAAAGACAATAAGAAGAAATACAAATAATAGCCAAAACAAAACGAAGGACAAACAACACATTGCACTAACATAGACATTTCTTCTTTCTCCGTGTTAACAAAAAAATAACACAAATCTTTTGAAAATCATTAGAAAATTTATTACAAAATATAAATTCTGAGTGTTAATCAAATAATTTTTTTTTTTTCTTTTCTGGGTCATAATTATAGTTAAATGTGGTAAATTATTTTTTCGAAATATTCTCAAAACTTTATAATTCATTATATTTCATTAATGTGAATATTTAAAGTAAAAACACACCAATTATTATTATCCTTCATGTTATTCTTCTAAATCTCTGCATAAATATTTCCTATATAATACATCATATATTATAATACGATACAAAATACAATACAAATCAAGATGATATCTTCACAGACCAGCCAATAAATGTTACTTTCATGGAATTAAAAAGGACTCAGAAATCATCTTGTATTAGTCAATAAAAAGTTAATGTAAAAAAACAACACAATACAAGATGATATCTTCACAGACCAGAAATATCAATGTTACTTTCGTGGAAATAACAAGGACTCAGAAATCATCTTGTATTAGTCAATAAAAAGTTAGTACTGCAGAATCACAAAAGTAGTAATAGTGCTGAGTTTACGTGGAGCAAATTTACGTCACTAAGTCATTGATGATGACAAAGTTATCCATCAGGATTCACCTGAAACGAAAAGAAAGAGATGATGTCATAGCAATGAAAGAATTAATGTTCGTCATGAAGGGAAGAGCAAAGAGTGTCACAAATAGAATACAACATTTATAATGAAAATAGAATATAACATTTATAATTAAAACAGAATATAACATTTGTAATGAAAATAGAATAAAACATTTGTAACGAAAACAGAATATAACATTTGTAATGAAAATAGAATAAAACGTTTCTAACGAAAAGAGAATAAAACGTTTGTAACGAAAACAGAATATAACGTTTGTAACGAAAACAGAATATAACATTTATAATGAAAATAGAATATAACATTTGTAATGAATTTCTATATAACGTTAGTTTGTAATAAGTGTGTTTGTTCTTGTGTTCGTGTGCGGGTGTGCATGCATGCTTGTATTAAATACAGAAATTTATCTAGTCAGTATATCTTGCCTCCACGTACAATATTTGTCAAAAAAACAACCAATAAAACATTATGTCTATTTATATACGAGTGTTTGACTATATATATGAATATATAATTATGTATGTTTACGCATCCATGCATGCGCATCGGGTAGAAAGACTTCCAGTGCTTTTCTAAGTGATGAAAGTTTTCGCTTTATCAAAAATGCATTTAACTTAAGTTTTTATAACGATTATATCAACTGAAAACTTTAGATAGAAAGAATTAATTTCGAAACCTAGAAAAAAGTTTAGTAAAAAAGTTTTCATTTGAAAACAAGTTGCCTAATTATGAAGTAATCAGAGAATATGCTAACAAAATGTTACTAATAGAGATACAAAGAGAATGAATAGCAAGAGGATAATAAATAAATAAATAAATACACATTAGAAGAAGAAAAAACATTTCGATAATTTTTCAGCTTCTGCTTAAGGACAAAGACTTTTTAAATGTGTCAACCTAACAGAATCTCGTTCCCAATTGTAATTAATATTTGTTTAACCAAAACTGTTTCATTTACATTTTAATACGTACAAGTTTCTAAGTGATATATCGAAATCCAGCTAAGATGGAAAGTAAAAGACAAACAAAGCTGAACATTGCAGAAGATGCAGCTGAAAAAAAAACGAAAATAAAAAAAAATAAACGAAAGAAATAAAAACGATAATAACAACTTCGACTACAAGGAATAATAATAATAATAAAATAATAATAATAATAATAATAATAATAATAATAATAATAATAATAATAATAATAGTAATAGTAATATATCATTATATTTTTGTGTGTGTCTGTCTTTTTGTAAGGAAACAAAATTATCACAAAAAAATAAATAAAAATAAACCTTAAATATGTAAATAAATAAATCAATAAATAACTAAATAAATAATAAAGAAATAAATGAATAAATAAATAGAAAATAGTTAAATAAAGGAATGAATCAATGAATCAATAAATAAATAAAGGAATAAATAAACAAATAAATAAAAGAATAAATAAAGGAATAAAAAGTAATTAAATAATCAAACCAACAATAAATAAATAAATATATAAATAAATAAGTCAGGACTTACAGCTGGTGGTCTCAAGTTTCGCTTTAGGACATTTCTGCTCTATTACAGTCGTAGTGCAGTTCCACTTGTTGTTACCTGTAAAAGAAAAAGAAAATAAAAGAAGAAATCTTAAGATGAAATAAAATAAATTAAAGAAATTGTAATAATTAAAAATAATATCAAGTTTAAAAAGAAAAAGAGAATTGAAAAAAAGGAAAATAAAAAGTGGGAAAAAAATACGAAATTAAAATTTAATAAAAATTAAAAGTCAAATTTGCTATAGCTTAACACTAATTAACAAACCTAAGTGTAAGATGTATTCTACAGGACTCTTTTTACTAAGTCTGCTTACATACTTAAATACGTATGTGTCTACGCATTGGCGATTACAAGGACGTACGTTTGTATGTATGTATGTATGTATATATGTGTTTTTGTGTTTATATATGAATGTGTGTATCTATGAATGTAGATGTGTATGAATGTATGCATTTTTTATGTGTTTATTTTCGATTCTATGTGTCTGTGTATGTGCCTGTGTGTGTCTAAGACATCAAAATACTAAGACAATTTCACTTACTTATGTAGGCATTTTCATAGTCTGGAAGCTTTGCACGACATTCCTGTTGAATGTCTAATTTGTTCAGACAGTCAGCCGTATCTTCGGCAGGCCTAGAAGTAAACAAAAATATTGAAAACTTGCAAAAGTAACACACAGATCAGAGAGAGGAAAGATAATATTGTTTTCTTGAAAACACAAAATGCTAACGTCACAAATAATGCATATTCCGAAGATCTAGAATTAAACACGAATTCTCAAATTTTGCGAGAATGAGAGAGAGAGAGAGAGAGAGAGAGGGGCGAATATTATTTCTTACAAAATACAAAATAGTAAGGTTTGAAATAATGCACATTTTTAAAGAGTAAAATTTCAAATTCTAATTTCAGATTAACAAACATATTATAAAGTTAGAGAGAAGAAAGACATAAGACAAACACACAAAGAGACAAACATTGACACGTACTTGCAGCTTGTGTCCACCTTACAGCCTTCATCTGTAAACTTGTCGAAACACTTGTCCATTTTACGGAGATCGGGGACTTTACACGCTTACAAATAGAAATAACAAAAACTCTATAAATCTCTATATGTATATATCTATAAAACTATAGTGTATATCAATTAATCATCAAAGAAACCACCAAACTAAAATGGAAGCCCAAGCTATATAAATTTAAAAAGACAAATAAATAGATATATCCGAATATTAAATTATTTAGAGTAAATAACTAAAATTGAAAATGAAATAAAAGAAATTAAAAGCAAAGAAATATATAAATAAAATGAAATGAAATTTTTAAAGCATTCTTACGGTGAGGACGAAGATCAACTTTAGGACACTTGTCTTTAATGTCATCTATCGTGCAGGAAAGATTCATATTGTCTGTAAATAAAATAACTGAGTTAGTTCTCTCTCTGTACGCCTCTCACCTTTCTGTATATCTCTCCTTAATACTTTTCTCTTGCTATCTCTCTCACTCTCTCGTGTTTCTAAGTAAGAACACATATATATATGTGTGTCTGTGGGTGTCGTATGTGTGCGTTTGCTTGTATACGTGTGTGTCGACACGGATCCCTGTATAATTCTATGTTTAAACTGATTCTGATTTGAATAAAAGAAACAGAAAATATATCAGTTCACTTATTTCGTTCTTACCTAGATGAGCATTGAGTTTGGTTTCATGTTCATCCCAACATTTTCCACTAAGTAACAAGGCACTCTGGCAGGTAGCACTGGTGTCAGCAGCCCTTCAGATAAACAAAATATACATAGCAACATACGTATACATGAATACATACACATAATCTCTCTCTCTCTCTCTCTCTCTCTCTATATATATATATATATATATATATATATATATATATATATATATATATATATATATATATAAACACATACATACAGATATATATATATACATACATACATAGTTGATAGATATATACATAGATAGGACATAACTGATTACTGTTTTAAGATATTAGGTTTGTCCTGCATATTTGTATATCAGCATGTTGAGTTCAGTGAGGCTGTGTCGGGCTGCCTTCCACATTCGACTTGATCAGGATAAACCTGATATCTGAACACAGTAAGTAGTTGTTTCTAAATTATATCCTAAATAATACATATATATATATATATATAAAATAGACATAATCAAATAATAATTTTTGATAGCACTGAGAGAGAGAGAGAGAGAGAGAGAGAGAGAGAGAGAGAGAGAGAGAGAGAGAGAGAGAGAGAGAGAGAGAGAGAGAGAGAGAGAGAGAGAGAGAGAGAGAGAGAGATGAACATACTTGCACATAACGTCAGTTAAGTTGCAGTTATCTTTGTTCGCTATTTCTCTGGTGGCGTTAGAAAAACTTCCAATACATTTAGTCAACTGCTGCACTTCCTTTTGTGTGCAGTTAGAGTACCAGACATCTGCATTGGTAATTATAAATAAATAAATAAATTCTACTACTACTAATAATAATAACAACCACAACAACAATACTAATAATAAACATAATAATAACATTAGTAATAGTAGTAGCAATAATAATAATAATAATTATTATTATTATTATTATTATTATTATTATTATTATTATTATTATAATCATATTCATAATAATAATAAAAAATAATAATGATGATCATATTAATAGTAACATATGATTATATTTATGAATGAGTGTGTGGGTGTGTGTATGTGTTTGTGTGTCGGTCTGTCGTTGCTAAAGGAAACAAAATTACAATAAAATAGTGAACAAAAAAACAATAAATATGTAAATAAATACATAAATAAATAATAAACAAATAAATACGTAAGTAAGCAAATAAATAAATAAATGAATAAATAAATAAATAATCAAACTAACAATAAATAAGTAAGTAAATAAATAAATAAATATGTCTTGACTTACCACTAGAGGTATTAAATTTTGCTTTGGGACATTTATTCTCTATATCAGTCGCATTGCAAGTGAAATTGTTGTTTGCTGTAAAACAAAAAGATAAATGAAACAAAAGTTAAGATGAAATAAAACAAAATAAATTTCAGAAATTATAATAATTAAAAAATAACATCAAATAATAAAGAAAAAGAAAGTTGAACATAAGTGTAAGATGTATTCTACAGAAGTGTTTTTACTAAATCTGCTTACATACTTAAGTACGTATGTGTCTACGCATGTACGATTACAAGGCCGTATGTTTGTTTGTATGTATGTATGTATGTATGTATGTATGTATCTATTTCTGTGTTTAAGTATTTATGTGTATATCTATGAAAGTATATGTGTATGGATGTATGGATGTTTGTATGTGTTTATTTTCGTTTATATATGTGTGTGTGTGTGTGTGTGTGTGTGTGTGTGTGTGTGTGTCTGTATGTCTGCCTGTAAGACACTAAATACTAAAACAATTTTACTTACTTAAGTAGGCATTTACATAGTCTGGAAGCACTGCACGGCATTCTTTTTTAATGTATAATCTGTTCAGACAGTCAGCCGTGTCTTCCGCAGGCCTAGAAGTAAACGAAAATATTGAAAACTTGCAAAAGTAACACACAGATCAGAGGGAGAGATATAGTGAGGAAAGTGTATACTATTTCTTTGAAAACACAAAATCCATATTATAATGCATATCCGGCAGATCTAGAATTAAAGACGAATTCGCAAATTTTCAGAGAATGAGACACACACACACACACACACAGAGACAGAGAGAGAGACAGAGAGAGAGAGAGAGAGAGAGAGAGAGAGAGAGAGAGAGAGAGAGAGAGAGAGAGAGAGAGAGAGAGAGAGAGAGAGGCGAATATTATTTCTTACAAAATACAAAATAGTAAGGTTTGAAATAATGAACATTTTTAAAGAGTAAAATTTCAAACTCTAGATTCAGCTTAACATACGCATTCTAAAGTTAGAGAGAAGAAAGACATAAGACAAACACACAGAGAGACAAACATTTACACATACTTGCAGCTTTTGTCCATGTCACAGCCTTTATCTGTAAACTTGGTGAAACAATTATCCATTTTACGGAGATCGGGGACTTTACACGCTTACAAATAGAAATAACAAAAACTCTATAAATCTCTATATGTATATATCTATAAAACTATAGTGTATATCAATTAATCATCAAAGAAACAAACAAACAAAAAGGAAACCTGAGCTATATATATATATATACATACATATATATTTATATATATATGTATATATATATATATATATATATATATATATATACAGAAAAGACAAATAAATAGATATATCCGAATATTAAATTATTTCGATTAAATAACTAAAATTGAAAATGAAATAAAAGAAATTAAAAGAAAAGAAATATATATAAATAAAATTAAATGAAATGTTTAAAGAAAGCTTACGGTGAGGACGAAGATCAACTCCAGGACACTTGTCGTTAATGTCATCTATCGTGCAGGAAAGTTTCATATTTTCTGTAAACAAAATAACTGAATTATTTCTCTCTCTCTCTCTCTCTCTCTCTCTCTCTCTCTCTCTCTCTCTCTCTCTCTCTCTCTCTCTCTCTCTCTCTCTCTCTCTCTCTCTGTATCTCTCCTTATATACTTTTCTCTTTCTATCTCTCTCACTCTCTCATGTTTCTAAGTAAGTACACACATATGTGTGTGTGTCTGTGCGTGTGTTGTATGTGCGCGTGCTGTATACGTGTGTGTTGACACGGATCCCAGTATAATTCTATGTTTAAACTGATTCTGATTTGAATAAAAGAAAGACAAAATACATGGGTTCATTTATTTTGCTCTTACTTAGCTGATCATTGAGTTTGGTTTCATGTTCATCCCAACATTTTCCACTAAGTAACAAGGCACTCTGGCAAGTAGCACTGGTGTTAGCAGCCCTTCAGATAAACAAAATATACATAGCTACATACGTATACATGTATACATACATTTAGTAAGATAAATAAGTCTTTATATACATACACATAATCTATATACATATAAATATACATACCTACAAACATATATATATATATATATTAATAAAAATACATATATATATACTTACATACATATATATATTCACACACACACACACACAAACACACACTTTTATATCTACATAAACATACTTATAGCCTACATAGACATAAATATATAACACATGCGTTATATACATACATACACAAATATTTGCATACGTAGATACATACATATATATATATAATATTCATTGCACGGAGAGAAAGAGAGAGAGAGAGAGAGAGAGAGAGAGAGAGAGAGAGAGAGAGAGAGAGAGAGAGAGAGAGAGAGAGAGAGAGAGAGAGAGAGAGAGAGAGAGAGAGAGAGAGAGAGAGAGAGAGAGAGAGAGAGAGAGAGAGAGAGAGAGAGAGAGATGAACATACGTGCACATAGCGACAGTTAAGTTGCAGTTATCTTTGTTCGCTATTCCTCTGGTGGCGTCAGTAAAACTTCCAATACATGTAGTCAACTTCTGTACTTCCTTTACTGTGCATTTAGAGTACGAAACATCTGCACTGGTAATGTCTATAAATAAATAAATAAATAAATAAATACTGCTACTAAAAATAATAAAAACCACACCACCCATACTAATAATAAGAATAATAATAACAGTAATAGTAGTAGCAGTAGAAATAATAATAATAATAAAAACCAATTTATTTCCATACAGTCTCTTATATTGTCTTTTTATACAGTATTGTCATTTATACATACATTTGCAGTAGAAATAATAATAATAAAAAAATAAAACGCCAGTGTTTTCATGGAAAACTTAATATCAGCTAAAGCTAGGTCATACATAAATTAGGTTCATTCGAGCATTTAGTATTTCGCGTGTTACTTTAGGGATGAATCCTCTTAGTTCTGTGATGGTTAAAAGATGAAAGGTGAAGGTTTTATCATAGAAACTGACACCCTGTAAACGATCAACTAAGAGACGATTCACTGCATGAATTGAGTGAGTGACGGCTTAGTTCAGAATTGCTGAAGGTATTGAAAATAGAAAGAGCGTTGCTTTCGTCTCATACTATCAAATTTAAAAAAGAAAGAATAAAAGAGGAAAAAAAAAAGAACACACACCAAACAGGAGGGTACGTGAATAATGCTATATCTCCGTTATTTTATCAACCGAAAATGACATTTGTACGAAACACAGGAAATGAAAGTCGGAGTAAGGTCAGCGTAGATTCCTGACCTTTAAAATGACTGGTTAGCAATCAGAATCGACTAGTTTCGTTACCTGATGCATGGGCTACATTAAAAATATATCGTATGAGTTTGATACACATACACGCACGCACACCTTATATATTGATACGTATATACACAGACAGTGGTACCTCGAGTTACGGAAGGTCAAACGTACGAGTTTTCCGAGTTACGAGCAGTCGCCCTTTCGATTTTGAGTTACAAGCCGGAATCCGAGTTACGAGCGAGTTTCAGATACGTCACCGCTAGTTATCGCAACGAACAACACAACATCCGCCCAGCATCCTCGTTTGCTTCACGTGGTTACCTCGCTGAGGAAGCATCTGTGTTGTGTTGTGCTCGCGTTTTCTGCAGTATATTACAAAATTAAAAAATTTCTGGCGGTGTATCCTAAGAAAGTGAGTGTAAAGGAGAGTCCTGAGAAGAAGAATCGGATCAGGTCCATTGAATTAAAGCATCAAATCATAAACAAAACATAAACGAGGTGTGCGTGTAGTCGACTTAGGTAAGCAGTACGAGCGTAGTACTTGTACGATATGTACCACACCGAACCAGAAAGGAGTCGATAAAGACTATTACTCCAGCCAAAGGCGTTAAAATGATTTCTAAGCTGCCGACCTCTGTCCATGAAAAGATGGAGAAACACTAACCCTATACACTTTATTTCTTTACATTCTCTTTTATTATGTTTTCATACACTATTTGTCATTTATACATATATTTTTCTTATTTAAAAACTCGTTACAAAAAATTGGGGTAGTTTTTGGGAGGCTGGAATGGACTAATGGTATTCCACTTAATTTCATTTGGGAAAATTGATTTGATATACGAGGAAACTGAGTTACGAGCTCGGCAACGGAATGGATTAAACACGTAAGTCAAGGTACCACTGTGCACAAATCTTTCTTAAATTCACCCCACACATAATGTGAACTTTAGCGTATTTTTAGAGAATGGGTCACATTTTCTTACAAAACGGTCTTATTTTTGCAGATATATATATATATATATTATTTATTTGTTTGTTACGTAGCTGGCATATATTACAAAATGCTGTTTATAATTTTTATCAAAAATTGCTATTATTCGCGCAAATCTTTTATAATTTTTTAACGATTATGATTATTATTATTATTATTGTTATTATTATTATTATTATTATTATTATTATTATTATTATTATTATTATTATTATTATTATTATTATTATTTAACAAACTACATTGGAAGTAAGTTATATCTGGGCTAACATAACTATGATCTGAACAAAACGACTTTGATATTTGTCACGGGAATTCTACTCATACATAAACGTATGTATTTCTGTCTCGGGAAGGTAACTACGCGAGTTGGCTTAGCTATAATGGAATCCAACATAAGATCTCTGTATAAGAGATCCAGCCCGAACTCTTACAGAGCTTTTTTACTGAATGTTCCCCTGCAATCAGTTGTTTTATTTTTAAAAAAAAGAAAAAAAGAAAAGGGACTCGAGTTATTTGTCAACGCGGTTCGAACCTTACCGCTAGATGTCACTCACCAGATCATACTGCGAAACGTAAAAACATAACAGCGATTGCTCAGGAGGCAGTAATTAATGCCTCTTGTCATGACACGCCTCTCAAAACTCACACTCCTGACCAAGACAATTCAATGGGTTTTTTTTATGGATTCGGCAGCGAATTAACAATCACGAGATAAGTGACAATTTATAGACGGAAGATAATAAAAAATGTTCCGACACGATAGTCTAGATATTAAAATTAAAATTAAAATTAAAAGAAAATGGAACGAAAAGAAACTATAACAACAACAACAACAACTGCTAACACTATTTGTATATCGATTAGTAGCGACTATAATTGATATTAAAAAAATATATATAACTGATACTGACCAGTAGCGAAAACTAAAACAGCCAAGAAAATCACCAATTTCGCCATCTCCAAAATTTCTTCTTGTTTTTCCCTTCCTTGTATGTTCGCACCTTGTCACAGGTAGATCCGGAATGAAGAATGTGGTCAGTAGCCGTTTACCCGTTTTATATATTACCTGTTCATTTGCATAAAATTTTGGTTTGACAACGTCACAAATTCTACGAAAAAAACGCCCCCCAGACTTTCTCGGAAAGAGGGCGTGTTGCAGACTTTCTTGACGAGAGCCTGCTCGGATTACATCGTCAGGTTTTTTCAGCTGTGTAGGGGAAACTGGGGACCTATGAGCCAATGGGGATTTATGCCACCCCTAAACGTCTGACTGCAAAATGTTAGTAACACGTGTCCACCATCAGTGCAGCTACTAAATAGTGTAACCTTCACTTGTATTGTAGAGAGAGCTTTGGACAAGGCTAGAAACAAAAAGTCAAAAAGTATGCGAAGTGGTTCTCTGTTACACTGGGCTAATTTAATGAAAATGCTGTTGGGGTTAAGGAGCCATTTTTGTATGTATGTATGTATGTATATGTATATGTGTGTGTGTGTTGTGTGTGTGTGTGTATATATATATATATATATATACATATACATATCTATCTATACATGTATATGTATGTGTATGTGTGTATGTATATATATATATATATATACACATACATACATACACTTACATCTGTGTTTGTGCGTAAACAAGTCACACAGGCAAGAGAAAACAACATAATATAATGAAAATAGCATCCGCAATGGTCTAGTTAATCCCAGAAATTTGCTTTATGTGTGTCTGTATGTGTCTCTCTGAGTGTCTCTCTCTCTATCGCTCTATCTTTCTCTCTCACTTTCTATGAATATATATATATATATATACACACACACACACACACACACATTTATATATATTTAGATAGATAGGTAGATACAGATATAGATATACATATATGTGTATGTATATATATATACGTATATACATACATTTACACACACATATATATCTATATCTATACCTGTATCTACCTATCTATCTAAATATATATAAATGTCTGTGTGTGTGTATGTGTGTGTGTGTGTGTGTGTGTATATATATATATATATATACAAACATTAAAGGCACACATTACTAAGGGCGTATGTTTGTCTGTGTGTACAGTTAATTAGAAATAAAACAAATGAATGTCTCCGAATCCCTGTTACACTGAACACTTTAAGTAAACAAATAAATAAACAAATAAAAGAAAAGTACATCAATAAGACGGTAGAGAGATAAATGGAGAATAGTATTATGAATCGAAGAGGTTTTGTTATAAATCAGGTTTAATCTCAACATCTTTTGTACTAAAAATCTCAGATTATGAGGTCAGCACGATATAAACATCTAACAGGTCTATTTTCAACAAATATAAAGGATAAAATTACTTTAAAGTGATTCATTTGTTCCATGCAGGACGTTCTTTGAATTCTATCAGTCAGTAAGATGCTGGTATAATGTTTTATTCTTTCTTAAAGTCCCATCCTGAATTTTGATCATCTTCACTATCTTCCCGGTTGGCGGATATCATATTACTGGTAGATGCTATAATAATAACAAGATCGTGACTGTTGGGTTCAAAACATGTCACTCATCTCGTGTACCTGCATGTGCATAAAATGTTATATTCTGTAGTCTTATGTAGTCTGATTAGATTAATCAAATAGCCAAACAAATAGCGCATCGCGAGAAAGTCCAATTATAACCTCATAAAACCCATCAAAAACCGCTAACGAGATTTGAATATATGGCACCCATTCACCCACATTCCTACGGAGAACGATATTTTTTAGAATATGTGTGTGTGTGTGTGTGTGTGTGTGTGTGTGTGTGTGTGTGTGTGTACTTAGTTAATTTTTTACGTAGGTTGTTTACTTATAAAAGTGCCTTCTCACATGATGAAGACGAGAATGTCATCTACACAGAGCACATCATCTCCACATCCGTACACTGATACATGATAACCACTTTCTATAACCTCTCTCTCTCTCTCTCTCTCTCTCTCTCTCTCTCTCTCTCTCTCTCTCTCTCTCTCTCTCTCTCTCTCTCTCTCTCTCTTCTCTCTCTCGGAATCTCTCTCTCTCTCTCTCTCTCTCTCTCTCTCTCTCTCTCTCTCTCTCTCTCTCTCTCTCTCTCTCTCTCTCTCTCTCTCTCTCTCTCTCTCTCTCTCTCTCTCTCTCTCTCTCTCTCTCTCTCTCTCTCTCTCTCTCTCTCTCTCTCTCTCTCTCTCTCTCTCTCTCTCTCTCTCTCTCTCTCTCTCTCTCTTTCTCTCTCTCTCTCTCTGTCTCTGTCTCTGCGTCTCTCTATCTCCCTCTATCTCTCTGTATCTCTCTGCGTCTCTCTCTCTATCTCTCTCTCCCTCCCTCTATCTTTCTCTCTTTGTCTTTCTCTGTCTCTATCTTTGTCTCTCTATCTCCGTCTCTCTCTATCTCTCTCTTTCTCTCTGTCTCTCTAAATCTGTCTCTCTCTATCTCCATATATCTTTCTGCATATCTCTTTCTATCTCTCTGTCTATATCTATTTCTCTATCTCTCTCTTTCTCTCTGTCTATATCTCTGTCTCTTCCTATCTCACTATCTTTCTCTCTGTCTCTATATCTGTATCTCTCTCTCTCTCTCTCTCTCTCTCTCTCTCTCTCTCTCTCTCTCTCTCTCTCTCTCTCTCTGTCTTTCTAAATCTGTCTCTCTCTATCTCCATATATCTTTCTGTATGTTGTATGTATGCATATAAATGTATGTATGTACTACTGGATATTCTAATGTACTTGAACGAATAGCACCCATTCGTCCGCACTCCAAAGCCGAACGACGTTAACTTTCAGCCATCGAGACAACAGTGAAAAAAGGTTGCTTAATAACCGAGGGTAATCATCGCTTACCTTGGACCACGTCATTCTTTTGTATTTCCTAATTTTTGCCTGCATCTACTTTTTTGTTTACTTTATTTTGGGGGGGAAATCTCTATGCCTTTTAGGATTTGAATATTACCTGTCTTATGTTCATCTGATTAGACTCTGCACATTATTATTATTATTATTATTATTATTATTATTATTATTATTATTATTATTATTATTATTATTATTATTATTATTATTATTATTATTATTATTATTATTATTATTATTGGTATTGTTATTATTATTACTATTTATGAAACAAAGGAAAGGAGAGATGGATTTAATCGTCATATTATAAATTAACATTTGAAAAAAAACAATTAGGGGGATTTACCTTTTCCCCACTGTCATTTCTGATAGGCTGGCTGTTTTTTTTTTTTTGTTTTTTTTTTTTGTTTGTTTGTTTGTTTGTTGTTATTTGTGAAACAGAGGAAAGCAGAAATAGATTTAATCGTGATATTTTAAACGAACAACAATCTCAGCTCCACCATTCATCACTATTGTTCTCCCTCACTAAAATATGTACAAAATGTAACTTTAGATGGGTATCATAAAGTAACAGTTCAGAGGTTAGCTATGACCTGGATGCTAACGTCACAGTGTCACGAGACACGTTTTCAGTTCAATGGCTGGTCGCAGTCTACACCCTCTTTCTTTAATACATATCACTTTAATACTACTGAGAAAGACACACACACAAACACACCGTAATATACACATATATACATGTAACTCTCATAGTAGAAGTACTAGTAGTAATAGCAGTAGATGTAGTAGAAGTGGTAGTAGTAATAGTAGTATTAATACTAGGACAAACAAAGTAACAGCAACAGCAGAGCAGAAATAAATATAATGTAAGAAGTTATCGATTTACCATCAGTAATGATAGACGTGTCATTAGCAATAATTATAACGAAAAGAACAACAACAACAGCAACAACAACAACAAAAACGAGAATAATAACAATACTACTACTACTACTACTACTAATAATAATAATAATAATAATAATAATAATAATAATAGTAATAATAATAATAATAAGTACAAAGAGACCTCGATAATAATTATTATCTTTTAACTGTAACTTTCGCTGATTATTTATTTTATATTTTGCTTGTTAATTTACTCCCGATTTACTTCAGTTGAGTTCTTTTCATTTAACATTTAATTTTTAATCAGTACAATAAAACGCAAAATTTTTATTTCTTTTAATTTTACTTATTTTCTTTCTAATAACATCACTGTGTCCGGAATATACAAAAACATAACACAACACAGATTTTCAATCTAGTTTTATGATGTCTGTCTCTCTCTCTCTCTCTCTCTCTCTCTCTCTCTCTCTCTCTCTCTCTCTCTCTCTCTCTCTCTCTCTCTCTCTCTCTCTCTCTCTCTCTCTCTCTCTCTCTCTCTCTCTCTCTCTCTCTCTCTCTCTCTCTGTCTCTGTCTCTCTCCCTCTCTGTCTCTCTCTGTATCTGTCTCTCTCTCTGTCTCCCTACCTCTCCATCTTTCTCTCTCTTTCTATCTCTCTCTATATCCTTCTCTCTCGCTCTATCTCTCTCTGTCTCTATATCTGTCACTCTGTGTCTCTTTCTCTGTCTCTCTCTCTCTCTCTCTCTCTCTCTCTCTCTCTCTCTCTCTCTCTCTCTCTCTCTCTCTCTCTCTCTCTCTCTCTCTCTCTCGCTCTCTCTCTCTATCTCTCTCTATGTTGTATGTATACATATATTGTATGTATGTACTACTGGATATTCTAATGGACTTGAACGTATAGCACCCATTCGTCCGCACTCCAAAGGCGAACAATGTTAACTTTCAGCTATCGAGACAACAGTGAAAAAAAGGTTGCTTAATAACCGAGGGTAATCATCGCTTCCCACGAAGCACGTCATTCTTTTCTATTTCGTAATTTTCGCCTGTATCTATATACATATGTATATATTTTTGTTTGTTTCTTTGTGGGAAATCTCTATGCAATTTAAGATTTAAATATTCTCTGTCTTATGTTCGTCTGATTAGAGTCTACACATAGACAATATTCGGGTACGTATCTATGTTTATACGAATGTGTTTCTATGTGTGTGTGTGCGTATACGTGTATCCATGTGTGTTTCTTATATATATATATATGTATGTATGAAAGTGTACAATTATTATTGTTGCCATTTTTCTTCTTCTTCTTCTTCTTCTTATTCTTCTTAGTATTGTTATTATTACTATTATATTTATGATTATGATGATGATGATTATTATTATTATTATTATTATTATTATTATTATTATTATTATTATTATTATTATTATTATTATTATTATTATTATTATTATTATTAAAACAAATTAAAGGACAGATAGATTTAATCTTCATATTATAAATTAACATTTTTAACAAAAGGGGCATTTACCTTTCTCTAACTGTCATTTCTGATAGGCTGGCTGTTTTTATTGTTATTTGTGAAACAGAGGAAACCAGAGATAGATTTAATCGCCATAGTTTATACCAACAATAATTTAAACTCTACCATTCATCGCTATTGTTCTCCCTGACAAAAAGGTGTACAACATTTAACTTTGGATGGGTATCATAAACTAACAGTTCAGAGGTTAGCTATGACCTTGAAGGTAATGTCACAGTGTCACGAGATACATTTTCAGTACAATGGCTGGTTGCGGTCTATACCATCTTTCTTTAATACATATCACTTTAATACTCCTGAGAAAGACACACACACAAAGTACAAAGAGAACTCGATACTAATTATTATCTTTTAACTGTAATTTTCGCTGATTATTTATTTTAATATTTTGCTTATTCATTTATTCCCGATTTATTTCAGTTCAGTTCTTTTTATTATAACATTAGTCATTTATTTATAAATCAGTAGAATAAACCTCAAAAGTGTATTACTTTTTTTCTTCTTCATTTTGTTCTAATAACATTACTGCGCAAGGAATATACTAAAACAGTATATAACATAGGTCTTCAATTTAGTTTTATGATCTCTCTCTCTCTCTCTCTCTCTCTCTCTCTCTCTCTCTCTCTCTCTCTCTCTCTCTCTCTCTCTCTCTCTCTCTCTCTCTCTCTCTCTCTCTGTGTCTCTCTCCCTCTCTCTCTCTCTTTCTCTATCTTCCCTCCGTCTTTGTCTCACCCTCTGTCTGTTTTCTTTCATAATATATTCTGTTTTTCCTTTGTTCCTTACCCTGGGGACCGATGAGCCATCACAGGCTCAGTTATATAAGTGTATCCCACGACGATGTTGTTGAAGGCAACCTATCAAACTCTATATTGTAATTGAGAACTATAATGTCTCTATAAGCATGAGCGGTCATTCAGTGAATAGCTATGAAGGTTTGGTTGAAATGGCCAAATACCTTAAAAACGGCTCATCGGCCCCGAGTTTTCCCTATGTATACGTGTATAAGCAAACATAGTACATATATACAGACATACATATGTATGCATGTATCTATGTTTGTATGTATCTATGTATGTATGTATGTATGTTTGTATGTATGTATGTATTTTTGTATGTATGTATGTATGTATGTATGTATGTATGTTTGTATGTATGTATCTATGTTTGTATGTATGTATGTATGTATCTATGTATGTATGTATGTTTGTATGTATGTATGTATACAGGCATGCATACAAGTATGCACACGCACATATACACACATATATCTATATCTATATCTGTTCCTACCTCTCTGTATATATATGTGTGTCTGTGTGTGTGTGAGTGTGTCTATGTGTATGTATGTGTGTATTTATCTGTTTTCGTATGTGTATATATATACATATAGACAAACATTAAAGTCGCACATTACTAAGTAAGTCTGTTTGTATGTGTATATTGTTAATTAGAAACAAAACAACTGAATTTCTCCAAATCCCTGTTACACTGAAATTATAAACAGAATAAGTAAATAAATAGCTAAACAAATAAAAGAAAAGTACATCAAGATGACTGTAGAGAGATAAATGGAGAATAGTATTATGAATCGAAGGGGTTTTGTGACAAATCTGGTTTACACGGCTGACAAGAAGTAATCTCAACATCTTTTATCCTAAAAACCTCAGATTACGAGCTCAGCATGAGAGAGAGATCTAGCAGGTCTAATTTCAACAAACATAAAGGATAAAATTACTTTAAAGCGATTCATTTGTTCGATAGAGGACGTTCTTTGAATTCTATCAGTCAGTAAAATGGTGGTATAATGTTTTATTCTTTGTTAAAGTCCCATCCTGAATTTTGATCATCTACACTATCTTCCGGGTTGGCGGATATCATATTACTGGTAGATGGTTTAATAACAAGAAGACCGTGTCCGTTAGGTTCAAAATATGTCACTCATCTCGTGTACCTTCATGTGTGTAAAATATTATATTCTGTAGTCTTATGTAGTCTGATTAGACTCCGCACGTAGACAATATTCGCCAAACAAATAGCGCATCTCGAGCAAGTCCAATTATAATCTGATAAAACCCATCAAAAACCGCTAACGAGATTTGAATATAGGGCACCCGTTCCTACCGAGAAAGATATTTTGTTAAATATGTGTGTGTGTGTGTGTGTGTGTGTGTGTAGGTGTACCTATGTATGTATAGGGTGGGTATGTACCCATACATGTGTGGATGTATGTATGTATTTATAGATATATGTTATATGTACGTGGACACTTATATGTGTGCGTATGTATGTAAGTGCATACGTACAACTATATCCAATTGTGTATGCATACTAAATATTATCATTTATTCTACAATTGTCTGCGTACTTATTTAATTTTTTACATATGTTGTTTACTTCTAAAACTTGTTTCTCTCAAGTCTGTGTCGTGTTTTACAGAATGGTCTCCGTTGAAACAAACATTATCACCCGGGGTGTGTCGTCTATAAACAGCCTATCTCTGACACATG
>CM022674.1:3490741-3510741 GCA_012295275.1 Chrysomallon squamiferum
GTGTTTTTATGTGTGTATATATATATATATATATATATATATATATATATGCATTTATTGTTGGCATTTTTCTTCTTCTTCTTCTTCTTCTTCTTCTTCTTTTTCTTCTTCTCCTTCTTCTTTAGTAGTAGTAGCAGTAGTATTAGCAGTAGTAGTAGTAGTAGTAGTAGTAGCAGTAGTATTTTTGAAACAAAAGAAAGCACAGATAGATTTAATCGTCATGTTATAAATTAAGATTTGAAATAAAAATGAAAAAAGGGGTATTACCCTTTTTCCCACTGTCATTTCTGAAAGGCTGGCTTTTTTAAATTATTATTTGTGAAAGAGAGGAAAGCAGAGATTGATTTAATCGCCATATTTTATACTAACAATAATTTAAACTCTACCATTCATCGCTATTATTCTCCCTGACTAAAAGGTGTACAACATTCAATTTCGGATGGGTATCATAAACTAACAGTTCAGAGGTTAGCTATGACCTGGAAGATAATGTCAGAGAGTCACGAGACACGTTTTCAGTACAATGGCTGGTCGCGGTCTATACCCTCTTTCTTTTGATACATATCTCTTTAATACTACTGAGAAAGACACACACACAAACACACAGTCATATACACATATATACATGTAACTCTCATAGCAGAAGTACTATTAGTAATAGTAGTAGATGTAGTAGAGGTAGATGTGGTTGTAGCAGAAGTAGTAATTACTGTTGTTGTAGTTTGTTGTACAGTAATACAACATATATTATACTGGTGCAATGAGCAGTAGTAGTTCCAGCAGTATTGATACTAAGGACAACAACAACAGCAACAACAACAACAACAACAATAATAATAATAATAATAATAATAATAATAATAATAATAATAATAATAAGTAAAAAGAGTCATCGATAATAATTATTATCTTTTAACTGTAATTTTCGCTGATTATTTATTTTATATTTTGCTTGCTCATTTACTCCCGATTTGTTTGAGTTTAGTTCTTTTTATTTAACATCAGTGATTTAATTTTAAATCGGTACAATACAAGGCAAAAATGTAATATTTTCAATTTGGTTTTATGATTTTGCTTGTTCTCTTTAATCATTTTGGAACAATTGATAAATTGTTTACCGGTAAATGTTCGGTTACATTTGGCAGATCAAGGCATAGAAAGTCTACAATTTGCTGATGACTACGTTCTCGTCCACAAGTCACAGAGTTGTGAGTCAAGTTCTGCTAAGAATTTTGATGGTTTTCTGGTAGGATTACATCAGTTAGGAAGTCTGGTTTGGGTGGACAGCATAACTATAATACCAGGTCAGGGATGTCAGTCAAGAGTAATCTGTCGGCTGAAACAAATCCTTTTCAACCACGTTGTTCCTATTGCAAAATGAATAATGATGTTGTTTCAAACTGTTATGCCATAAAACAAGATAATCAGAAAACTGTAGGTTTTGTCAGAACAATATGTCAGAGGATTCTATCTTTATAATTAACCAAATAGTTATTTTCATTAGGTAATTTCCATGTTTCGACACACAGGAGCTTGGCAGAGCCTGATTATAAAAGATGCCAGAAGAAATCCAGAAAAATCGACAACAGGTAAAAATATAATCATTCAGTCAGTTGGAGGAATGTGTACTACCGTTCCATTACACCGACTTCTTCCCTGTTCACCTCACGTTTCTAAAGAGGTGTTGGTCGGTCTTATAGATGGTTTATCGTTGGAGGCTGTAGATATGTTGCTGGCTAATGATCTTTCACAGAGTTTTTGTTGTAAGAAGTGCGAAACTTTACAGGTGTTAAATACTCCCATAATAACCTCTATTGGTAAAGCCACTGATACTTTTCCGGCCTACTTTAATTGCTAGGTCTATGGCAAGGAAAATCAGATCAATGGAATATCGTTTAATTCACTTAAAGATACGTTTTTCAAGAATAGAAGAAAAACAATAGATGAGATAGACTCAGGTTAAAAAATTGAATCAGATTCTAGTCAAACATAGTTGTGCCGAGTTAGAAATAAGCACAATAAAATGTAAGCCTGAAGGTTTATCTGCCAAACAAAATAAGAAATAGAAGAAAGACAATCAAAAAAAAAATTAATATTAATAATAATCATAATAAAAAAAAATATATATATAATAAAGTGGAAACTAGAATACAAAACAAAACAATAAGAAACAAAATCACAAAAGAAAGAACACAAAAAAACACCCCCCCAAAAATAAAAAAATAAAAAAATAAACCTGCAACAAACAACGTTTTCGAGAATATCTAAATCACGAAAAGTAGGAATACGAAACACTCAAGGGAAACAAATCTCGTGGAACAGTATCTTCCTAGAGTTATTTCGCTTGCTTTATCAAAACGTGCTGTTCATAGATTCTGTAATTATATTTTGTTGTGATGTTCGCAACTTACTTAAAGTTCTGTATAAATGAAAGTGGAAATGTTATGACTACGTCTTTTGCTTTTAAATAATAGATTCGGGAATCGGATCCTACTAACGGCTACTTCATAGCTAATTATATATAACAGATACAACACTTGTACATTAATAAAGAAATTTTGTCTTTAAAATACTCTGCTGCCTGATTCATGAACTGGGTAAAACTTTGTTTAAACTAACTTTTCGAGAATATCTAAATCACCCAGAACAAGCAGGAAATCGAAAGACTCAAGGGAAAGAATTCTCGTGGAACAATGTCTTCCTAGAGTTATTTCCCTTGCTTTATCAACACTCGCTGTTCATGGGTTCCGTAATTATTATTTATTTATTTTTATTTTTTATTTTTTTGTGAGGTTCTCGACTTATTTAAAATTCTGTGCAACTGAAAGTGGAAGTGTGATGGTGATGTCTTTTGCTTTGAAATAATAGATTCTGGGATCGGATCCTGCTAACGGCTACTCTCATAACTAAATATATAGATACAACATTTGTATATTATTAAACAAATTTTATCTCTGTAACATTTTAACATACTCTGCTGCGTGAGTCATTAATTTCGTGAATTTCTGTGTATAACTGAACGGGGAAGTTTCATGGCTATGTCTAGTGTTTTTCAATAATAGCTTCCGGGATCGAATCCAGCTATCGACCACTACCAAGACCTAACTGGTTAGATGAAAGATCTCTACTCTAACGTTTTTCTATAACAATATAACATACTAACACTAATCCAGTGTTGGCCTCATAATACAAGTTGCTGTAAGAAAGTTTCTAATGATTGACTGGCCCGGACTCAAATGAATCAAAAATACTACTAGTACTACTACTACTACTACTACTACTACTAGTAGGAAATCGAAACAGTCAAGGGAAAGAACTCTCGTGGAACAATATCTTGCTAGAGTTATTTCGCTTGCTTTAGCAACACGTGCTGTTCATGGATTTTGTAATCATATTTTGTTGTGAGCTTCGCGACCTAGTGAAAATTGTGTGTAACTGAAAGTGGAAGTATTATGGTTACGTCTTTTTCTTTTAAATAATAGTTTCTGGGATCGGATCCTGCTGACGGCTACTCTCATAGATAAATGTATATATACAACATTTGTACATTATTAAACAGATTTTATCTCCGGAACACTTTAACATATTCTGCTGCTTGATTCACAAAGTGTGACTAAAAAGTCTTTGTATAATGAATAATAAGTGAACATTACAGTTAAAAGATAATAATTAAAACGAGGTTTCTTTATACTCAAGCTTTTGTGACAATCTGTATAAATGAACGTGGAAGCTTCTTGTCTACGTCTTGTTTTTTTTTGAATAACGGTTTCTGAGATCGAATCCAGCTATCGACCATCACCAAGAGCTAACTAGGAAGATGAAAGACCACTGTTCTAACTTTTCTGTATAACAATATAACATACTAACACTAATCCAGTGTTGGCCACATAATACAAGTTGCTGTAAGAAAGTTTCAAATGGTTGACTGCCTCGGACCCAAATGAATCAAACATAATAATAATAATAATAAAAATAATAACAATAATAATAATAATAATAATAATAATAATAATAATAATAATAATAATAATAATAATAATAATAATTTTATGACTTTAAAATGATTGATTGTAGTTCGAATCTGCCTGAAGACTAAATATCTGTTTGTTTCTACTTTTTTTCTCTCTCTAGTTCCTTTAAACTAGATATTAGTATAAGTTATTGTGTTATGTGATCATGACTGTGATGATTATGATTAAGATGATGATAAAGAATATGAGTTTTGTTTCTTCTTTTGTTGTTACTTCTACAACAACAAATTTTACGATAAACCAAACAACTACGTTAATGCCGTAGATACATTTTGAGAACGTGAATTACTGTAAAAACTAAGGAAATCTAATTTAACGTTTGCACATTATAATAGAGAAAAAAATTAATAATACTAAAGAAATAAATAAACAAATAAATAACAACAACAAGAACAACAGCTATAATAATAATAATAATAATAATAATAATAATAATAATAATAAAAATAATAATAATAAAAATAATAATAATAATAATAATAATAATAATAATAATAATAATAATAATAATAATAATAATAATAATAATAATACTAATAATAATAATAATAATAATAATAATAATAATAATAATAATAATAATAATAATAATAATAATAATAAAGAAAAAAGGGAAAGGAAAAAGAGAAAGAGAAAGAGAGAAAAAGACAATACTACAAACAAAAACAAAAGATGCCAGGAAACCCCAAACAAAACGAAACAAATCTCCAATAATCCTGAAAATCAGGTCCAAAGGAAAACCAAAAAAGAAAAGAAACAAAAGAGGAAAATAAGAAGAAATTCAAATAATGAAAAACAAAAACAAACCAAAAAAACAACGTAATGCACTAACACAACACTTCTTTTTTCTCCCATTTTGACAAATAAACAACGACAGTGCTAAAATATATACAAAATTTATTACAAAATATAATGTTAATCAAATAAAAATATATCTTTTGGGCGTCCTAATTACAGTTAAATGTCGTAAACTATTTTACCGAAATATTCTCATAACCGAATAATTAATTGTATTTTATTAATCTGAATATTTCTACTAAAAACACACCAATTATTGACGTTCCTGTAAATTTTCTACATCTCTGATTAAATATTTCCTATATACTATAATACGATACAAAATACAATACAATACAAGAGGATATCTTCACAGACCAGAAAAATAAATGATACTTTCATGGAATTAACAAGGACTCAGAAATCGTCTTGTATTAGTCAATAAAAAGTTAGTACTGCAGAATCACAAAAGTAGTAATAGTGCTGAGTTTACGTGGATCAAATTTACGTCACAAGGTCTCTGGTTATCACAAAGTTATCCATCATCATTCACCAGAAACGAAAGAAAAGGGATGATGTCATAGCATCGAAAGAACGAATGTTCGACATGAAAGGAAAAGCGAACAGACGAATGACCGAAACTTTAACGAGTGTCAAAGTAGAATTTAACTTTTGTACTAAATTTTTGTATAATGTTCATGTGTTTGTGTGCGATCAAGAGTGCGTATGTGTGTAAAATAAATAAATTGATATAGTGATCATTTCTTGCGTCCATGTTTGGAAAAATAAAATGATATGTACTATTGATATACGATATATATGAGTGTGTGCGTTTCATATAAATATATAATTACGTAAGTTTACGTATCTACGCATGCGCAGTGGGTAGTACGAATTTCAATGTTTTCCTAGTGATGAATATTTTAACTTTATCCAACAAGCATTTATCTTAACTTTTTATAAGTTTTATATAAAGTGTAAACTTCAGATTGAATTAATTTGGAAACAAGTTGCTTAATTATGCAGGAATCAAAATATGTAGAGAAAAGTTCTTAATAAGGACAACGAATAAGAAAACAATAATAAATATAAATAAATAAATAAGTAAATGAAAGAAGAAGAAAAACTGTTTGATAATGTTTCAGTTTCTGGTTAAGAATAAAGATTTGTAAATGTTTCAAACTTACAGCACCTCTTTTGTAATTGTAATTAAAATTTGTTTAAACAAAACTGTTTCATTTTAATACGTACATCTTTCTAACTGATTTACTGAAATCCAACTAAGAGGGAAAGAAGAAAACAAACAAAGCTGAACATTGCTGAAGAGGCAGCTGAAAGAAATAAAAAAATAACAAAATAAAATCAGATAATAACAATTTTTTCTACATGTAATGATCATTATGATGATCATAATAATAATAATAGTAACAGTAATAATAATAAGGGATTATATATGTATGTGTGTATTTGTGTTTATGTGTGTGTGGGGTGTGTCATTGTGTGAGAGAGAGAGAGAGAGAGACACAGAGAGAGAGAGAGAGAGAGAGAGAGAGAGAGAGAGAGAGAGAGAGAGAGAGAGAGAGAGAGAGAGAGAGAGAGAGAGAGATCATGAAACTGAATTGTTGTATAATGTTTTAGTATTTTCTTTGTAAATTATTATTAGTAGAAATTGTATTATTCCGCACACAGTAATATTATTAGAAATAAATGAAGTAAAGTAAAAAATTATTTATTTTTAGCTTTGATTCTATTTATTTCAAATTAAATGACTAATGTGAAATAATAATAATCAGTGAATTAAAAAAAAATCGGGAGTAAATGAGCAAGCGACGTTTCTTTCTACTCAGGCTTTTTTGACACTTTGCAAAAATACCTCCACAGACAAAGTGATTGTTAATTGGGCGTTAAATAAATAAGTAAGTCAGGGCTTACCGCTTGAGTTCCGAAGTTTCGCTTTAGGACACTGCAGCTCTAAATCAGTCGTAGTGTAGGTATATTTTTTGTTCCCTGTAAAAGGAAAAGAACAAAGTTAGGATGAAATAAAAACAATAATAATAAATTAATAAAATAGTAGTAATAACATCAAAATAATAATAATAATCGTAATAATAATAATAATAATAATAATAATAATTATAATAATAAACTGTATTTGTTTTACAATCTTTACATCAAAATTATTTCTACTGCCACTACTACCACTACTACCACTTCCACTACAACCAGTATAACGTATACTAGGATTACTGTACTACTGCTACAACAAACTACAACAAAGACAAATACTACTACTAGTAAATCACTCCTACCAGAAATGATACTGTTTCTACTGTTATTACTACTACAGCTATTACTGCTATTGCTACTATTATTACTACCACTATGACTATTACTGCTACTACTACAACTATTTCTACTACATTCACTAGTACTGCTATTACTACTATATCTACTAGTACTGCTATTACTACTAGTGATAGGGCATTATAATTTTATAGTTGTGTAACAACCACAACAAAAAACCAAATATATATATAATAATAATAAAACAGAGAGACGGTGTGAGAGAGAGAGAGAGAGAGAGAGAGAGAGAGAGAGAGAGAGAGAGAGAGAGAGAGAGAGAGAGAGAGAGAGAGAGAGAGCATTATCTTTGTAAATTATTAGTAGTAGAAATTGTATTATTCCGCACACGGTAATGTTATTAGAAATAAATGAAGTAAAGTAAAAAATAATATATTTTTAGGTTTTATTCTATTTATTTCGCATTAAATGACTCATGTCTGAATAACTGAATTTAAAAAATCGGCAGTAAATTAACAAGCGAAACGTAAGCGAAATAATCAGCGAAACATTACAGTTAAAGGATGATAATTATCAATAGGTTTCCTTCTACTCAGGCTTTTTGTCATTTTGCACAAATACATCTTCCGTCTGATTGATTGTTAATTCGCCGGTCAGATGTACATGTATATGTGCGTATAAGTGTGTGTGTGTGTGTATGTATATTTGTGTGTATGTTTATTTGTGAACATATATATATATAGATTAGATAGACAGATAGATAGAAAGATAGATAGATTGGTAGATTGATATGCAGTTTTGTATATACATATATGTATGTATGTGTGTTTGTGTGTTTTGTTTGGTGTGTGGTGTGACTGAGACACTAAACTATTAAGATAATTTTACTTACTTAACTCGGCACTGACATAGTCTGCAAGCTTTGCACGACATTCCGTTTTAATGTTTAATTTGTTCAAACAGTCAACAGTATCTTCCGCAGACCTAGAAGTAAATAAAGGTACTCAAAATATGAGACTGGCAGAGAGAGAGAGAGAGAGAGAGAGAGAGAGAGAGAGAGAGAGAGAGAGAGAGAGAGAGAGAGAGAGAGAGAGAGAGAGAGAGAGAGAGAGAGAGAGAGAGAGAGAGAGAGAGAGAGAGAGAGTGGTGAATATTATTTCTTACAAAATACAAATAATTCATAATTTTAAAGAATAAAAATTTCAAGCTATAAATTCAGATTAACAGACATATTATTATGTTAGACTGAGAAAAAAAAAAAAAAGACAAACTGACGGAGAGACAAACACTTATACATACGTGCAGTTTTTTATCAAATTATAGTCTTCATATACAAACAGTTTGAAACAATCATCCATTCGAAACATTTCGTTTAATGTACAAGCTTAAAAATAGAAGTAACAAAAAGTATATATATATACATATATATATATATATATATATATATATATCAATAAAAATATATAAAGACACACAGAGATGTATATATGTATATATATAAGATAATTAATTTATAAATCTGACACTAAAAATGAAATAAATTAAAAATAAAATTAATTAAATTTATAAATTAAATTAAATTAAGTATTAAAAGTATTCTTACGATAACGATCAAATTTTACTCCAGGACAATTTTGCTCAATGATCTCCATTAAAAAAAAAAAAAAAAAAAAAAAAAAAAAAAAGAGTTTAATTGTGTATATGTGTGCGTGTGTTGTGTGTGTGTGTGTTTGTGTATATCTTTGTCTGTCTGTCTCTCTGTCTCTCTCTCTCTCTCTCAGCCACCAAGCCTCTGTCTCTCTTTCTGCGTATCTATGCTTCTATCTCTTTTTTCTCCTGTCTCTTATTAAGTACACACATACATGTGTGTGTCTGTTTGTATGTTCTGTGCGTGCGTGTATATGTGTGTGTCGACAGAGATTCAAGTATAATTCTATGTTTAAGCCGATGCTGATTTCAATGAGAGAAGGAGAAAATAAATCAGTTTATTCATTTTGTTCTTACTTGTCTTAAGAGGTAATCTGAATTGAAGTTCATTCAAACATTTTCCAGAAATCTGCAGACGATTCATGCAATTAGCAATGGTCTCAGCAGCCCTAAAGACAATATATATATATATATACACATACATACATACATACATACATACATACATACATACATACATACATACATACATACATACATACATACATACATACATACATACATACATACATACATACATATAGTTATGTAGGTATGTTGATGTATATTTATATGAATGTAGATTATGTTTGTATGTGTGTGTGTGTGTGTGTGTATATACACATACATATATACATACATACATATATATATGACATAACTGATTACTGTTTTAAGATATTAGGTTTCTCTTGTATATATGTATATCAGAATGTTGAGTACCGTGAGGCTGTGTCGGGCTGCCTTCCACATTCGACTTGATCAGGATAAACCTGATACCTTAAGACAGGAAGTTATTATCTGTATGTAATATCTAAATAATATATACACGTGTGTATGTGTCTGTTTGTGTGAGTATGCGTGTGAGTTTGAGTGTGTGTGTGTGTGTGTGTGTGTGTGTGTGTGTGTGTGTGTGTGTGTGTGTGTGTGTGTGTGTGTGAATATAAAGATAGATACAGATATAAAATAACTATGTATAGAGAATTATTTTTCTTTATTTTCGCTGATAATTAAATAATAACTAAAAGATTTATTACTATGATGAAAGAGATAAAAATAACTTACTTGCATCATTTGTCTGTAATTCAGGTAACGTCATTATTATTGATTGCAGTGAGAGATAATATACTAACAGAAAGAGAGAGACAGAGACAGAGAGAGAGAGAGTGTGTGTGTGTCTGTGTGTATGTGTGTATGTGTGTGTGTGTGTTACGGTATATATTATGACATCATAAAACAAGATGAACCTACTTGCATATTGTATCATTGAAAGTCAATTGATTTTTATCCCATGATTTTCTGAAGTAACTTGGATAACATAGAGAAATCTGTTGCACGTCGTTTTCTTTGCAGTAGTCGTAAGGGTTATCTGCATTGCCAGTGTCTAAAAAAAGTAAATAAATAAATAGTAATAATAACAAGAAAAATACTACTAATAAAAGTAACAATGACAGTAACTAAGTCAAAGTACCACTGTATGTGTGTGTGTGTGTGTGTGTGTGAGTGTGTAAATAGATGTATAGATACATAAATGGATGGATGGATGGATAGATAGATAGATAGATAGATAGATAGATAGATAGATAGATAGATAGATAGATAGATAGATAGATAGATAGATAGATAGATAGCTGGCATTTATTACCGAATTCTTTTTATAATTTATATCAAAAATTGCTAACACGATTCGCGAAAATTCTCGAGAGGAAATCTGTTACAATGTTTTAACGACAGCAAAAATTATTTTTTGTAGACAGGACGTCAGTCAGTTTTCGACAGAACAGTCACTCGCACTGGATAGAACAGGAAAATGTCCAATAGTCTCTCGCCAAAATCTTCGATCTTACAAGCGCAGAATAAGAATAATAAAACAAGTTCTGAATTCAACGAATAGAAAGTTTTGTTCTTTTTATTATTATTATTATTATTATTATTATTATTATTATTATTATTATTATTATTATTATTATTATTATTATTATTATTATTATTATTATTATTATTATTATTATTACTATTATTACTATTATTACTATTATCATTATTATTATTATTATTATAATTATAATTATTATTATTATTATTATGATTATGTAACAAAGTATGTTGGAAGTAAGTTATATCTGGGTTAATATAACTATGATTTGATATTTGTCACGGGAATTCTACTCATATGGAAATATTTTTGTCTCGGGCAGGTTACTACAGAGTTGGCTTGGCTCTAACTGAATCCGATGTAGTAAAAAGGATTAAGAAAATGTTATCCGATGCCCGATTTGTGCCCCAACAGCCCGCACTGCAACTATAATTACAACAACTACTACCGCTACTAGAAAAATGGCTACTTCTATAGCGTGTTTAATTGATATTAAAAAAATATAACTGATACTAACCAGTAGCGAAAACTAAAACAGCTAAGAAAATCACCAGTTTCGCCATCTCCAAAATTTCTTCTAATTTTTCACTTCCTTCTATATTCACACCTTGTCAAAGGTAGATCCGGTTTGAACAATGCGGTCAGTAGCTGTTTACGCGTTTTATATATTACCTGTTCATTTGTATAAAACTCGTATTTCGCAATGTCAGAAATTCTGCGTAAAAAACACCCCTGCTCTTCTCGGAAAGACGGAGTATCGCAGGTGTTGTTTACAACAGCCTGCTCGGACTACATCGTTAGTTTTTTCACTGGGGACATATGAGCCCCGGGGGATTTGTGCCACCCCATAAACTCCTGACTGCAAAATCGTTAGTAACACCTATCCACCATCAGTGAAACTACTAAATAGTGTAACCGTCGCTCATATTTTATAGATAGCTTTGGATCAGGCTAGCAACACAAAGTTGAAACGTATGCGATGTGGTTCTCTGTTAAACTGGGCTAAGGTAATGTAAATGCTGTTGGGGATGAACGAGCCATTTTCTATGGGGTCCCACCCACCTAGTTTCCCTCTGTGATATCATTGCCCATCTGATCATAAAGGCTGCTTCATTGATAACTTACCCTGGGCACCGATGAGTCATCACAGACTCAGTTATATAAGTGTATCCCACGACGATGTTGTTGAAGGCAACCTATCAAACTGTGTATTGTAATCGAGAAACAATAATGTCTCTATAAGCATCAAAATTCTTTCAGTGAATAGCTATGAAGGTTTCGTTGAAATGGCGAAATACCTTAAAAACGGCTCATCGGTCCCGAATTTTCCCTATCTATGCGTGTATAAAAAAATATACATACATATATACAGACATACGTTTATATGTATGTATGTATGTATGTATGTATGTATGTATGTATGTATGTATATATACACACACACATATATATATATCCATATCTGTATCTACCTATCTATCTATATTTATAAGTGTGTGTGTGTGTGTGTACATACAGACAAATATTAAAGGCACACATTACTAAGGACGTATGTTTGTATGTGTGTACAGTTAATTAGAAATAAAACAACTGAATGTCTCCAAATCCATCTTACACTGAAATGATTAACAGCATAAGTAAATAAGTAAACGAAAAGTACATCAAGACGACTGTAGAGAGATAAATGGAGAATAGTTTTATGAATCGAAGGGGTTTTGTGACAAATCTGGTTTACACGGCTGACAAGAAGTAGCTCAACATCTTTTATCCCAAAAATCTCAGATTACGAGGTCAGCACGAGATAAACATCTAACAGGTCTAATTTCAACAAACATAAACGTTAAAAATGTCTTTAAACCAATTCATTTGTTCGATAAAGGATGTTCATTGAATTACATCAGCCAGTAAGATGCTGGTATAATGTTTTATTCTTTCTTAAAGTCCTATCTTGAAACTTGATCATCTGGTTGGCGGATATCATATTACTGATAGATGGTTTTTTCTTCTTCTTCTTCTTCTTATTATTATTATTATTAGTAGTAGTAGTGGTAGTAGTAATAGTAGTAGTAGTAGTAGTAGTAGTAGTAGTAGTAGTAGTAGTAGTAATAGTAGTAGTAGTAGTAGTAGTAGTAGTAGTAATAGTAGTAGTAGTAGTAGTAGTAGTAGTAATAGTAGTAGTAGTAGTAGTATTTTTGAAACAAAGGAAAGCACAGATAGATTTAATCGTCATATTATAAATTAACATTTGAAAAAAAAAAAAATAATGGGGATTTACCTTTTTCCCACTGTCATTTCTGATAGCTGGCTGTTTTCTGTTGTTGTTTTTTTTTTTGTTGTTGTTGTTGTTGCCTTTTTTTAAAAAACATTTTGTTATTTGTGAAAGAGAGGAAAGCAGAGATAGATTTAATCGCGGTATTTTAAACGAACAACAATCTCAGCTCTACCATTCATCACTATTGTTCTCCCTCACTAAAATATGTAGAAATGTAACTTCAGATGGGTATCATAAAGTAACAGTTCAGAGGTTAGCTATGACCTGGATGCTAATGTCACAGTATCACGATACACGTTTTCAGTACAATGTCTGGTCGCGGTCTACACCCTCTTTCTTTAATACATATCACTTTAATACTACTGAGAAAGACACACACACAAACACACAGTAATATACACATATATACATGTAACTCTCATAATAGATGTACTAGTAGTAATAGTAGTAGATGTAGTAGCGGTAGATGTGGTTGTAGTAGAAGTAGTAATTATTATTGTTGTTGTACAGCAGTTATAGTATAAGTTATGCACCTTTTGACCTAAATATACCATATTACGAGCCCAGCACAAGATAGAGGTCTAAGACACCTAATTTGAACAAATATAAAGGATAAAGACTTTAAACCAAATCATTTGTTCGATAAAGGACATACTTTGAATTCTGTCAGCCAGTAAAATGACTATATATATGACTTAAAGTTCCATGTTGTAAGTTGATCATATTCACTGTCGTAATGGTTGGCCCATATCATATTACTAGATTGTGTAATGATAACAAGATGGTGACTGTTTACAAAACAGGCTTCAAAACATGACACTCGTCTCGTACACCTGCAAGTCTACAAAACGTGATGTTTTGTAGTCTGATGTACGTCTGATTAAACTTTGCACGTAGACTACGTCCGCGAACCCAGCAGCACATCCCGGGCAAGTTCAGTCACAATCTCAAAAAACCCATAATAGATTTTAAAATGTGACACCCATTCGCTCACACACTCCGTAGGCGAACTAATATATCACTACATTAGCACAATTTCATATAAACATTTTGCTATTTTGCTATTTTGAAAATTTGTATTTATTTATTTATTTATTTATTTATTTGTCTGTTTTTTTTTTTTTTTTTTTTTTTTTTTTTTGTTGTTTTATGCAACATCTAAGTGCTGGTCATTTGCTTTATATAGCAACGACGACGACAACAAAGGCAACAATAATAGCAGTAGTAATAATAGTAGTACCAGTAGTGGTAATTACATTCCTACTACTGCTGCTACTACTACTACTGTTACTACTACTGCTACTGCTCCTACTACTGCTTATAATAATAATGATGATAATGATGATAATGATGATGATAATGTTTTATATTTTCAAATTTCCTTCGTCACTATTATTTCACTTCGTAGAGAAACGTAACATTATCGCAGGTTCCCGGCTAAAAGATTTTGCGCCTCACAAAATGATGTTAGCTTTTCCGTGGGAAGATCCACCGGGCATCTGCAAATGGCTTCTTCGGATTTCTATGTGGCGTACTGATGACTGCAGAAAATGTTTGGTAAATAATAAAAATAAATATATTATTTTATTTTTTTATTTTACAAACATCGCCGTAATCCTTCCACCACCAGTAACAACAACTACTACTACTGCAGCTAGTACTCTGTAATAATAATAATAGTAGTAGTGATAATAATAATTATTATTATTAAATGTTATCCGAATGTTTCCGTATCACCAGACTAAGAACTGCCAGTTGTTACGCGAGCTAAATATGCTGGAAAAATAGAACAGACCCATCCAACCTAATCTAAAATGGATTCGACCATTTCATCTCCAGCCTAATGATGATGATGATGTTTTAAAATTTCAGGAATGTTTTGTCATAATACTTCTGAACCGTTTTGACACAATACTTCAGGACTGCGCCGATAGCGTAGAGGAAGTTAACATCATCACAGGTTCCCGCCGTCATAGTCGGCATGCTGTATCCTTGGCTGTCTCGGCATCCACTACGTCGACGGCATGGAGAATTTTATATTGAAAGGCCGTCACACACCCCGGCCCCGCATGCGTTCTTGAGTCGATGATATAAAGTTTGCTCCTAAACGAAAGTCGTTGCTGTGAAGCAAATCTGTCGAAAACACTTGAGAGCCCAAGTGATTTATATCTGTACATAGCTGTTGGCATTTCTTTCATTTTTGTGGTTTTACAACAGAACAGTTTATATTTTATTTATATATTTATATATTTATAAGTTTTATTTTCTTTATCCATTTTTTTGTTTGTTTTCTTTAATCTTTTTTTTTTCTTTGTTTTTTCAAAAATTACCACAATGCCTAAGACAGTTAAAAAAGTTTCGAAGGCTGGACTGCAGGGAACTTCCGCAGAAAAGCTGATTACAAAAACGGTAAAAAAACAAGACCCGAATGATGGTAAAAGACCAAGTAAGAAAACTGTAGAAGAAAAGTTAAAATCTGATATTCAGCGCTGTTTGGATTTAAATAAAGTTCCCTCCAATTATCTATAGAAACCACTTCTACAGGAACTGTGACGTAATAACAATAACAATAATACGGCTACGTGAATATGTTTTAAAATCACGTTAAAACGTCACAAATAATGATATCTAAATATTCGTTCACGCTGTAAATAACACTCGTCATATAACTAACTGATGAATTATATTTCTTGGAAACTTTATCAACAGAATCCACGATCCAGCTAAAGTATATGTTACACTACACTCTAAAACATTTCAAATTTAAAATAAATCCTGTCACGCTATTTTCACAGAATATCTAAAGTGTGAAATAAGCACAAACCAATGTAACCCTGAACGTTTATCTGCCACCTAAATATTAACAACATAATTGGTATAAGAAAGAAAATAAGAAATAGAACAAAGACAACAACAAAAAAAAGTAAAAACAACAAATCAAAACCAACAGTAGAAACCAAAATACAAAATAAAAACAAAAACAACAAAAAAAATTCACAAACAAACAAGCAACAAACAACAAAAAACGTTTTCGAGAATATCTCATTCACGAAAAGTAGGAACACGAGACAGTCAAGGGAAAGAACTCTCGTGGAACAGTATCTTGCTAGAGTTATTTCGCTTGCTTTATCAACACGTGCTATTCATGGGTTCTGAAATTATATCTTGTTGTGAGCTTTGCGACTTATCTAAATTTCTCTGTAACAGAATGTGGAAGAGGTATGGTTATGTGTTTTGTTTTTAAATAATAGTTTCTGGGATCGGATCCTGATAACGGCTACTCTCAAAGCTAAATGTATAATTACAACATTTGTACATTATTAAACAGATTTTATCTCCGGAACAATTTAACATATTCTGCTGCTTGATTCACAAAGTGTGAGTAAAAAGTCTTCGTATAACTGAATAATAAGTGAACATTACAGTTATTTTAATCTTTTATTCTATTTATTTCAAATTAAATTTGATGTAAAATAAACAATAAGTCAACATTACAGTTAAAAGCTAATAATTATAACGAGGTTTCTTTATACTCAGGCTTTTGTGACATCTTGTATAACTGAACGTGGAAGTTTCATGACTACGTCTTTTGTTTTTGAATAAGTTTCTGGGATCGAATCCAGCTATCGACCACCATCTATTCTAACTTTTCGGTATAACAATATAACATACTAACCCTAATCCAGTGTTGGCCACATAATACAAAATGCTCTAAGAAAGTTTCAAATGGTTGACTGGCCCGGACTCAAGTGTATCAAACATAATAATAATGATAACAATAATAATAATAATAATAATAATAATAATAATAATAATAATAATAATAATAATAATAATAATAAAAAAAAAAGGGAAAGGAAAAAAGAGAAAGAGAAAGAGAGAAAAGGATAATACTACAAACAAAAACAAAAGATGCCAGAAAACCCCAAACAAAACGAAACAAATCTCTAAGAATCCTGAAAATCAGGTCCAAAGGAAAACCAAAAAAGAAAAGAAACAAAAGAGGAAAATAAGAAGAAATTCAAATAATGAAAAACAAAAACAAAACAAAAACAACGTAATGCACTAACAAAACACTTCTTCTTTCTCCATTTTGAGAAATAAACAACGACAGTGCTAAAATATATACAAAATTTATTACCAAATATAATGTTAATCAAATAAAAATATATCTTTTTGGGGGTCCTAATTACAGTTAAATGTCGTAAACTATTTTACCGAAATATTCTCATAACCGAATAATTAATTGTATTTTATTAATCTGAATATTTATACTAAAAACACACCAATTATTGAGGTTCCTCTAATTCCTCTACATCTCTCATTAAATATATCCTATATAATACATTATATACTATAATACGATACAAAATACAATACAATACAAGAGGATATCTTCACAGACCAGAAATATAAATATTACTTTCATGGAATTAACAAGGACTCAGAAATCGTCTTGTATTAGTCAATAAAAAGTTAGTACTGCAGAATCACAAAAGTAGTAATAGTGCTGAGTTTACGTGGAGCAAATTTACGTCACTAAGTCTCTGGTTATCACAAAGTTATCCATCATCATTCACCTGAAACGAAAGAAAAGGGATGATGTCATAGCAATGAAAGAACGAATGTTCGACATGAAAGGAAGAGCGAACAGACGAATGACCGAAACATTAACAAGTGTCAAAGTAGATTATAACTTTTGAACTAAATTTTTGTCTAATGTTCATGTGTTTGTGTGCGATCAAGAGTGCGTATGTGTGTAAAATAAAGAATAGTGATCATTTCTTCTGTCCATGTTTGGAAAAATAAAATGATATGTACTATTGATATACGATATATATGAGTGTGTGCGTTTCATATAAGTATATATTTACGTATGTTTACGTATCTACGCATGCGCAGCGAGTGGAACGAATTTCAATGTTTTCCTTGTGATGAAAATTTTAACTTTATCCAACATGCATGTATCTTAACATTTTATAAGTATTATATAAAGTGTAAACTTCAGATTCAATTAATTTGGAAACAAGTTGCTTAATTATGCAGTAATCACAAAATATGTAGAGAAAAGTTCTTAATAAGGACAATGATTAAGAAAACGATAATAAATATAAATAAATACATACATAGAACCATTAAGGAAGCAAATTAATAAATAAACAAATAAGTAAATGAAAGAAGATGAAAAACCGTTTGATAATGTTTCAGTTTCTGCTTAAGAACAAAGATTTGTAAATGTTTCAAACTAACAGCACCTCGTTTGTAATTGTAATTAAAATTAGTTTAAACAAAACTTTTTCATTTTAATACGTACATGTTTCTAACTGATTTATAGAAATCCAACTAAGACGGAAAGAAGAAAACAAACAAAGCTAAACATTCCTGAAGAGGCAGCTGAAAGAAATAAAAAAATAAAAAAATAAAAAAATAAAAAATATAATCAGATAATAACAATTTTTCCTACAGGTAATGATGATGATGATGATCATCATAATAATAATGGTAATAGTTAGTCTATCGGTATGTGTGTGTCTGTGTGTACGTGTTTGTGTGTGTGTGTGTTACTATTACTACAACACCTACTACTAATACTACTGCTACTACTACTACTAGTAGTAGTGATAGGGGATTAAAATTTTATATTTGTATAAAAAACACAATAAAGAAAAAAATATATTTAAATACAATAAAAAAGAGAAACGGTGAGAGAGAGAGAGAGAGAGAGAGAGAGAGAGAGAGATCATGAAACTAAATTGTTGTATAATGTTTTTTTTATTTTCTTTTAAATTATTATTAGAAGAAATTGTGTTATTCCGCACACAGTAATATTATTAGAAATAAATGAAGTAAAGTAAAAAATATATATATATTTTTACCTTTGATTCTATTTGTTTCTAATTAAATGACTAATGTGAAATCACAATAATAAGTTAATTTGAAAAAATTCGGGATTAAATGAGCAAGCGAAACATAAAATAAATAATCAGGGAACATTACAGTTAAGAGATAATAATTATTACGAGCTTTCTTTATGCTCAGGTTTTTTTGACATTTTGCACAAATACATCTACACACAAAGTGATTGTTAATTGGCGCATTACATAAATAAGTAAGTCAGGGCTTACCGCTTGAGGTCCGAAGTTTCGCTTTAGGACACTGCTGCTCTAAATCAGCCATAGTGTAGGTATAATTTTTGTTCCCTGTGGATGGAAAAGAAAAAAGTTAGGATGAAATAAAAACAATAATAATAAATTAATAAAATACTAGTAATAACATCAAAATAATAATAACAATCGTAATAATAATAATAATAATAATAATAATAATAATAAACAACTATATTTCTTTTACAATCTTTACATCAAAACAATTTCTACTGCCACTACTACCACTACTACCACTTCCACTACAACCACTACTACTACTACTGCTAGTATTGCCACCAGTATAACGTATACTATGATTACTGGGATTACTGTACTTATTCTACAACAAACTACAACAAATACAAATACGACTACTAGTAAATTAGCCCTACCAGAAATGATACTAATCTTCTATTGTTATTACTACTACAGCTATTACTGCTATTGCTACGGTTGCTATTGCTACTATTACTACCACTATAGCTATTACTGCTACTACTACAACTATTACTACTAGTGATAGAGCATTAAAATTTTATAGTTGTGTAACAACCACAAAAAAGAACCAGATATAGATAATAATAATAATAAAACAGACAGGCGGTAAGAGAGAGAGAGAGAGAGAGAGAGAGAGAGAGAGAGAGAGAGAGAGAGAGAGAGAGAGAGAGAGAGAGAGAGAGAGAGAGAGAGAGAGAGAGAGAGAGAGAACGAGAGACAGAGAGAGAGAGATCATGAAACTAAATTGAAAATCTATGTTGTATAATGTTTTAGCATTTTCTTTGTAAACTATTATCAGTAGAAGTTGTATTATTCCGCACACAGAAATGTTATTATAAATAAATGAAGTAAAGTAAAAAAATATATATATATTTTTAGCTTTTATTTTATTTATTTCATATTAAATAACTATT
>CM022674.1:3515741-3519501 GCA_012295275.1 Chrysomallon squamiferum
AGTCTGGAAGCTTTGCACGGCACTGCTGTTGAATGTTTACTTTGTTCAGACAGTCAGCCGTATCTTCCACAGGCCTAGAAGTAGACACCAATACTCGAACAATGAGAGAAAGAGAGAGAGAGAGAGAGAGAGAGAGAGAGAGAGAGAGAGAGAGAGAGAGAGAGAGAGAGAGGGGGGAGAGGGAGGGAGGGAGAGACAGAGAGAGAGAGAGAGAGAGAGAGAGAGAGAGAGAGAGAGAGAGAGAGAGAGAGAGAGAGTCAGTCGTATCTTCCATAAGCCTAGAAGTAAACACCAATACTCGAACAATGAGGTGAGAGAGAGAGAGACAGAGAGAGAGAGAGAGAGAGAGAGAGAGAGAGAGAGAGAGAGAGAGAGAGAGAGAGAGAGAGAGTGAGAGAGAGAGAAAGAGAGTGAGATATGAATATTATTTCTAAGAAAATACAAAATAGTAAGGTTTGAAATAATTCATATTTTTAAAGAGTAAAATTTCAAGCTATAAATTCAGATTAACAGACATATTATAATGTTAGACTGAGAAAAAGAAAAAAGACAAACAGACGGAGAGACAGTTATACATACCTGCAGTTTGTGTCCACGTTACAGTCCGAATAGTTAAAAAGTTTGAAACAGCTATCCATTTGATACATTTCGATTAAGGTACAAGCTTTTAAATAGAAGAAACGAAAGACCTATATATGTATGTAACTATAGAACTATACTAAGACACACAGACGTGTATGTTTGTATGTATGTATTTGTATGTATGTATATGTATGTATGTATGTATGTATGTGAATGTGTTTATCTATGCATATATGATTATATCAATAAATCATCAAATATTAAAACAAGCAAATAGGAAATAACTAAAAATCAGATAACTAAAAATGGAATAAAATAAAATAAAATAAAATAAATATATAAATAAAATAAGTTCTAAATGTATTCTTACGATAACGATCAAGTTTTACTCCAGGACAATTTTCCTCAATTTTGTCTACTGTGCAGGGACGATTCCCTTCTACTGTAAAAAAAAAAAAAAGTATATATGCAACTGTGTGTATGTGTGTGTGTCTCTCTCTCTGTCTGTCTCTCTATGTCTGTCTCTCTGTCTGTCATTCGCTTCCGTCTCTGTTTCTCTCTTTACGTCTCTCTCTATTTGTTTCTATCTCTTTCTCTCTCTCTCTCTCATTCTCTGTCTTCTTCTCTCTCCTGTATCTTAGTAAGTACACATACACATGTGTGTGTGTTTGTATTAATGTTGTGTGTGTGCGTACGTGTATGTGTCTGTTTCGACAGGGGTCCAAGTTTAATTATATGTTTAAGCTGATCATGATTTGAATAAGAGAAGGAGAAAATAAATCAGTTCATTTATTTTGTCCTTACGTAGCATTTGACTGAGTTTAGACGGAAGTTCATTCCAACATTTTCCACTGAGGTCCAGGTCATTCAGGCAATTAATACTGGTGTTAGCATCCCTAAAGACAAAAATATATATACATACCTAATACATACTTACATATACCTCTTACTTACATACGCTTATGTGTGTGCTTTTATATCTATTTACCTATCTATCTATCTATCTATCAATTTAGTCTCTATCTCTCTATCTATATATGTATATATATAGATAGATAGATAGATAGATAGATAGACATATACATATACATATACACACACAGACATAATCGACATTGATATCAGCATACATATAGATACATACATACATTCATACATATATATACATGTACATACCAACATAGACATACATTTACCTACCTACCTACATATACATATACCCACTTATAACATACATATATATAAATATTTATATACGTACATATATATATATAACTGATTACTGTTTTAAGATATTAGGTTTGTCCGGCATATTTGTATATCAGAATGTTGAGTACTGTGAGGCTGTGTCAGGGCTGCCTTCCATTTCGACTTGATCAGGATAAACCTGATATCTGAACACAGAAAGTAGTTATCTGTAGTAACATCTAAATATTAACCAGCAAAGAGAGAGAGAGAGAGAGAGAGAGAGAGAGAGAGAGAGAGAGAGAGAGAGAGAGAGAGAGAGAGAGAGAGAGAGAGAGAGAGAGAGAGAGAGAGAGAGAGAGAGATGAACGTACTTGCATATTGTATCATTCAAAGTGCAGAGATACTTGTTCAGTAATGGTTTGGTGGCTTCAGTTAAACTTGCAGTACAAGGATAGATCCGCATCACTTCATTTGGTGTGCAGTAGTTGTAGATGGTAAGTGTATTGGTAATGTCTATAAAAAAATATAAAAAATAAAAAATAAATACTTAATAATTATAATAATAATAATATGGAAAACTTTAGATCAGCTAAGGCAAAGCCCAACACAGATTCGGTTCACTGACGCGTTTAATATATCGTGTGTTATTTTACGAATTTTTCGTCTCAGTTCTGTGATGAATAAAAGATGAAAGATGTACGTTTTAATCATACAAACTGACTCCTGTAAACGATCACCTAAGAGACGGTTCACTGCATGAATTCAGTGAGTGACGGCTGAGTTCAGAAATCAAATGGTGTTGTTTTCATCTCAGATTTTTAAATTTAAAAAAAAAAGGAGAAACAAACACCAAACACGAGGTAAATGCACAATGTCATGTCTGCATTGTTTTATCAACCGAAAATGATATTTGTACGCAAGACAGGAAATGGAAGCCGGTGTAAAGGTCAGCGTAGATTCCTGACCTTTAAAATGACCTGTTAGCCAATCAGAATCGACTAGTTTCGTTACCGGATGCATGGGCTACATTACAAATATCGCGTATGAGTTTAATACACACACACACACACACACACACACACACACACACACACACACACACACACACACACACACACACACCTTATACCTACAGGGACAATTTGTCATGCTTTCTTCGCTAGTATAGTTTTCTTTTCCCTCTAAACTATGTTTTCGTTTTAATTTTTGTTTTCCTTCCTTTTTTATTGTTTTTATTTATTTATTTTTATTTTTATTTATTTATTTATTTACCTTTTATTTCAAACCTGCTGGCTTTGAATTTCATAGAATCACAATTCGTAGAGTAGCCCAATTCGACTTACCCAGACTCCTAGCCCATAACACTGATTTTAAAATATACAGACAAATATATAGATATATAGATATATAGGTACAATGGTACCTCGAGTTACGAGTGCTCCAACTTACGAGTTTTGCGTGTTACGGTCAGTAGCCGGATATTTTGCTTTGAGTTGCGAGCCGAAACTGAGTTACGAGCGAATTTCAGAGATAGGCGACTTGCTGGCTCAATGAAGAATACACAATCCGCCCAGCAACCCCGTACTTTTTACGATATGTTTCAGGTTAGGATAAAGGCTATAAATCCAGCCAAAAGCGTAAAAAATAATTTCTAAGCTGCGGATCCCTATCCATGAAAAGATGGAGAAACCCTAACCCTGTACACTTTAAAAACAAATTTATTTCTTAAGCAGTACTTTTTATGCAATATTTCATTATTTAGAAAATTTTGGTTACCAAGTTTGGGGTGGTTTTGGAGGGGCTGCAAAGGAGTAATGGTATTTCGATTATATTCATTTGGGAAAATGAAATTGATATACGAGCAAATTGAGTTACAAATTCAGATCGTAAGTCAGGGTACCACTTTTGTGTGTTCTTGTGTGTGTGTGTGTGTGTGTGTGTTTAAATAGATATATAGATACTTAAATTATGGACGGATGGATGGATAGAT
>CM022674.1:3519701-3539701 GCA_012295275.1 Chrysomallon squamiferum
TTATTATGTTTGATTCATTTGAGTCTGGGTCAGTCAGACATTTGAAACTTTCTTACAGGATCTTGTATTATGTGGCCAACACTGGATTAGTGTTAGTATGTGATATTGTTATACCGAAAAGTTAGAATAGTGGTCTTTCATCTTTCTAGTTAGCTCTTCATGGTGGTCGATAGCTGGATTCGATCCCAGAAACTTATTCAAAAACAAAAGACGTAGATATGAAGCTTCGACGTTCAGTTATACAAAATGTCACAAAAGCCTGAGTATAAAGAAACCTCGTTATAATTATTAGCTTTTAACTGTAATGTTCACTTATTATTTATTTTACATTAAATTTAATTTGAAATAAATAGAATAAAAGATAAAAATAACTGTAATGTTCACTTATTATTCAGTTATACAAAGACTTTTTTACTCACACTTTGTGAATCAAGCAGCAGAATATGTTAAAGTGTTCAGGAGATAAAATCTGTTTAATAATGTACAAATGTTGTATATATACATTTAGCTATGAGAGTAGCCGTTATCAGGATCCGATCCCATAAACTATTATTTAAAAACAAAACACGTAAAGCATACCTCTTCCACATTCAGTTACAGAGAAATTTAGATAAGTCATAAAAGCTCACAACAAAATATAATTTCAGAACCCATGAATAGCACGTGTTGATAAAGCAAGCGAAATAACTCTAGCAAGATACTGTTCCACGAGAGTTCTTTCCCTTGACTCTCTCGTGTTCCTACTTTTCGTGAATTAGATATTCTCGAAAACGTTATTTGTTGTTTGTTGCTTGGTTTTTGTGAATTTTGTTTTTGTTGTTGTTTTTATATTGTATTTTGATTTCTACTGTTTGTTTTGCTTTGTTGTTTTTGTTGTTTGTTTTACTTTTTCTGTTGTTATCTTTGTTCTATTTCTTATTTTTTTTTTTTATACCAATTATGTTGTTAATATTTAGGTGGAAGATATAGATTCAGGCTTACATTTTATTGTGCTTATTTCACACTTTAGATATTCCGTGAAATTAGCTTGTCAGGATTTGTTTAAACTTTGAAATGTTTTACAGTGTAGTGTAACATATACTTTAGCTGGATCGTGGATTCTGTTGATAAAGTTTCTAAGAAATTTAATTAAACAGTTATATCACGAGTTTTATTTTTCGACTTAACGAATATTTAGATATCATTATTCATGACGTTTTAACGTGATTTTAAAACATATTCACGTAGCCGTATTATTGTTATTGTTATTACGTCACAGTTCCTGTAGAAGTGGTTTCTATAGAAACAGTGTTTTAGTAGGTATGTTTTAAAATGAAATATTTGTGTAACAACCAGAACAAAGAAACTAATATATATAATAAAAAACGGTGAGAGAGAGAGAGAGAGAGAGAGAGAGAGAGAGAGAGAGAGAGAGAGAGAGAGAGAGAGAGAGAGAGAGAGAGAGAGAGTGAGCGTATGTGTGTGTGTGTGTGTGCGTGTTATGGTATGTATTATGACATAAAACTAAACTGAAAATCTATGTCATATATGTTTCTGTATTTTCTTTGGTTTAAATTATTATTGGTATTAGTAGTAGCAGTATTCCGCACACAGTAATGTTATTACTTATTTTTATATATTTTTTATGTTTTATTATACTTATTTCAAATTAAATTTAATGTAAAATAAATAATAAGTGAACATTACAATTAAAATATAATAATTATTACCAGGTTTCTTTTTTTATACTCAGGCTTTTGTGACACTTTTGTACCAATTCTTTCACAGATTCTTAATTCGTAAGAGAGTTGCATGAATATATGTGTATGTCTATATGAGTCTGTGTGTTTGTCTGTGTGTGTCTGATAATATTTAGATACAATTATTGATGACGATTTAACGTAGTTTTATGACATTTTCACGTATCTGTATATTTGTTATAGTTATTAAGTCAAATTTCATGTAGAAGTGGTTTCTATGGAAAGTGAGTTTTACTAGGTATGCTCCGTAGAAGTATGCATACGAAACTGTATTTCTTTGAGAATCTTTACTTCATAAATATTACTACTGCCACTACTACCACTACCACTATTACTTGTACTGCCACCAGTATAACGTATACTACGGCTACGACTAGCTACCACAACAACACTTAGTATACTACTAAACCACCCCTACCAGAAATACTACTAAGCTTCTAATGTTATTAATATTACAGCTATGACTATTTCTACTGTTGCTATTGCTACTACTATTACTTACGACCTCTATAACTATTACTGCTGCTACTACTACTATTACTGCGACAACTGCTACTACTAGTGATAGGGAGTTAAAAAGGAATATTTTTGTAACAACCACAATAAAGAAACAATATAATAAAATAGAGAGAGAGAGAGAGAGAGAGAGAGAGAGAGAGAGAGAGAGAGAGAGAGAGAGAGAGAGAGAGAGAGAGAGAGAGAGAGAGAGAGATTGATTATGACATCATAAAACTAAATTGAAAATCTGTGTTGTATAATGTTTGAGTATTTTCTGTGGTTGAAATTATTAATATTATTAATATTAATATTATTCTAAATTTATATTATAATATAGAAAAAAAAAGTCTTTTTTACCTTTTATTCTATTTATTTCAAATTAAATGACTAATGTCAAATAATAATAACTGAATTAAAGAAATCGGGAGTTAATGAACAAGCGAAACATAAAATAAATGATCAGCGAACAGTACAGTTAAAGGATCATAATTATTACGAGGATTTTTGTATACTCAGGCTTTTTTTGACATTTTCTACAAATACATCTACAGACTGAGTGATTGTTATTTGGTAAGAGAGTTATATATATGTGTAGATGAGTGTCTCTCTCTGTGTGTGTGTGTCTTTCTCAATATTATTAAAGTAATATTTATTACAGAAAACGTTTGCAGACTGAAATGTATAATAATAATAATAATAATAATAATAATAATAATAATAATAATAATAATAATAACAACAACATTAATAATAACAATACTAATAACAATAATATTGATGTGTGCGTGTATGTGTGTCTGTGCGTTAGAGGACACTTTTGTGAAGTATTAAATGAAAATTAAAATAGAATGTCTGTATGTCTATATTTACACATGTCTGTACATCTATATTTACATCTGTCTGTACGTCTATATTTAAACATGTCTGTACATCTATATTTACACTTGTCTCTATGTCTATATTTAAACATGTCTGTACATCTATATTTACATCTGTCTGTACATCTATATTTACATCTGTCTGTACCTCTATATTTACATCTGTCTGCACATCTATATTTACATCTGTCTGTACATCTATATTTACATCTGTCTGTACATCTATATTTACATCTGTCTGTACATCTATATTTACATCTGTCTGTACATCTATATTTACACCTGTCTGTACGTCTATATTTACACTTGTCTGTACATCTATATTTACATCTGTCTGTACCTCTATATTTAAACATGTCTGTACATCTATATTTACATCTGTCTGTACATCTATATTTACATCTGTCTGTACCTCTATATTTACATCTGTCTGTACATCTATATTTACATCTGTCTGTACCTCTATATTTACATCTGTCTGTACATCTATATTTACATCTGTCTGTACATCTATATTTACATCTGTCTGTACATCTATATTTACATCTGTCTGTACATCTATATTTACACCTGTCTGTACATCTATATTTACATCTGTCTGTACATCTATATTTACATCTGTCTGTAAATCTATATTTACACCTGTCTGTACGTCTATATTTACATCTGTCTGTACATCTATATTTACACCTGTCTGTACATCTATATTTACCTTTGTCTGTACATCTATATTTATACCTCTCTGTATGTCTATATTTACATCTGTCTGTACGTCTATATTTATACCTGTCTGTACGTCTATATTTACACTTGTCTGTACATCTATATTTACACATGTCTGTATATCTATATTTACACTTGTCTGTACATCTATATTTACACTTGTCTGTATGTCTGTATTTACACGTGTCTGTACGTCTACATTTACACCTGTCTGTATATCTATATTTACACTTGTCTGTACATCTATATTTACACTTGTCTGTATGTCTATATTTACACTTGTCTGTATATCTATATTTACAACTGTCTGTACATCTGTATTTACACATGTCTGTATATCTATATTTACACTTGTCTGTACGTCTATATTTACCTTTGTCTGTACATCTGTGTTTACACATGTCTGTACGTCCATATTTACAATTGTCTGTACATCTGTGTTTACACGTGTCTGTACGTCCATATTTACAATTGTCTGTACATCTGTCTTTACACATGTCTGTACATCTATATTTACAATTGTCTGTTTCTCTGTGTTTACACATGTCTGTAGGTCTATATTTACATTTGTCTGCGTTACTGTTGATGGACAGAACACAATGAAAAAGATAGAGAGAAGACTAATATTTTAAAATGAAGCAGAAGAATAATAAATAATTAAATAAATAAATCAATAAATAAACAATGTGAACATTATCATCGTTGTTGTTGTTACTACTATTCTTAAATAAACAGAAACAAATAATGTTATCATTATTATTGTTTTTGTTATTCTGTTTATTATTAGTAATAATAACATGCTATGGTGTAATATAATATAATATTAAATTATAGAACAAAGTAAGAACACAAACAAGATGTTTGTTTTAATTTATATTTATTATATATGAATATATGTCGTAAGGTTGGCTATGCAATCGTTCATACCACTGAAACCCACGTCGTCCATAAAGTAAGGTCGTTGATGACGCCGACGTTGATCTTGTTAACAGACGCAGTTACCATGACAACCGCTTCTTCACGCTGAATGCCATTTGTTGCCTGAAAATAGAAATTTAGACATGACAATTTTTACTACTATAACAACAAATACCAGTACTGCTATTACTGTTAATAACCCATAACATTATTACCAAGATTACTAGTAGCACTAGCTATAGTAGCAGTAACAATAATAGCGGTAGTAGTAATAGTAATAGTGGTAGAGGTAGTAGTAGTAACAGTAATAGTAATAACATAAAATATGATTATTTACTTATTTATTTATTTATTTATTTATTCATTCATTCATTCATTCATTCATTCATTTATTCATTTGTTTATTAAGGCAGACGACAATATTGTTGTTGTTATTGCGCTCTTTCATTCTCTGTTTCATTCATCTTGCTTTATTTTATTTATACATAATTTGTTCATATAAACAGAATGTTTGAACTTAATATTTAAGTATTATTATCGTTGTGATTATTATCATTATTATTATCATTGTTGTTATTCTTCTTCTTCTTCTTCTTCTTCTTCTTCTTATTATGATTATAAAAAGTTGACCCAACCTTATTGCAAGGGTTCATAATATTTATATTACAATGTAAAAGCAGCCAGCCAGTCAAAATTGACAGTGATAAGAGGGGAAGTCCCAGTTTTCTCACAATGGTGTCTGAACGCGACCAGTCGTTGAACTGAAAATGTATTATGTCTCACTTGACACTGTGACGTTACAGGTAATAGATGACCTCTGACGTGTTAGTTAATGGCGACAACAAGGGTATCCGATATTACACGATGTAACTCTATTAGGGAGAGAAATAGTAGAGCTCAAACAACGATAGTTTATAATATGGCGATTTAACCTGTCTGTACTTAGGTTTCTTTCATTACCTCTCTTGTTTTTAATTACACATAAAAAACAATGTATCCAACGACTATCCTTCATTACTTGGAAATGTCTACTTTCGGTTTCGCTTTTCACGTACTAGTAAACATTTCGGCCTTGAACTGTCGCGAGCGTCCTCACCATGACGTCATGAATAGCACTCTGACAATTAACCGCGGCCAATCATTTGCGAGCACGTTTGAACACTTTTAACCGCGAACAGTCATTTCAGGGCTACTTTGAATAATAATTAAACGTGTATATACAATGATTTTAGCTTTATTAATATCGCTATTTACGTCTTCTTTTTTTCCACTCCAGTTTAGCCTAACAAGTGTTTCAACCAGTATCTGGTACTGAAACTGTAAACTGATTCAAAACTACAAAATTATATTTCGTATCACATATTTGAAAATAATTATTAAATAGGCTTACCATGCGCTAATAATAACATAATGTACAAGACACATTCAACTATTTTTGAATTATTGTAATACATAGGCCACATATAACAACTCCAATAACTACTGTAATAACTACGTCACGTATAATAACTTCAAAACTGTTGTAATATACAAACTACATATAACAACTTCAGAACTAATGTAACTTTAAACCAGACATCCCTGACACATTTTAAGTATATAGTAAACAGGATGAAATATTGATCTATGTCAGTACACTTTAAGAATACATTTGTCATTCCAGGCCAGTGGGTTGTCAAAAGCTGTGGTATTCGCATCCTCCCTCCCTCTCTCTCTGTCTCTCTGTCTCTCTGTCTCTCTGTCTCTCTCTCTCTCTCTCTCTCTGTCTCTCTGTCTCTCTCTCTCTCTCTGTCTCTTTCTCTCTCTAACGAAACAAATGGAACATTTAAAATGATTGAAACAAAAGTTATAAAAAGAGATATTTTACACGTTTATTCAAAATTACAAAATTACAATATATTAATATGTATTCATAAACGATAAGATAAAAAAATAAATAATTCAGTACCACACAACAATTATTAAAATTCAACTATTATGGAGCGAGCTTTCATTTTTTTTATCAGTAACCGAACCTATATGTGTATATAGTAAAGGAAAACAAAGTCGTCCTTTTCACAGAAGCCATGCCAAACCGCTCTCTCTGTCTCTATTTGTCTTTCCGTCTATCCCAAAGCTATATTATATATAGAGACGTAGCCCTACCTCTTTCCATTTGGCTCTCGGCAAAACTGAAAATGAACCAAGATTACGAATGGTATTAACTTTCACAGTATGAAAATATATTCACAAGCACATATGGATAAGATTATTTGGCTGCAGGTTTTTCTAAGATTGTCCAATTGTCTCCCTGTAGTAGCCATTGTGCCATACGTTGGTATTCAGATTCTTCTGGTGAGGAAACGTCAGTTTCTTCTTCCTTACAGTAAACGGTGGGTAGAGATGAAGGCTTCAATCCTGTCCCATCCGAACATTGCACAGAGGCTAAAGATGACGAAGAAGCAGGAGGAAATGATGATGATGATGATGATAAAAATGTTCATTAAATGACGGGGGATAACTGGAATGTGAATTGTTACAAACAACTGGGTCACATTCTTTCAGTGGACTCAAATCTACAGAATTTAAATCTTCAGAAGACAAACTGTCTTCATTTGATGAATACGAATATTCAGAGACAGTTTGCTCACACGTTTCTGCACGTGAATTTGAGGTTGAAGGTGAGGACATACGTTCTGAAATCGAACCGTTAGAAATATCGGATACATCATCATCTTCAGAGCCGATAAATGGACTGGAATTTTCACAGTTACGTTTTAGACGTTTTGAAAACTGTTTAGGACAGGAATCGTCCAATAAACGTTTCTGACTGGACTGAGTTGAAAGAGTATCCTGAAAACAAGTGACTGATGGACGTGAACTTTCATACAGATCAGATTTCAAATCTGTAGAGTTATGTGCCAGCGTAGAACATTCCAGTCTTCTCGAAACATCAGATGATGTTTGTAAATTTGGCAAAATATCTGAGCAACCTAAGGAATCTTGTGCAAAATCGGAAGAGTCAGGATTGGGAATGGTCTGCGGCGCAGAAGAAGGAATGATGGCTTTAGTGACGTTGGTTTCTCTTGACAGGTCCTGGCTGACGTCTATCGGTGATGACGTTGTTTTGTTTCTGCAAGACAGTGGTTGCTCTTGAGGGGTTCCCCATTTTAATAAAAACGTTTTGTGAATTTTTGTAAGGAAATCTGAGTCGTTGTTCATCCGCTCATCAAATGTCGCCTTGTCTTCAAACATTTTCTGAATTTTTATAAAGCATTTTGAGTCGTTGTTAACCCTATCATCAAGTGTGTCTTTCTCTTCTGGAGAAAGATCATTAATGCATTTTTCAGCGCTCTCTAAGTATTCAGTAATCTGTCGACATTATATTTCTGTTTTGAGCTTCTTGAATGTCACCAGATTTTTTATGTCGTTCAAACATATGAGAAGCGTCTTGACTTCCGAAAGATAATTGGAGGGAACTTTATTTAAATCCAAACAGCGCTGAATATCAGATTTTAACTTTTCTTCTACAGTTTTTTTTTACCGTTTTTGTAATCAGCTTTTCTGCGGGAAGTTCCCTGCAGCCAAATTTCCATTAAACTATACATTTTCCGCACTTAGTCCAGCCTTCGACACTTTTTTAACTGTCTCAGGCATTGCGGTAATTTTTGAAAAAAAAAAAAAAAGATTAAAAAAAAAAAAAAAATGGAAAAAGAATGTAAAAGTTATAAATATATAAATATATAAATAAAATATAAACTGTTCTGTTGTAAAACTACAAAAATGAAAGAAATACCAACAGCTATGTACAGATATAAATCGCTTGGGCTCTCAAGTGTTTTCGACAGATTTGCTTCACAGCAACGATTTTCGTTTAGCAGCAAATTTGATATCATCGACTCAAGAACGCATGCGGGGCCGGGGGGGGGGGGTGACGGCCTTTCAATATAAAAGTCCCCATGCCGTCGACGTAGTGGATGCATCGTCTTGGCTTGACATGTCGCCGCCAGAAGATGTGCCGAGACAGCCAAGGATACAGCATGCCGACTATGACGTCCTTGTCAGCAAAATCCATCTGCTGTAGCTGGTCTGATCCCCCAACAAACGACGTCACTGTGTGAGGCGCAGACTCTTTTTGGCGGGAACCTGTGATGATGTTAACTTCCTCTGCGCTAGCGGCGCAGTCCTGAAGTATTGTGTCAAAACGGTTCAGAAGTATTATGACAAAACAGTCCTGAAATTTTAAAACATCATCATCATCATTAGGCTGGAGGTGAAATGGACGAATCCATTTTAGATTAAGTTGGATGGGTCTGTTCTATTTTTCCATCATATTTAGCTCGCGTAACAACTGGCAGTTCTTAGTCTGGTGATACGGAAACATTCGGATAACATTTAATAATAATAATAATTAGTATTACTACTACTACTATTATTATTACATAGTACTAGCTGCAGTAGTAGTAGTTGTTGTTACTGGTGGTGGAAGGATTACGGCGATGTCTGTTAAATAAAAAAAAAAAAATAATATATTTATTTTTATTATTTACCAAACATTTTCTGCAGTCATCAGTACGCCACATAGAAATCCGAAGAAGCCATTTGCAGATGCCCGGTGGATCTTCCCGCGGAAAAGCTAACATCATTTTGTGAGGCGCAAAATCTTTTAGCCGGGAACCTGTGATAATGTTACGTTTCTCTACGAAGTGAAATATTGTGACGAAAGAAATTTGAAAATATAAAACATTATCATCATTATTATTATAAGCAGTAGTAGCAGCAGTAGCAGTAGTAGTAACAGTAGTAGTAGTAGCAGTAGTAGTAGGAATGTAATTACCACTACTGGTACTACTATTATTACTACTGCTATTATTGTTGCCTTTGTTGTCGTCGTCGTTGCTATATAAAGCAAATGACCAGACTTAGATGTGGCATAAAACAACCAAAAAAAAAAAAAAAGAAAAAAAAACAGAGAAATAAATAAATAAATAAATAAATAAATACAATTTTTCAAAATAGCAAAATAGCAAAATGTTTATATGAAATGGTGCTAATGTAGTGTTCGCCTACGGAGTGTGTGGGCGAATGGGTGTCACATTTTAAAATCTATTATGTTTTTTTTTGAGATTGTCACTGGACTTGCCCGGGGTGTGCTGCTGGGTTCGCGGATGTAGTCTACGTGCAAACTTTAATCAGACGTACATCAGACTACAAAACATCACGTTTTATACACTCGCACGTGTACGAGACGAGTGACATGTTTTGAAGCATGTTTTGTAAACAGTCACCATCTTGTTATCATTACACCATCAAATAAAATGGGCCAACCATGACGACAGTGAATATGATCAAATTTCAACATGGAGCTGTAAGTAAAAATAAAACACTATATATAGTCATTTTACTGGCTGGTAGAATTCAAAGCATGTCCTTTATCGAACAAATGAATTGGTTTAAAGTCTTTATCCTTTATATTTGTTCAAATTAGGTGACTTAGACCTCTATCTCGTGTTGGGCTCGTAACCTGGTATTCTTAGGTCAAAAGGTGCATAACTTATACTATGACTGCTGTATTACTGTATAACAAACTACAACAACAATAATTACTACTTCTACTACAACCACATCTACCTCTACTACATCTACTACTATTACTACTAGTACATCTACTATGAGAGTTACATGTATATATGTGTATATGACTGTGTGTTTGTGTGTGTGTCTTTCTCAGTAGTATTAAAGTGATATGTATTAAAGAAAGAGGGTATAGACCGCGACAAGCCATTGTACTGAAAATGTATCGCGTGACACTGTGACATTATCTTCCACGTCATAGCTAACCTCTGAACTGTTAGTTTATGATACCCATCTAAAGTTACATTTTGTACATATTTTAGTGAGGGAGAACAATAGTGATGAATGGTAAAGCTTAGATTGTTGTTCGTTTAAAATACCGCGATTAAATCTATCTCTGCTTTCCTCTCTTTCACAAATAACAAAATGTTTTTTAAAAAAAAAAAAAAAACAAAAAAAAAAAAAAAACAACAACAGAAAACAGCCATCTATCAGAAATGACAGTGGGAAAAAGGTAAATCCCCATTATTTTTTTTTTTTTCAAATGTTAATTTATAATATGACGATTAAATCTATCTGTGCTTTCCTTTGTTTCAAAAATACTACTACTACTACTAATAATAAAAATAATAATAATAGAAGAAAAAACATCTATCAGTAATATGATATCCGCCAACCAGATGATCAAGTTTCAAGATAGGACTTTAAGAAAGAATAAAACATTATACCAGCATCTTACTGGCTGATAGAATTCAATGAACATCCTTTACCGAACAAATGAATTGGTTTAAAGACATTTTTAACGTTTATGTTTGTTGAAATTAGACCTGTTAGATGTTTATATCGTGCTGACCTCGTAATCTGAGATTTTTAGGATAAAAGATGTTGAGCTACTTCTTGTCAGCCGTGTAAACCAGATTTGTCACAAAACCCCTTCGATTCATAAAACTATTCTCCATTTATCTCTCTACAGTCGTCTTGATGTACTTTTCGTTTACTTATTTACTTATGCTGTTAATCATTTCAGTGTAAGATGGATTTGGAGACATTCAGTTGTTTTATTTCTAATTAACTGTACACACATACAAACATACGTCCTTAGTAATGTGTGCCTTTAATATTTGTCTGTATGTACACACACACACACACACACACACACAAACACACACACACACACTTATAAATATAGATAGATAGGTAGATACGGATATGGATATATATATATGTGTGTTTGTATATACATACATACATACATACATACATACATACATACATATAAACGTATGTCTGTATATATGTATGTATATTTTTTTATACACGCATAGATAGGGAAAATTCGGGACCGATGAGCCGTTTTTAAGGTATTTCGCCATTTCAACGAAACCTTCATAGCTATTCACTGAAAGAATTTTGATGCTTATAGAGACATTATTGTTTCTCGATTACAATACAGAGTTTGATAGGTTGCCTTCAACAACATCGTCGTGGGATACACTTATATAACTGAGTCTGTGATGACTCATCGGTGCCCAGGGTAAGTTATCAATGAAGCAGCCTTTATGATCAGATGGGCAATGATATCACAGAGGGAAACTAGGTAGGTGGGACCCCATAGAAAATGGCTCGTTCATCCCCAACAGCATTTACATTACCTTAGCCCAGTTTAACAGAGAACCACATCGCATACGTTTCAACTTTGTGTTGCTAGCCTGATCCAAAGCTATCTATAAAATATGAGCGACGGTTACACTATTTAGTAGTTTCACTGATGGTGGATAGGTGTTACTAACGATTTTGCAGTCAGGAGTTTATGGGGTGGCACAAAACCCCCGGGGCTCATATGTCCCCAGTTTCCCGTACACAAGTGAAAAAACTAACGATGTAATCCGAGCAGGCTGTTGTAAACAACACCTGCGATACTCCGTCTTTCCGAGAAAAGCAGGGGTGTTTTTTACGCAGAATTTCTGACCTTGCGAAATACGAGTTTTATACAAATGAACAGTTAATATATAAAACGCGTAAACAGCTACTGACCGCATTGTTCATTCCGGATCTACCTTTGACAAGGTGCTAACATACAAGGGTAAAAAACAAGAAGACATTTTGGATATGGCGAAACTGGTGATTTTCTTGGCTGTTTTAGTTTTCGCTACTGGTCAGTATCAGTTATATTTTTTAATATCAGTTGTAGTCGCTACTAGTAGTTATGGAAGTAGTCGTTCTTCTAGTAGTGGTAGTAGTTGTTACTGTTGTTGTAGTTATAGTTGCAGTGCGGGCTGCTTGGGGAAAAATCAGGCACAGTGTAACACTTTGTTTTCGTTCTATTTTTATTTTCGTTTTCTTTTTAATTTTAATTTTAAAATTAAATTTACTTATAACTTTAATTTTAATTTTAATTTTATTTTTAATTTTGATTTTTGTTTTAATTTTAATTTTGTTTTAATTTTAATTTTAATTTTAATTCCAATTTTAATTTTTGTTTTAATTTTAATTTTAATTTTGATTTTTGTTTTTACGATATTTTTATTATCTTAAATTTTCTTAAATTAAATAAAATAAATTTAATTTAATTATTACTATTTTCATCATCATCATCATCATCATTATTATTATTATTATTATTATTATTATTATTTAATGAAAGTGTTTTTATCTTACGAAAAAAAAAAAAAAAAAAAAATAATAATTTTGATTTTATTGTTGTTTTTACTTTATTTTTATTTTCTTAAATTTTCATAAATTAATGTTATTTTACTTTATTATTATCATCATCATCATCATCATCATCATCATCATCATTATTATTATTATTATTATTATTATTATTATTATTATTATTATTATTATTATTATTGTTATCTGATAAAAGTGTTTTTATCTTCCGACAAAAAAACCCACACAAAACAAAACAATGAATATTCTTGGGCAATGGGGGTCCAACTGAACACACTACAAGAGTTGAGGCTGGATCGTTTAGACACAGATTCTATATCGGATTCAGTTAGAGCCAAGCCAACTCTGTAGTAACCTGCCCTAGACAGAAATATTTCCATATGAGTAGAATTCCCGTGACAAATATCAAAGTCGATTTTTTTCAAATCATAGTTATATTATCCCAGATATAACTTACTTCCAACATAGTTTGTTACATAATCATAATAATAATAACAATAATAATAATAATAGTAATAGTAATCATAAGAATAATAATAATAATAATAATAATAATAATAATAATAATAATAATAATAAAAGAACAAAACTTTCTATTCGTGGCATTCAGTACTTGTTTTATTATTCTTATTCTGCTCTTGTAAGATCGAAGTTTTTGGCGAGAGACTCCTGGACATTTTCCTGTTCTATGCAGTGCCAGTGACTGTTCTGTCGAAAACTGACTTGCGTCCTGTCCACATAAAATAATTTTTGCTGTCCGTTAGCAAATTGTAACAGATTTCCTCTCGAGAATTTACGAGAATCGTGTTAGCAATTTTTCCAAAAAGTTATAAACAGCATTCTGTAATAAATGCCAGCTATTTAATAAATTAATAAAAAAGAAAAGATAATTTCGTTCTGCAAAAATAATACGGTATCCATTTAGTAAGAAAATGTTGCCCATTCTCTAAAAAAGCAGTAAAGTATGCATTATGTGTGGGGTGAATAGACAGACACATTTTCATATTACTGGACTGGGATTTACCTCGTCTGTATCCTTCACTTAAAAACTGGATGCTCAGTAAATCCTTCAGATCAGAAAGTTTTTCATAATACATTAATATATCTATCTATCTATCTATCGGTCTATCTATCTATCTATCTATCTATCTATCTATCTATCTATCTATCTATCTATCTATCTATCTATCTATCTATCTATCTATCCATCCGTCCATAATTTAAGTATCTATATATCTATTTAACACACACACACACACACACACACACACAGAAACACACATAAAGTGGTACCCTGACTTACGATCTGAATTTGTAACTCAATTTGCTCGTATATCAATTTCATTTTCCCAAATGAATATAATCGAAATACCATTACTCCTTTGCAGCCCCTCCAAAACCACCCCAAACTTGGTAACGAAAATTTTCTAAATAATGAAATATTGCATAAAAAGTACTGCTTAAGAAATAAATTTGTTTTTTTAAAGTGTACAGGGTTAGGGTTTCTCCATCTTTTCATGGATAGGGATCCGCAGCTTAGAAATTATTTTTACGCTTTTGGCTGGATTTATAGCCTTTATCCTAACCTGATACATATCGTAAAAGTACGGGGTTGCTGGGCGGATTGTGTATTCTTCATTGAGCCAGCAAGTCGCCCTATCTGAAATTCGCTCGTAACTCGGATTTCGGCTCGCAACTCAAAGCAAAATATCCGGCTACTGACCGTAACACGCAAAACTCGTAAGTTGGAGCACTCGTAACTCGAGGTACCATTGTACCTATATATCTATATATCTATATATTTGTCTGTATATTTTAAAATCAGTGTTATGGGCTAGGAGTCTGGGTAAGTCGGGTGGGCTACTCTACGAATTGTGATTCTATGAAATTCAAAGCCAGCAGGTTTGAAATAAAAGAGTAAATAAATAAATAAATAAAAATAAAAATAAATAAATAAAAACAATAAAAAAGGAAGGAAAACAAAAATTAAAACGAAAACATAGTTTAGAGGGAAAAGAAAACTATACTAGCGAAGAAAGCATGACAAATTGTCCCTGTAGGTATAAGGTGTGTGTGTGTGTGTGTGTGTGTGTGTGTGTGTGTGTGTGTGTGTGTGTGTGTGTGTGTATGTGTGTGTATTAAACTCATACGCGATATTTGTAATGTAGCCCATGCATCCGGTAACGAAACTAGTCGATTCTGATTGGCTAACAGGTCATTTTAAAGGTCAGGAATCTACGCTGACCTTTACACCGGCTTCCATTTCCTGTCTTGCGTACAAATATCATTTTCGGTTGATAAAACAATGCAGACATGACATTGTGCATTTACCTCGTGTTTGGTGTTTGTTTCTCCTTTTTTTTTTAAATTTAAAAATCTGAGATGAAAACAACACCATTTGATTTCTGAACTCAGCCGTCACTCACTGAATTCATGCAGTGAACCGTCTCTTAGGTGATCGTTTACAGGAGTCAGTTTGTATGATTAAAACGTACATCTTTCATCTTTTATTCATCACAGAACTGAGACGAAAAATTCGTAAAATAACACACGATATATTAAACGCGTCAGTGAACCGAATCTGTGTTGGGCTTTGCCTTAGCTGATCTAAAGTTTTCCATATTATTATTATTATAATTATTAAGTATTTATTTTTTATTTTTTATATTTTTTTATAGACATTACCAATACACTTACCATCTACAACTACTGCACACCAAATGAAGTGATGCGGATCTATCCTTGTACTGCAAGTTTAACTGAAGCCACCAAACCATTACTGAACAAGTATCTCTGCACTTTGAATGATACAATATGCAAGTACGTTCATCTCTCTCTCTCTCTCTCTCTCTCTCTCTCTCTCTCTCTCTCTCTCTCTCTCTCTCTCTCTCTCTCTCTCTCTCTCTCTCTCTCTCTCTCTCTCTCTCTCTCTCTCTCTCTGCTAGTTAATATTTAGATGTTACTACAGATAACTACTTTCTGTGTTCAGATATCAGGTTTATCCTGATCAAGTCGAATGTGGAAGGCAGCCCGACACAGCCTCACAGTACTCAACATTCTGATATACAAATATGCAGGACAAACCTAATATCTTAAAACAGTAATCAGTTACATATATATATGTACGTATATATATATTTATATATATGTATGTTATAAGTGGGTATATGTATATGTAGGTAGGTAGGTAAATGTATGTCTATGTTGGTATGTACATGTATATGTATGTATGAATGTATGTATGTATCTATATGTATGCTGATATCAATGTCGATTATGTCTGTGTGTGTATATGTATATGTATATGTCTATCTATCTATCTATCTATCTATCTATATATATACATATATAGATAGAGAGATAGAGACTAAATTGATAGATAGATAGATAGATAGGTAAATAGATATAAAAGCACACACATAAGCGTATGTAAGTGTAGAGGTATATGTAAGTATGTATTAGGTATGTATATATTTTTTGTCTTTAGGGATGCTAACACCAGTATTAATTGCCTGAATGACCTGGACCTCAGTGGAAAATGTTGGAATGAACTTCCGTCTAAACTCAGTCAAATGCTACGTAAGGACAAAATAAATGAACTGATTTATTTTCTCCTTCTCTTATTCAAATCATGATCAGCTTAAACATATAATTAAACTTGGACCCCTGTCGAAACACCCACATACACGTACGCACACACACAACATTAATACAAACACACACACATGTGTATGTGTACTTACTAAGATACAGGAGAGAGAAGAAGACAGAGAATGAGAGAGAGAGAGAGAAAGAGATAGAAACAAATAGAGAGAGACGTAAAGAGAGAAACAGAGACGGAAGCGAATGACAGACAGAGACACAGACATAGAGAGACAGACAGAGAGAGAGACACACACACATACACACAGTTGCATATATACTTCTTTTTTTTTTTTTACAGTAGAAGGGAATCGTCCCTGCACAGTAGACAAAATTGAGGAAAATTGTCCTGGAGTAAAACTTGATCGTTATCGTAAGAATACATTTAGAACTTATTTTATTTATATATTTATTTTATTTTATTTTATTTTATTCCATTTTTAGTTATCTGATTTTTAGTTATTTCCTATTTGCTTGTTTTAATATTTGATGATTTATTGATATAATCATATATGCATAGATAAACACATTCACATACATACATACATACATACATACATACATACATACATACATACATACATACAAATACATACATACAAACATACACGTCTGTGTGTCTTAGTATAGTTCTATAGTTACATACATATATAGGTCTTTCGTTTCTTCTATTTATAAGCTTGTACCTTAATCGAAATGTATCAAATGGATAGCTGTTTCAAACTTTTTAACTATTCGGACTGTAACGTGGACACAAACTGCAGGTATGTATAACTGTCTCTCCGTCTGTTTGTCTTTTTTCTTTTTTTCGGTCTAACATTATAATATGTCTGTTAATCTGAATTTATAGCTTGAAATTTTACTCTTTAAAAATATGAATTATTTCAAACCTTACTATTTTGTATTTTCTTAGAAATAATATTCATATCTCACTCTCTCTCTCTCTCTCTCTCTCTCTCTCTCTCTCTCTCTCTCTCTCTCTCTCTCTCTCTCTCTCTCTCTCTCTCTCTCTCTCTCTCTCTCTCTCTCTCTCTCTCTCTCTCTCTCTCTCTCTCTCTCTCTCTCTCTCTCTCTCTCTCTCTCTCTCTCTCTCTCTCTCTCTCTCTCTCCTCATTGTTCGAGTATTGGTGTTTACTTCTAGGCCTGTGGAAGATACGACTGACTCTCTCTCTCTCTCTGTCTCTCCCTCTCCCTCCCCCTCTCTCTCTCTCTCTCTCTCTCTCTCTCTCTCTCTCTCTCTCTCTCTCTCTCTCTCTCTCTCTCTCTCTCTCTCTCTCTCTCTCTCTCTCTCTCTCTCTTTCTCTCTCATTGTTCAGTATTGGTGTCTACTTCTAGGCCTGTGGAAGATACGGCTGACTGTCTGAACAAAGTAAACATTCAACAGCAGTGCCGTGCAAAGCTTCCAGACTATGTCAACATCGAGTTAAGTAAGTAAAATTATCTTAGTATTTTAGAATCTTACACAAGCACACACACTCACACACACACACACACAGACACACACAGAAACACACACACACAAACTCATACATACATATACACATATACAGACATAAATATATATCAGTCTTTTAATTTGTCTGCAATCTATCTATCCCTCCTCTGTCTATCTATTTATCTATCTCTCTCTATCTCTGTCTCTCTCTCTCTCTCTCTCTCTCTCTCTCTCTCTCTCTCTCTCTCTCTCTCTCTCTCTAGAAACAAATATGTCTTATTGCACACTTACATGCATACATACATAAATAATTTTATACCCGCACATACTCGTATACGCCCACACACACATATATATTTAGACATACCTATACGTACATACATACATACATACATTCATACATACATACACACAGACATACCTGCCTACATTCATATATACTAACATACTTACTTGTAATCGTAACTACTTAGATACAGACGTACTTAAATACGTAAAAAGACTTAGAATAGAACACAGGTTGCAAATATGGTTTGTTAATTGCTGCTTAGCTATGTTAAATATGGTTTTGTTTTTATTATTATTACAATTTTTTATTTTCCTTCACTTTTTCCTTTTTAGTTTCTGTATTTATTTGATTATTTATTTATTAATTTATTTATTTATTATTATTAGTTTGTTATTTTTTTATTACTATTATTTCTTTCATTTCTAGTGTTTTCTTTGTATTTTTTTTATTTCATCTTAACTTTTTCTTTTTTCTTTTTTTCTTTAGGAAAAAATAATTTCACCTGCACTATGATTGAAATAGAGCAGAAATGTCCTAAAGCGAAACTTCGGAACTCAAGCGGTAAGCCCTGACTTACTTATTTATGTAACGCGCCAATTAACAATCACTTTGTCTGTAGAGGTAATTTTGCAAAATGTCAAAAAAGCATGAGTAGAAAGAAATGTCACAATAATTATTATCCTTTAACTGTAATGTTCCCTGATTATTTATTTTAAGTTTCGCTTTTTCATTTACTACCGATTTTTTAATTTCACTTATTATTATTATTTCACATTAGTCATTTAATTTGAAATAAATAGAATCAAAGGTAAAAATATGTTATTTGTTTATTTTCCTTCATTTATTTCTAATAACATTACTGTGCGCGGATTAATACAGTTTCTACTAATAATAATTTACAAAGAAAATAATAAAAACATTATACAACAATTTAATTTCATGATCTCTCTCTCTCTCTCTCTCTCTCTCTCTCTCTCTCTCTCTCTCTCTCTCTCTCTCTCTCTCTCTCTCTCTCTCTCTCTCTCTCTCGTAGTAGTAGTAGTAGTAGTAGTAGATGTAATAGTAATAGTAGCAGTACTAGCAGTAATAGTTATAGTGATAATACTAATAGTAGTCATAGCAACTACGGAACTTCGGACCATCTGAGGTAATCCCTGATTTATTTATTTCTTTATTTCTTTATTTGTTTATTTATTTGTTTGTTTATTTATTTATTTGTTTATTTATTTATTTATTATTTGTTTGTTTGTTTATTGATTTACTGATTTATTTGTTTGTTTGTTTATTTATTTATTCATTTATTATTTGTTTGTTATATAATACTACTTCTACTACTACTACTACTACCACTACTATTACTACTGCTACTACTACTACTACTAATAATAATCATAATACTATTAATCATAATCATAATCATAATCGTTAAAACATTAAAAGAGATTTCCTCTTAATTTCACTTAATTCTCTTTGATGATCGTTTACATGTGTCACTTTCTAGAGTAAAACGTACACCTTTCATCTTTTATTCATCACAGAACTGAGACGAAACACTCGTAAAACACACGATATATTAAATATGTGAATCAACCTAAGTTATGCTCGGCTTCGCCTTAGCTGATATAAAGTTTTCTATGAAAACAGAGGGGTTT
>CM022674.1:3544701-3567379 GCA_012295275.1 Chrysomallon squamiferum
TAAGTTATGCTCGGCTTCGCCTTAGCTGATATAAAGTTTTCTATGAAAACAGAGGGGTTTTATTTATTTTTTCTTATTACTACTACTAGTACTACTATTACTACTACTAGTACTACTATTACTACTTCTACTACTACTACTATAACTACTAATACTACCATTACTACTATTACTACTACTACTAACCCTACTACTACTGTTATTGTTACTTTTATTATTAGTTTTGTTATGGTTATTACTACTATTTATTTATTTATTCTTTTATAGACGCTGTCAAGGATAAACATTTCCTCTACTGCACAGAAAACGAAGTGAAACAAATTTCTGATTGTTATGAAAGTTATTATGATTTCATCAAACCATTAGGGAAGAAAACGTACTGGATTTTCAATGATACAATATGCAAGTAGGTTCATCTAGTTTTATGATGTTATAATATATACCGTAAGTCTGTCTCTCTCTCTGTCTCTCTCTGTCGCTCTCTCTCTCTCTCTGTCTCTCTCTCTCGCTATCTCTCTCTCTCTCTCTCTCTCTCTCTCACTCTGTCTCTCTGAGTCTCTCTATCTATCTATATTTCTGTCTCTCTGTCTGTCTCTCACTCTCTATCTCTATCTCTATCTCTCTCTCTCACTCTCTCACTCTCACTTTCTCACTATCTCTCTCTCACTCTCTCTATCTCTCTCTGTCTCTCACTCTATATCTATCTCTATCTCCATTTCTCTCTCTGACTCTCTCTCTCTCTCTGACTCTCTCTATATCTCTCTATATCTCTCTGTCTCTCTGTCTCACTGTCTCTGTCACTATCTCTCTCACTCTCTCTATCTCTCTCTCACTCTCTCTCTCACTCTATCTATCTCTATATCTCTCTGTCACTCTCTCTGTCTCTCACTCTCTCTCTCTCTCTCTCTCTCTCTCTCTCTCTCTCTCTCTCTCTCTCTCTCTCTCTCTCTCTGATAGTATATTCTCTCTCACTGCAATCAATAACAATGACGTTATATGAATAACAGACAAATGATGTAAATAAGTTATTTTCATCTCCTTCATCATAGGAATAAATATTTTAGTTATTATTTAATTATGAGCGAAAATAAAGAAAACTAAAACTCTATACATATTTATCTTATACCTGTATCTATGTTTATTTTCACCCACATACAAACACATCGACATACGCACACTCACACACATACTCACACACACACATAAACATACACATACACACATGTATATATTATTTAGATATTACATACACATAACTACTTGCTGTGTTCAGGTATCAGATTTATCCTGATCAAGTCGAATGTGGAAGGCAGCCCAACACAGCCTGACTGTACTCAACATTCTGATATATGCAGGACAAACCTATTATCTTAAAACAGTAATCAGTTATGTCATATATATATCCAAACACACACACATATACAAAAACATAATCTGCATTCATATAAATATATGTGTGTGTGCTTATAAACATAAATACAGATATAAGATAAATATGTATGGAGTTTTAGTTTTCTTTATTTTCTCTCATAATTAAATAAAAACTAAAACATATATATATATATATATATATATATATATATATATATATATATATATATACACACACACATCTACATTCATATAAATATACAGGAACATTGCTACTTACACATACATACATATATACATATATAATATATATATATATATATATATTTTTTCTCTTTAGGGCTGCTAAGACATATGCTAATTGCTTGAATGGTCTGCAGATTGGTGGAAATTGTTGGAAAGAATTTCCATCCAAATTACCTTTTGAACTACGTAAGAACAAAATGAATAAACTGATTTATTTTCTCCTTCTCTCATTCAAATCAGCATCGAATTAAACATAGAATTATACTCGAATCCTTGTCGGCCCACACATATACACGCACGCACACAACATACAAACAGACACACACATGTATGCGTATACTTACTAAGAGACAGGAGAGAAAAAGAGATAAATATAGAGAAACGCTGAAAGAGAGACAGAGGCATAGTGGGTCAGAGAGAGAGAGAGAGACAGAGAGTGAGAGAGAATTCGAGGTAGATAGAACGACGCAGAGAGAGACACAAACGTATAGAGAGAAAATCAGAGAGAGTGAAAAAGAAAAACGGAGAGAGAGAAACACAGAGAGAGCTAGTGAGAGATAGAGGCAGAGAGAGAGAGAGAGAGAGAGAGAGAGAGAGAGAGAGAGAGAGAGAGAGAGAGAGAGAGAGAGAGAGAGAGACAGACAGACAGACATACACACATACACACACACACGCACACAAACAACACATGCACTCATATATACAATTATATATACATTTGTTTGCAGGAATGGATATCATTGAGGAAAATTGTCCTGGAGTAAAATTTGATCGTTTTCCGGTGACTACTGAATGGACTACTCCAAACGACATTAAACAAGGTAAGTGAAGGTTACAATATATAGTAGTTGCACTGATGGTGGATAGGTGTGACTAACATTTTGCATTCAGGAGTTTATAGGGTGGCACAAATCCCCTGTGGCTCATAGGTCCCCAGTTTCCCGTACACAAGTGAAAAAACTAACGATGTAGTCCGAGCAGGCTGTTGTAAAGATCGCCTGCGATACTCCGTCTTTCCGAGAAAACCAGGGGTCGTTTTTACGCAGAATTTGTGACCTTGCCAAACACGAGTTTTATACAAATGAACAGATAATATATAAAACGCGTAAACGGCTACTGACCGCATTCTTCAAACCGGATCTACATTTGACAAGGTGTGAACATAGAACGAAGGGAAAAAGAAGAAGAAATTCTGGAGATGGCAAAACTGGTGATTTTCTTATCTGCTACAGTTTTCTCTACTGGTCATTACCAGTTATATTTTTTTAATATCAATTAAATACGCTATAGAAGTAGCCATTTTTCTAGTAGCGGTAGTAGTTGTTGTAATTATAGTTGCAGTGCGGGCTGTTGGGGCACAAATCGGGCATCGGATAACACTTTGTTTTCCTTTTTAATATTAATTTTTACTTTCTTAATTTAAATATTCCTTTCATTTCGTTATTGTTATTATTATTATTTTAGTATCTTGATTATTGTGACGTAAACATGTTTTTACCTTCCGTCTGTAAATTATCAATTCTGTCTTGATTGATACTTCAGTCGACACCAGAAAAAAAAAAAAAAAAAAAAAAAAAAAAAATATTCGTGGCCAATGGGGTGTCCACTGAATATACTAGAACAGTTGAGGCTGGATCGTTTATACACAGATTCTATATCGGATTCAGTCAGAGCCAAGCCAACTCTGTAGTAACCTGCCCGAGACAGAAATATTTCCATATGAGTAGAATCCCTGAGAAAAAAATCAAAGTTATATTAACCCAGATATAACTTACTTCCAACATAGTTTGTCAAATAATAATAATAATAATAATAATAATAATAATAATAATAATAATAATAATAATAATAATAGTAATAATAATAATAATAATAATAATAATAGTAATAATAATAATAAAAAGATTAAACTTTCTATTCGTTGAATTCAATACTATTTTTATTATACTTATTCTGCGCTTGTAAGATCGAAGATTTTGGCGAGAGACTCCTGGACATTTTCCTGTTCTATCCAGTGCGAGTGACTGTTCTGTCGAAAACTGACTTGCCTACAAAAAATAATTTATGCTGTCGTTAAAACATTATAAGAGATTTCCTCTCGAGAATTTTCGCGAATCGTGTTAGCAATTTTTGATAAAAATTATCAACTGCATTCTGTAGTAAATGCTAGCTATACAAATAAATCAATAAAAAAGAATATATAATTCCGTTCTACAAAAATAACACAGTATCCGTTTTGTAAGAAAATGTTACCCATTGTCTAATAAATCACTAAAGTATGCATTATGTGTGGGGTGAATAGACAGACACATTTTCATATTACTGGACTGGGATCTATCTATCTATCTATCTATCCATCCATCCATCCATCCATTTTTGCATCTATATATTGATTTACACACACACACACATACACACACACACATACAGATACACACACACAAACAAACACACACACACTCACACACACACATACAGTGGTACCTTGACTTACGATATGAATTTGTTCCGTGACCGAGCTCGTAACTCAATTTGCTCGTATATCAAATACATTTTCCCGAATGAATATAATCGAAATACCATTAATCCTCTGCAGTCCCCCAAAACCATCCAAAATTTTCTAACCCAAATTTTCTAAATAAGAAAATATTGCATAAAAAGTATTGCATCAGAAATAAATTTCTCTTGTAGAGTATACAGGGTGAGGATTTTTCCATCTTTTCATCGATAGAGATCAGCAGCTTAGAAATATTTTAAAGTTTTCGGCTGGACTTATAGCCTTTATCGACTTTTTCTGATGCATATCGTAAAAGTACTACGCTCGTACTGCACTGACATGTTGATTACACGCACACCTCGCTCATGTTTTTCTATGGTTTCGTGCTTTAATTCAATGGACATCGTCCGCTTCTTCTTGTCAGCACTGTTCTTTGCACTCACTTTCTTACGATCCATGGAAATTTGGCAAATTACTGCACAAAACGCGAACACAACACAACAGAACATATGTGCATCTGCGGCGAGGTAATCTCGTGAAGCAAGCGAGTGTTACGGGGATGCTGTGCGCACGGTGTGTTGTTCGGTACGCCAACTAGCGGCGCTATCTGAAACTCGCTCGTAACTCGGATGTCTGGTCGCAACACAAAGCAAAATTTCCACAGGTGTACTAATAGTAACTGGCAAAACTCGTAAGTTGGAGCACTCGTAACTCGAGGTGCCAGTGTATCTATGTATCTATGTATCTATATATCTGTCTGTCTATATATTTTCAAATCAATGTTATGGGCTAGGAGTCTATGTAAGTCGGGTGGGGCTACTCTACGAATTGTAATTCTATGAAATGTAAAGTCAGCAGGTTTGAAATAAAAGAGTAAAAAAAAAAGTAAAAAACATAAAACATAAACAAATAAATAAAAACAATAAAAAAAAAAGAAAAGGAAAATGAAAACATAGTTGAGAGAGAAAAGAAAACCACTCTAGAGAAGAAACCATGACAAATTGTCCATCAAGTTTCAGATTTAAGAAACATATATTTATGTATATGTATGTGTGTGTGTGTGTCTATATATATATAATTAAGAATCTATTTCATATTTGAAATGTAGCCCAAGCACCAGATAACGAAACTAGTCGATTCTGATTGCTAACCAGTCAATTTAAAGCCCAGGAATCTACGCTGACTTTACTCCTACTTTTATTTCCTGTCTTGCGTCTTTTTTTGAATTTCTGAGATGAAAACAACACCGTTGATTTTTATCACGGACATCTATTCTGACCTGAACTGTCACTCCCTCAATTCATGCAGTGAAGCGGGTCTTAGGTGACCGTTTACGGCTGTCAGTTTCTAGAGTAAAACCTACACCTTTCATCTTTTATTCATCACAGAACTGATACCAAACACTCGTAAAATAACACACGATATACTAAACGCGTGAATAAATCTAATTTGTGCTCGGCTTCGCCTTAGCTGACATAAAGTTTACTATGAAAACACGGGTTATATTTATTTTTTCTTATTACTACTACTACTACTACTACTATTACTGCTACTACTACTATTATTACTACTACTACCATTACTACTATTACTACTACTACTACCACTACTACTACTGTTATTTTTACTTTTATTATTAGTATTGTTATGGTTATTACTACTATTTATTTATTTATTCTTTTATAGACGGTGACAAGGATAAACATTTCCTCTACTGCACAGAAAACGAACAGAAACAAACATCTGATTGTGCTGAAAGTTATTATGATTTCATCAAACCATTATGGAAGAAAACGTACTGGTTTTTCAATGATACAATATGCAAGTAGGTTCATCTAGTTTTATGATGATATAATATATACCGTAAGTCTGTCTGTCTGTCTGTCTGTCTCTCTGTCTGTCTCTCTGTCTGTCTCTGTCTCTCTCTCTGTCTCTCTCTCTCTCTGTCTCTCTCTCTGACTCTATCTCTCTATATCTCGCTGTCTCTCTCTCTCTCTCTCTATCCATGTCTCTCTCTCTCTCTCTCTCTCTCTCTCTCTCTCTCTCTCTCTCTCTCTCTCTCTCTCACTGTCTCTATGTCTCTCTCTCTCTCAGTTATGTCATATATATATATATATATCCAAACACACACACATACACAAAAACATAATTTGCATTCATATAAATATATGTGTGTGTGCTTATAAACATAGATACAGATATAAGATGAATATGTATAGAGTTTTATTTTATCTTTATTTTCCCTCGTAATTAAATAAAAACTAAAACATATATATACACATCTACATTCATACAAATATACATGAACATTCCAACATACACATACATACATACATATATACATACATACATACATACATACATCCATATATATATTTATATATATATATATATATTTTTCTTTTTTTTCTCTTTAGGGCTGCTAAGACATATGCTAATTGCTTGAATGGTCTGCAGATTGGTGGAAAATGTTGGAAAGAATTTCCATCCAAATTACCCTTTGAACTACGTAAGAACAAAATGAATAAATTGATTTATTTTCTCCTTCTCTCATTCAAATCACCATCGGCTTAAACATAGAATTATACTTGGATCCCTATCGACACACACATATACACGCACGCACAGAACATACAAACAGACACACACATGTATGTGCGTACTTAGTAAGAGACAGCAGAGAGAAAGAGATATAAGCATAGATACACATAATCAGAGACAGATGCATAGTGGTTCAGAGAGACAGAGAGAGACAGAGTTAGAGAGAGATCGAGATATATAGAAACACGCAGAGAGAGACACAAAGACATAGAGAGAAAATCAGAGGTATATATATATATATTTTTTTTTTTTGGCAGGAATGGACAACATTGAGAAAAATTGTCCAGGACTAAAATTTGATCCTTATCGTAAGAATAGTTAATTTAATTTTATTTATATATTTATTTTATTTTATTTTATTTCATTTTTAGTGTCAGATTTATAAATAATTTATCTTATATATATATATGTGTGTGTGTGTGTGTGTGTGTGTGTGTGTGTGTGTGTGTATATGTATCTGTATGAGTGTGTATGTGTTGTTGTGTGTGTTTGTATAACTGTGTGTTTGTATATATATATATATATATATCATTTAATTATTTGGTTCTATCTATTTATTTATCCTGATATTTATTTTATTTATATATACTCGATTTTTAGGTGTTTTTTTGATGATTTATTGGTACATTCATATAAGCATAGATAAGTATATTCACGTAAAAACACACAAACAGACACACACATATATATATGTGTGCATGTGTGTTTGTGTGTATATATAAATATATATACACACATCTGTGTGTCGCTATATATTTTTGTTGATGTATACATATATATATTTTTTTGTTACTTCTATTTTTAAGCTTGCACATTAAACGAAATGCTTCGAATGGATGATTGTTTGAAACTGTTTGTATATGAAGACTATAACTTTATCAAAAACTGCACGTATGTATAAGTGTTTGTCTCTCCGTCTGTTTTTTTTCTTTTTATCAGTCTAACATTATAAATTGTCTGCTTTAAATTTTACTCTGTAAAAATATGAATTATTTCAAATCTTACTATTTTGTATTTTGTAAGAAATAATGTTCACCTCTCTCTCTCTCTCTCTCTCTCTCTCTCTCTCTCTCTCTCTCTCTCTCTCTCTCTCTCTCTCTCTCTCTCTGCCAGTCTCGCAATGTTTGAGTACCTTTATTTACTTCTAGGTCTGCGGAAGATACTGTTGACTGTTTGAACAAATTAAACATTAAAACGGAATGTCATGCAAAGCTTACAGACTATGTCAGTGCCGAGTTAAGTAAGTAAAATTATCTTAATAGTTTAGTTTCTCAGTCACACCACACACCAAAGAAAAACACACAGACACACCTACATACATATATGTATATACATTAATACATATCAGTCTATCAGTCTGTCTCTCTATCTATATATCTGTCTATTTAATCTATCTATCTATCTATATATATATGTATATGTGCACAAATAAACACACACTTATACCCACATACACTTGTACATACAATTGGGCAATTAACAATCACTCAGTCTGTAGATGTATTGGTAGAAAACGTCAAAAAAGCCTGAGTATAAAATATCCTCGTAATAATTATTATCCTTTAATGTTCCCTGATAGTTTATTTTTCGTTTCGCTTGTTCATTTAATGCCGATTTTTTAAATTGAGTTATTATTATTATTTCACAATAGTTATTTAATATGAAATAAATAAAATAATATCTAAAAATATATATATATTTTTTTACTTTACTTCATTTATTTATAATAACATTTCTGTGTGCGGAATAATACAACTTCTACTGATAATAGTTTACAAAGAAAATGCTAAAACATTATACAACATAGATTTTCAATTTAGTTTCATGATCTCTCTCTCTCTGTCTCTCTCTCTCTCTCTCTCTCTCTCTCTCTCTCTCTCTCTCTCTCTCTCTCTCTCTCTCTCTCTCTCTCTCTCTCTCTCTCTCTTACCGCCTGTCTGTTTTATTATTATTATCTATATCTGGTTCTTTTTTGTCGTTGTTACACAACTATAAAATTTTAATGCTCTATCACTAGTAGTAATAGTTGTAGTAGTAGCAGTAATAGCTATAGTGGTAGTAATAGTAGCAATAGCAACCGTAGCAATAGCAGTAATAGCTGTAGTAGTAATAACAATAGAAGATTAGTATCATTTCTGGTAGGGCTAATTTACTAGTAGTCGTATTTGTATTTGTTGTAGTTTGTTGTAGAATAAGTACAGTAATCCCAGTAATCATAGTATACGTTATACTGGTGGCAATACTAGCAGTAGTAGTAGTAGTGGTTGTAGTGGAAGTGGTAGTAGTGGTAGTAGTGGGCAGTAGAAATTGTTTTGATGTAAAGATTGTAAAAGAAATATAGTTGTTTATTATTATTATTATTATTATTATTATTACGATTGTTATTATTATTTTGATGTTATTACTAGTATTTTATTAATTTATTATTATTGTTTTTATTTCATCCTAACTTTTTTCTTTTCCATCCACAGGGAACAAAAATTATACCTACACTATGGCTGATTTAGAGCAGCAGTGTCCTAAAGCGAAACTTCGGACCTCAAGCGGTAAGCCCTGACTTACTTATTTATGTAATGCGCCAATTAACAATCACTTTGTGTGTAGATGTATTTGTGCAAAATGTCAAAAAAACCTGAGCATAAAGAAAGCTCGTAATAATTATTATCTCTTAACTGTAATGTTCCCTGATTATTTATTTTATGTTTCGCTTGCTCATTTAATCCCGAATTTTTTCAAATTAACTTATTATTGTGATTTCACATTAGTCATTTAATTAGAAACAAATAGAATCAAAGGTAAAAATATATATATATTTTTTACTTTACTTCATTTATTTCTAATAATATTACTGTGTGCGGAATAACACAATTTCTTCTAATAATAATTTAAAAGAAAATAAAAAAAACATTATACAACAATTTAGTTTCATGATCTCTCTCTCTCTCTCTCTCTCTCTCTCTCTCTCTCTCTCTCTCTCTCTCTCTCTCTCTCTCTCTCTCTCTCTCTCTCTCTCTCTCTCTCTAGTAGTAGTAGTAGTAGTAGTAGTATTAGTAGTAGGTGTTGTAGTAATAGTAACACACACACACACAAACACGTACACACAGACACACACATACCGATAGACTAACTATTACCATTATTATTATGATGATCATCATCATCATCATTACCTGTAGGAAAAATTGTTATTATCTGATTATATTTTTTATTTTTTTATTTTTTTATTTTTTTATTTCTTTCAGCTGCCTCTTCAGGAATGTTCAGCTTTGTTTGTTTTCTTCTTTCCGTCTTAGTTGGATTTCTATAAATCAGTTAGAAACATGTACGTATTAAAATGAAACAGTTTTGTTTAAACTAATTTTAATTACAATTACAAACAAGGTGCTGTTAGTTTGAAACATTTACAAATCTTTGTTCTTAAGCAGAAACTGAAACATTATCTAACGGTTTTTCATCTTCTTTCATTTACTTATTTGTTTATTTATTAATTTGCTTCCTTAATGGTTCTATGTATTTATTTATTTATATTTATTATCGTTTTCTTATTCGTTGTCCTTATTAAGAACTTTTCTCTACATATTTTGATTCCTGCATAATTAAGCAACTTGTTTCCAAATTAATTCAATCTGAAGTTTACACTTTATATAAAACTTATAAAAAGTTAAGATAAATGCTTGTTGGATAAAGTTAAAATATTCATCACTAGGAAAACATTGAAATTCGTACTACCCACTGCGCATGCGTAGATACGTAAACTTACGTAATTATATATTTATATGAAACGCACACACTCATATATATCGTATATCAATTGTACATATCATTTTATTTTTCCAAACATGGACGCAAGAAATGATCACTATATCAATTTATTATTTTACACACATACGCACTCTTGATCGCACACAAACACATGAACATTATACAAAAATTTAGTACAAAAGTTAAATTCTACTTTGACACTCGTTAAAGTTTCGGTCATTCGTCTGTTCGCTCTTCCTTTCATGTCGAACATTCGTTCTTTCATTGCTATGACATCATCCCTTTTCTTTCGTTTCAGGTGAATGATGATGGATAACTTTGTGATAACCAGAGACTTAGTGACGTAAATTTGATCCACGTAAACTCAGCACTATTATTACTTTTGTGATTCTGCAGTACTAACTTTTTATTGACTAATACAAGACGATTTCTGAGTCCTTGTTAATTCCATGAAAGTATCATTTATTTTTCTGGTCTGTGAAGATATCCTCTTGTATTGTATTGTATTTTGTATCGTATTATAGTATATAATGTATTATATAGGAAATATTTAATCAGAGATGTAGAGGAATTACAGGAACCTCAATAATTGGTGTGTTTTTAGTATAAATATTCAGATTAATAAAATACAATTAATTATTCGATTTTGAGAATATTTCGGTAAAATAGTTTACGACATATAACTGTAATTAGGACCCCCCAAAAGATATATTTTTATTTGATTAACATTATATTTTGTAATAAATTTTGTATATATTTTAGCACAGTCGTTGTTTATTTCTCAAAATGGAGAAAAAAGTAGTGTTGTGTTAGTGCATTACGTTGTTTTTGTTTTTCATTATTTGAATTTCTTCTTATTTTCCTCTTTTGTTTCTTTTCTTTTTTGGTTTTTCTTTGGACCTGATTTTCAGGATTCTTGGAGATTTGTTTCGTTTTGTTTGGGGTTTTCTGGCATATTTTGTTTCTGTTGTAGTATTATCGTTTTCTCTGTTTCTCCTTTTTTTTCTTCCTATTTTCTTTATTATTATTAATAATAATATTATTATTATTGCTATTATTATTACTATTCTTCTTCTTCTTCTTCTTCTTCTTATTATTATTATTATAGCTGTTTTTCTTGTTGTTGTTATTTATTTTGTTTATTTATTTCTTTAGTATTATTTTTTTTGCTCTATTATAATGTGCAAACGTTAAATTAGATTTCCTTAGTTTTGGAGCACATACAGTAATTCACGTTCTCAAAATGTATCTACTGCGTTAACGTAGTAGTTTGGTTTATCGTAAAATTTGTTGTTGTAGAAGTAACAACAAAAGAACAAACAACATTCATATTCTTTATGATCATCTTAATCATAATCATCATAATCATCATCACAGTCATGATCACATAGCACAATAAATTATACTAATATCTAGTTTAAAGGAATCAGAGAGAGAAAAAAAGTAGAAACAAACAGATATTTAGTCTTCAGCCAGATTCGAACTACAGTCAATCATTTTAAAGTCATACAATTCTTCTTCTTCTTCTTCTTCTTCTTCTTTTTCTTCTTCTTCTTCTTCTTCTTCTTCTTCTTCTTCTTCTTCTTCTTCGTCTTCTTCTTCTTATTATTATTATTATGATTATTATTTTTATTTTTATTATTATTATTATTATGTTTGATTCATTTGAGTCCGGGCCAGTCAACCATTTGAAACTTTCTTACAGCATTTTGTATTATGTGGCCAACACTGGATTAGTGTTAGTATGTTATATTGTTATACAGAAAAGTTAGAATAGTGGTCTTTCATCTTCCTAGTTAGCTCTTGGAGGTGGTCGATAGCTGGATTCGATCCCAGAAACGTATTCAAAAAGACAAGACGTAGAAACGAAGCTTCCACGATCAGTTATACAAAATGTCACAAAAGCCTGAGTGTAAAGAAACCTCGTTATAATTATTAGCTTTTAACTGTAATGTTCACTTATTGTTTATTTTACATCAAATTTAATTTGAAATAAATAGAATAAAAGATAAAAATAACTGTAATGTTCACTTATTATTCAGTTATACGAAGACTTTTTACTCACACTTTGTGAATCAAGCAGCAGAATATGTTAAATTGTTCCGGAGATAAAATCTGTTTAATAATGTACAAATGTTATATATATACATTTAGCTATGAGAGTAGCCGTTATCAGGATCCGATCCCATAAACTATTATTTAAAAACAAAACACGTAACCATACCTCTTCCACATTCAGTTACAGAGAAATTTAGATAAGTCGCAAAGCTCACAACAAAATATAATTTCAGAACCCATGAATAGCACGTGTTGATAAAGCAAGCGAAATAACTCTAGCAAGATACTGTTCCACGAGAGTTCTTTCCCTTGACTGTCTCGTGTTCCTACTTTTCGTGAATTTGATATTCTCGAAAACGTTATTTGTTGTTTGTTGCTTGGTTTTTTGTGAATTTTTTTTTTTGTTGTTTTTTATTTTGTATTTTGGTTTCTACTGTTGGTTTTGCTTTGTTGTTTTTGTTGTTTGTTTTTACTTTTTCTGTTGTTGTCTTTGTTCTATTTCTTATTTTCTTTTTTATACCAATTATGTTGTTAATATTTAGGTGGCAGATAAACATTCAGGCTTACATTTGTTTGATGCTTATTTCACACTTTAGATATTCCGTGAAATTAGCTTGTCAGGATTTGTTTAAACTTTGAAATGTTTTACAGTGTAGTGTAACATATACTTTAGCTGGATCGTGGATTCTGTTGATAAAGTTTCTAAGAAATTTAATTAAACAGTTATATCACGAGTTTTATTTTTCGACTTAACGAATATTTAGATATCATTATTCATGACGTTTTAACGTGATTTTAAAACATATTCACGTAGCCGTATTATTGTTATTGTTATTACGTCACAGTTCCTGTAGAAGTGGTTTCTATAGAAACAGTGTTTTAGTAGGTATGTTTTAAAATGAAATATTTGTGTAACAACCAGAACAAAGAAACTAATATATATATAATAAAACAGTGTCGGTGAGAGAGAGAGAGAGAGAGAGAGAGAGAGAGAGAGAGAGAGAGAGAGAGAGAGAGAGAGAGAGAGAGAGAGAGAGAGAGAGAGAGAGAGAGAGAGAGAGAGAGAGAGAGAGAGAGAGAGAGAGAGAGAGAGAGAGAGAGAGAGAGAGAGAGAGAGAGTGAGCGTATGTGTGTGTGTGTGTGTGCGTGTTATGGTATGTATTATGACATAAAACTAAACTGAAAATCTATGTCATATATGTTTCTGTATTTTCTTTGGTTTAAATTATTATTGGTATTAGTAGTAGCAGTATTCCGCACACAGTAATGTTATTACTTATTTTTATATATTTTTATGTTTTATTATACTTATTTCAAATTAAATTTAATGTAAAATAAATAATAAGTGAACATTACAATTAAAATATAATAATTATTACCAGGTTTCTTTTTTTATACTCAGGCTTTTGTGACACTTTTGTACCAATTCTTCCACAGATTCTTAATTCGTAAGAGAGTTGCATGAATATATGTGTATGTCTATATGAGTCTGTGTGTTTGTCTGTGTGTGTCTGATAATATTTAGATATAATTATTGATGACGATTTAACGTAGTTTTATGACATTTTCACGTATCTGTATATTTGTTATAGTTATTAAGTCAAATTTCATGTAGAAGTGGTTTCTATGGAAAGTGAGTTTTACTAGGTATGCTCCGTAGAAGTATGCATACGAAACTGTATTTCTTTGAGAATCTTTACTTCATAAATATTACTACTGCCACTACTACCACTACCACTATTACTTGTACTGCCACCAGTATAACGTATACTACGGCTACGACTAGCTACCACAACAACACTTAGTATACTACTAAACCACCCCTACCAGAAATACTACTAAGCTTCTAATGTTATTAATATTACAGCTATGACTATTTCTACTGTTGCTATTGCTACTACTATTACTTACGACCTCTATAACTATTACTGCTACTACTACTACTATTACTGCGACAACTGCTACTACCAGTGATAGGGAGTTAAAAAGGAATATTTTTGTAACAACCACAATAAAGAAACAATATAATAAAAAGAGAAGAAAAGAGAGAGAGAGAGAGAGAGAGAGAGAGAGAGAGAGAGAGAGAGAGAGAGAGAGAGAGAGAGAGAGAGAGAGAGAGAGAAACTAAGATTATGACATCATAAAATAAATTGAAAATCTGTGTTGTATAATGTTTGAGTATTTTCTGTGGTTGAAATTATTAATATTATTAATATTAATATTATTCTAAATTTATATTATAATATAGAAAAAAGAAGTCTTTTTTACCTTTTTTTCTATTTATTTCAAATTAAATGACTAATGTTAAATAATAATAACTGAATTAAAGAAATCGGGAGTTAATGAACAAGCGAAACATAAAATAAATGATCAGCGAACAGTACAGTTAAAGGATCATAATTATTACGAGGATTTTTGTATACTCAGGCTTTTTTGACATTTTCTACAAATACATTAACAGACTGAGTGATTGTTATTTGGTAAGAGAGTTATACATATGTGTAGATGAGTGTCTCTCTCTCTGTGTGTTTGTCTTTCTCAATATTATTAAAGTAATATTTATTACAGAAAAAGTTTGCATACTGAAATGTATAATAATAATAATAATAATAATAATAATAATAATAATAATAATAATAATAACAACAACATTAATAATAACAATAATAATAACAATAATATTGATGTGTGCGTGTATGTGTGTCTGTGCGTTAGAGGACACTTTTGTGAAGTATTAAATGAAAATTAAAATAGAATGTCTGTATGTCTATATTTACACATGTCTGTACATCTATATTTACATCTGACTGTACGTCTATATTTAAACATGTCTGTACGTCTATATTTAAACATGTCTGTATGTCTATATTTAAACATGTCTGTACGTCTATATTTACACTTGTCTGTAATCTATATTTACACTTGCCTGTACATCTATATTTAGTTGTCTGTACATCTATATTTACATCTGTCTGTACCTCTATATTTACACCTGTCTGTACGTCTATATTTACACTTGTCTGTACATCTATATTTACATCTGTCTGTACGTCTATATTTACACCTGTCTGTACGTCTATATTTACACCTGTCTGTACGTCTATATTTACACTTGTCTGTACATCTATATTTACATCTGTCTGTACCTCTATATTTACACCTGTCTGTACGTCTATATTTAGACCTGTCTGCACATCTATATTTATACCTGTCTGTACGTCTATATTTACACTTGTCTGTACATCTATATTTACACATGTCTGTATATCTATATTTACACTTGTCTGTACATCTATATTTACACTTGTCTGTATGTCTGTATTTACACGTGTCTGTACGTCTACATTGACACTTGTCTGTATATCTATATTTACACTTGTCTGTATGTCTATATTTACACTTGTCTGTATATCTATATTTACAACTGTCTGTACATCTGTATTTACACATGTCTGTATATCTATATTTACACTTGTCTGTACGTCTATATTTACCTTTGTCTGTACATCTGTGTTTACACATGTCTGTACGTCCATATTTACAATTGTCTGTACATCTGTGTTTACACATGTCTGTACGTCCATATTTACAATTGTCTGTACATCTGTATTTACACATGTCTGTACGTCTATATTTACAATTGTCTGTTTCTCTGTGTTTACACATGTCTGTAGGTCTATATTTACATTTGTCTGCGTTACTGTTGATGGACAGAACACAATGAAAAAGATAGAGAGAAGACTAATATTTTAAAATGAAGCAGAAGAATAATAAATAATTAAATAAATAAATAAATAAATAAACAATGTGAACATTATCATCGTTGTTGTTGTTACTACTATTCTTAAATAAACAGAAACAAATAATGTTATCATTATTATTGTTTTTGTTATTCTCTTTATTATTATTAGTAATAACATGCTATAGTGTAATATAATATAATATTAAATTATAGAACAAAGCAAGAACACAAACAAGATGTTTGTTTTAATTTATATTTATTATATATGAATATATGTCGTAAGGTTGGCTATGCAATCGTTCATATCACTGAAACCCACGTCGTCCATAAAGTAAGGTCGTTGATGACGCCGACGTTGATCTTGTTAACAGACGCAGTTACCATGACAACCGCTTCTTCACGCTGAATGCCATTTGTTGCCTGAAAATAGAAATTTAGACATGACAATTTTTACTACTATAACAACAAATACCAGTACTGCTATTACTGTTAATAACCCATAACATTATTACCAAGATTACTAGTAGCACTAGCTATAGTAGCAGTAACAATAATAGCGGTAGTAGTAATAGTAATAGTAGTAAAGGTAGTAGTAGTATTAGCAGTAGTAGTAACAGTAATCGTAATAACAGAAAATATGATTATTTATTTATTTATTCATTCATTCATTCATTTATTCATTTGTTTATTAAGGCAGACGACAATATTGTTGCTGTTATTGCGCTCTTTCATTCTCTGTTTCATTCATCTTACTTCATTTTATTTATACATAATTTGTTCATATAAACAGAATGTTTGAACTTAATATTTCAGTATTATTATCGTTGTGATTATTATCATTATTATTATCATTGTTGTTATTCTTCTTCTTCTTCTTCTTCTTCTTCTTCTTCTTCTTCTTCTTCTTATTATGATTATAAAATGTTGACCCAACCTTATTGCAAGGGTTCATAATATTTATATTACAATGTAAAAACAGCCAGCCAGTCAAAATTGACAGTGATAAGAGGGGAAGTCCCAGTTTTCTCACAATGGTGTCTGAACGCGACCAGTCGTTGAACTGAAAATGTATTATGTCTCACTTGACACTGTGACGTTACAGGTAATAGATGACCTCAGACGTGTTAGTTAATGGCGACAACAAGGGTATCCGATATTACATGATGTAACTGTATTAGGGAGAGAAATAGTAGAGCTCAAATAACGATAGTTTATAATATGGCGATTTAACCTGTCTGTACTTAGGTTTCTTTCATTACCTGTCTTGTTTTTAATTACACATAAAAAACAATGTATCCAACGACTATCCTTCATTACTTGGAAATGTCTACTTTCGGTTTCGCTTTTCACGTACTAGTAAACATTTCGGCCTTGAACTGTCGCGAGCGTCCTCACCATGACCTCATGAATAGCACTCTGACAATTAACCGCGGCCAATCATTTGCGAGCACGTTTGAACACTTTTAACCGCGAACAGTCATTTCAGGGCTACTTTGAATAATAATTAAACGTGTGTATATACAATGATTTTAGCTTTATTAATATCGCTATATACGTCTTCTTTTTTTCCACTCCAGTTTAGCCTAACAAGTGTTTCAACCAGTATCTGGTACTGAAACTGTAAACTGATTCAAAACTACAAAATTGTATTTCGTATCACTTATTTGAAAATAATTATTAAATAGGCTTACCATGCGCTAATAATAACATAATGTACAAGACACATTCAACTATTTTTGAATTATTGTAATACATAGGCCACATATAACAACTCCAATAACTACTGTAATAAATACGTAACGTATAATAACTTCAGAACTGTTGTAACATACAAACTACATATAACAACTGCAGAACTAATGTAATAACTACGTCACGTATAATAACTTCAAAACTGTTGTAATATACAAACTACATGTAACAACTTCAGAACTAATGTAACTTTAAACCAGACATCCCTGACACATTTTAAGTATATAGTAAACAGGATGAAATATTGATCTATGTCACTACACTTTAAGAATATATTTGTCATTCCAGGCCAGTGGGTTGTCAAAAGCTGTGGTATTCGCATCCTCCCTCTCTCTCTCTCTCTCTCTCTCTCTCTCTCTCTCTCTCTCTCTCTCTCTCTCTCTCTCTCTCTCTCTCTCTCTCTCTCTCTCTCTCTCTCTCTCTCTCTCTCTCTCTCTCTGTCTCTTTCTCTCTCTGTAACGAAACAAATGGAACATTTAAAATGATTGAAACAAAAGTTATAAAAAGAGATATTTTACACGTTTTTTTTCAAAATTACAAAATTACAATATATTAATATGTATTCATAAACGATAAGATAAAAAAATAAATAATTCAGTACCACACAACAATTATTAAAATTCAACTATTATGGAGCGAGCTTTCAGTCTTTTATCAGTAACCGAACCTATATGTGTATATGGTAAAGGAAAACAAAGTCGTCCTTTTCACAGAAGCCATGACAAACCGCTCTCTCTGTCTCTATTTGTCTTTCCGTCGATCCCAAAGCTATATTATATATAGAGACGTAGCCCTACCTCTTTCCATTTGGCTCTCGGGAAAACTGAAAATGAACCAAGATTACGAATGGTATTAACTTTCATAGTATGAAAAGATATTCACAAGCACATATGGATACGATTATTTGGCTGCAGGTTTTTCTAAGATTGTCCAATTGTCTCCCTGTAGTAGCCATTGTGCCATACGTTGGTATTCAGATACTTCTGGTGAGGAAACGTCAGTTTCTTCTTCCTTACAGTAAACGGTGGGTAGAGATGAAGGCTTCAATCCTGTCCCATTCGAACATTGCACAGAGGCTAAAGGCGACGAAGAAGCAGGAGGAAATGATGATGATGATGATGATAAAAAATGTTCATTAAATGACGGGGGATAACTGGAATGTGAATTGTTACAAACAACTGGGTCACATTCTTTCAATGGACTCAAATGTACAGAATTTAAATCTTCAGAAGACAAACTGTCTTCATTTGATGAATACGAATATTCAGAGACAGTTTGCTCACACGTTTCTGCACGTGAATTTGAGGCTGAACGTGAGAACATACGTTCTGAAATCGAACCGTTAGAAATATCGGATACATCATCATCTTCAGAGCCGATAAATGGACTCGAATTTTCACAGTTACGTTTTAGACGTTTTGAAACCTGTTTAGGACAGGGATCGTCCAATAAACGTTTCTGACTGGACTGATTTGAAAGAGTATCCTGAAAGCAAGTGACTGAGGATGTGAACTTTCATACAGATCAGATTTCAAATCTGTAGATGGGTTCCTTTTTTTTGCTAAAAACGTTTTGTGAATTTTTGTAAGGAAATCTGACTCGTTGTTAATCCACTCATCAAATGTCGCCTTGTCTTCAAACATTTTCTGAATTTTTATAAAGCATTTTGAGTCGTTGTTAACCCGCTCATTAAGTGTCTCTTTCTCTTCTGGAGAAAGATCATTAATGCATTTTTCAGCGCTCTCTAAGTATTCAACAGTAATCAACAGTAATCTGTCGACATTTTTATTTCTGTTTTGAGCTTCTTGAATGTCTCCAGATTGTTTTCATCGTTGAAACATATGAGAAGCGATTTGACTTCCGAAAGATAATTGGAGGGAACTTTATTTAAATCCAAACAGCGCTGAATATCAGATTTTAACTCTTCTTCTACAGTTTTCTTACTTGGTCTTTTACCATTATTCGGGTCTTGTTATTTTTTACCGTTTTTGTAATCAGCTTTTCTGCGGAAAGTTCCCTGCAGCCAAATTTCCATTAAATTATACATTTTCCGCACTTAGTCCAGCCTTCGACACTTTTTTAACTGTCTCAGGCATTGCGGTAATTTTTGAAAAAAAAAAAAAAAAAAGAAAAAAAAAAAAAAAATGGAAAAAGAATGTAAAAGTTATAAATATATAAATATATAAATAAAATATAAACTGTTCTGTTGTAAAACTACAAAAATGAAAGAAATACCAACAGCTATGTACAGATATAAATCGCTTGGGCTCTCAAGTGTTTTCGACAGATTTGCTTCACAGCAACGATTTTCGTTTAGCAGCAAATTGTATATCATCGACTCAAGAACGCACGCGGGGCCGGGGGGTGACGGCCTTTCAATATAAAAGTCCCCATGCCGTCGACGTAGTGGATGCATCGTCTTGGCTTGACATGTCGCCGCCAGAAGATGTGCCGAGACAGCCAAGGATACAGCATGCCGACTATGACGTCCTTGTCAGCAAAATCCATCTGCTGCAGCTGGCCTGCTCCCCCAACAAATGACGTCATTGTGTGAGGCGCAGACTCTTTTTGGCGGGAACCTGTGATGATGTTAACTTCCTCTACGCTAGCGGCGCAGTCCTGAAGTATTGTGTCAAAACGGTTCAGAAGTATTATGACAAAACAGTCCTGAAATTTTAAAACATCATCATCATCATTGGGCTGGAGGTGAAATGCACGAATCCATTTTAGATTAAGTTGGATGGGTCTGTTCTATTTTTCCAGCATATTTAGCTCGCGTAACAACTGGCAGTTCTTAGTCTGGTGATACGGAAACATTCGGATAACATTTAATAATAATAATAATTAGTATTACTACTACTACTATTATTATTACATAGTACTAGCTGCAGTAGTAGTAGTTGTTGTTACTGGTGGTGGAAGGATTACGGCGATGTTTGTTAAATAAAAAAAAAATAATATATTTATTTTTATTATTTACCAAACATTTTCTGCAGTCATCAGTACGCCACATAGAAATCCGAAGACGCCATTTGCAGATGCCCGGTGGATCTTCCCGCGGAAAAGCTAACATCATTTTGTGAGGCGCAAAATCTTTTAGCCGGGAACCTGCGATAATGTTACGTTTCTCTCCGAAGTGAAATAATAGTGACGAAGGAAATTTGAAAATAAAAAACATTATCATCATCATTATCATCATTATTATTATAAACAGTAGTAGCAGCAGTAGCAGTAGTAGTAACAGTAGTAGTAGTAGCAGCAGTAGTAGGAATGTAATTACCACTACTGGTACTACTATTATTACTACTGCTGTTATTGTTGCCTTTGTTGTCGTCGTCGTTGCTATATAAAGCAAATGACCAGCACTTAGATTTTGCATAAAACAACCAAAAAAAAATAATAAATAATAAAAACAGACAAAGAAAGAAACAAATAAATAGATAGAAAGATAAATAAATAAATAAATAAATAAATAAAAAATTTCAAAATAGCAAAATAGCAAAATGTTTATGAAATGGTGCTAATGTAGTGTTCGCCTACGGAGTGTGGGGAATGGGTGTCACATTTTAAAATCTATGATGGGTTTTATGAGATTGTCACTGGACTTGTCCGGGGTGCTGCTGGGTTCGCGGACGCAGTCTACGTGCAAAAGTTCAATCAGACGTACATCAGACTACAAAACATCACGTTTTATACACTCGCACGTGTACGAGACTAGTGACATGTTTTGAAGCCTGTTTTGTAAACAGTCACCATCTATCATTACACCATCAAATAAAATGGGCCAACCATGACGACAGTGAATATGATCAAATTTCAACATGGAGCTGTAAGTAAAAATAAACACTATATATAGTCATTTTACTGGCTGTAGAATTCAAAGCATGTCCCTTTATCGAACAAATGAATTGGTTTAAAGTCTTTATCCTTTATATTTGTTCAAATTAGGTGTCTTAGACCTCTATCTCGTGTTGGGCCTGTAACCTGGTATTCTTAGGTCAAAAGGCATAACTTATACTATGACTGCTGTATTACTGTATAACAAACTACAAAACAACAATAATTACTACTTCTACTACAACCACATCTACCCTACTACATCTACTACTATTACTACTAGTACATCTACTATGAGAGTTACATATGTATATATGTGTATATTACTGTGTGTTTGTGTGTGTGTCTTTCTCAGTAGTATTAAAGTGATATGTATTAAAGAAAGAGGTATAGACCGCGACCAGCCATTGTACTGAAAATGTATCATGTGACACTGTGACATTATCTTCCACGTCATAGCTAAACCTCTGAACTGTTAGTTTATGATACCCGTCTGAAGTTACATTTGTACATATTTTAGTGAGGGAGAAACAATAGTGATGAATGGTGGAGCTTAGATTGTTGTTCGTTTAAAATACCGCGATTAAATTAATCTCTGCTTTCCTCTCTTTCACAAATAACAAAATGTTTTTAAAAAAAGGCAACAACAACAACAACAAAAAAAAAAACAACAACAGAAAACAGCCAGCTATCAGAAATGATAGTGGGGAAAAGGTAACTCCCATTATTTTTTTTCAAATGTTAATTTATAATATGACGATTAAATCTATCTGTGCTTTCCTTGTTTCAAAATACTACTACTACTACTACTA
>CM022674.1:3567579-3587909 GCA_012295275.1 Chrysomallon squamiferum
GCATACGCACAGACACATAAACATACACACATATATATTATTTAGATATTACATACAGATAATAACTTCCTGTCTTAAGGTTATAGGGTTTATCCTGATCAGTCGAATGTGAAGGCAGCCCAACACAGCCTCACTGTACTCAACATTCTGATATGCATGTATGGGACAAACCTAATATCTTAAAACAGTGATCAGTTATGTCATATGTGTAGAATAATAACACACACACACACACACACATACAAACAAACACATAATCTACATTCATTTAAATATACATCAACATACCTACATAACTATATGTATGTATGTATGTATGTATGTATTTATGTATGTATGTATGTATGTATGTATGTATGTAAGGTATGTGTATATATATATATATTGTCTTTTAGGGCTGCTGAGACGTTTTGCTAATTGCATGAATCGTCTGCAGATTTCTGGAAAATGTTTGAATGAACTTCAATTCAGATTTGCCTTTTAAGACAAGTAAGAACAAAATGAATAAACTGATTTATTTTCTCTTCTCATTGAAATCAGCATCAGCTTAAACATAGAATTATACTTGAATCTCTGTCGACACACACATATACACGCACGCACAGAACATACAAACAGACACACACATGTATGTGTGTACTTAATAAGAGACAGGAGAGAAAAAGAGATAGAAGCATAGATACAAGTAGAAAGAGAGACAGAGGCTTGGTGGCTGAGAGAGAGAGAGAGAGAGAGAGAGACAGAGAGATAGACAGACAAAGATATACACAAACACACACACACACAACACACACAACACAATTAAATACTTTTTTTTTTTTTTTTTGCAGTAATGGAGATCATTGAGCAAAATTGTCCTGGAGTAAAATTTGATCGTTATCGTAAGAATACTTTTAATACTTAATTTAATTTAATTTATAAATTTAATTAATTTTATTTTTTTAATTTATTTCATTTTAGTGTCAGATTTATAAATTAATTATCTTATATATATATACATATATACATCTCTGTGTGTCTTTATATATTTTTTATTGATATATATATATATATATGTATATATATATTTTTTGTTACTTCTATTTTTAAGTTTGTACATTAAACGAAATGTTTCGAATGGATGATTGTTTCAAACTGTTTTTATATGAAGACTATAATTTGATAAAAACTGCACGTATGTATAAGTGTGTTTGTCTCTCAAATCAGTTTGTCTTTTTTTCTTTTTCTCAGTCTAACATAATAATATGTCTGTTAATCTGAATTTATAGCTTGAAATTTTTATTCTTTAAAATTATGAATTATTTGTATTTTGTGAAATAATATTCACTCTCTCTCTCTCTCTCTCTCTCTCCTCTCTCTCTCTCTCTCTCTCTCTCTCTCTCTCTCTCTCTCTCTCTCTCTCTCTCTCTCTCTCTCTCTCTCTCTCTCTCTCTCTCTCTCTCTTTCTCTCTCTTGAGTCATTTTGAGTACCTTTATTTTACTTCTAGGTCTGCGGAAGATACTGTTGACTGTTTGAACAAATTAAACATTAAAACGGAATGTCATTGCAAAAGCTTTGCAGACTATGTCAGTGCCGAGTTAAGTAAGTAAAATTATCTTAATAGTTTAGTGTCTCAGTCACACCACACACCAAACAAAACACACAAACACACATACATACATATATGTATATACAAAACTGCATATCAATCTACCAATCTATCTATCTTTCTATCTATCTGTCTATCTAATCTATATATATATATGTTCACAAATAAACATACACACAAATATACATACACACACACACACTTATACGCACATATACATGTACATCTGACCATGAATTAACAATCAATCAGACGGAAGATGTATTTGTGCAAAATGACAAAAAGCCTGAGAGAAGGGAAACCTATTTGATAATTATCATCCTTTAACTGTAATGTTCGCTGATTATTTCGCTTTACGTTTCGCTTGTTAATTTACTGCCTATTTTAAATTCAGTTATTCAGACATGAGTCATTTAATGCGAAATAAATAGAATAAAACCCTAAAAATATATTATTTTTACTTTTTACTTCATTTATTTCTAATAACATTACCGTGTGCGGAATAATACAATTTCTACTACTAATAATTTACAAAGATAATGCTCTCTCTCTCTCTCTCTCTCTCTCTCTCTCTCTCTCTCTCTCTCTCTCTCTCTCTCTCTCTCTCTCTCTCTCTCTCTCTCTCTCTCTCTCTCTCTTTTCTCTCTCTCTCTCTCTCTCACTGTTCTCTATATATTATTATATATATATTTGGTTTTTTGTTGTGGTTGTTACACAATTATAAAATTATAATGCCCTATCACTAGTAGTGATAGTAGTACTAGTAGATATAGTAGTAATAGCAGTACTAGTGAATGAAGTAGAAATAGTTGTAGTAGTAGCAGTAATAGTCATAGTGGTAGTAATAATAGTAGCAATAGCAGTAATAGCTGTAGTAGTAATAACAGTAGAAACAGTATCATTTCTGGTAGGAGTGATTTACTAGTAGTAGTATTTGTCTTTGTTGTAGTTTGTTGTAGCAGTAGTACAGTAATCCTAGTATACGTTATACTGGTTGTAGTGGAAGTGGTAGTAGTGGCAGTAGAAATATTTTTGATGTAAAGATTGTAAAACAAATACAGTTTATTATTATAATTATTATTATTATTATTATTATTATTATTATTATTATTATTATTATTATTATTATTATTATTATTATTATTATTATTACGATTATTATTATTATTTTGATGTTATTACTACTATTTTATTAATTTATTATTATTGTTTTTATTTCATCCTAACTTTGTTCTTTTCCTTTTACAGGGAACAAAAAATATACCTACACTACGACTGATTTAGAGCTGCAGTGTCCTAAAGCGAAACTTCGGAACTCAAGCGGTAAGCCCTGACTTACTTATTTATTTAACGCCCAATTAACAATCACTTTGTCTGTAGAGGTATTTTTGCAAAATGTCAAAAAGCCTGAGTAGAAAGAAACGTCGCTTGCTCATTTACTCCCGATTTTTTTTTAATTCACTGATTACTATTATTTCACATTAGTCATTTAATTTGAAATAAATAGAATCAAAGCTAAAAATATATAATTTTTTACTTTACTTCATTTATTTCTAATAATATTACTGTGTGCGGAATAATACAATTTCTACTAATAATAATTTACAAAGAAAATACTAAAACATTATACAACAATTCAGTTTCATGATCTCTCTCTCTCTCTCTCTCTCTCTCTCTCTCTCTCTCTCTCTCTCTGTGTCTCTCTCTCTCTCTCTCTCACACAATGACACACCCCACACACACATAAACACAAATACACACATACATATATAATCCCTTATTATTATTACTGTTACTATTATTATTATTATGATCATCATAATGATCATTACATGTAGAAAAAATTGTTATTATCTGATTTTAATTTGTTATTTTTTTATTTCTTTCAGCTGCCTCTTCAGCAATGTTCAGCTTTGTTTGTTTTCTTCTTTCCCTCTTAGTTGGATTTCATTAAATCAGTTAGAAACATGTACGTATTAAAATCAAACAGTTTTGTTTAAACAAATTTTAATTACAATTACAAAAGAGGTGCTGTAAGTTTGAAACATTTACAAATCTTTATTCTTAACCAGAAACTGAAACATTATCAAACAGTTTTTTTTTCTTCTTCTTTCATTTACTTATTTATTTATTTATATTTATTATTGTTTTCTTATTCGTTGTCCTTATTAAGAACTTTTCTCTACATATTTTGATTCCTGCATAATTAAGCAACTTGTTTCCAAATTAATTCAATCTGAAGTTTACACTTTATATAAAACTTATAAAAAGTTAAGATAAATGCTTGTTGGATAAAGTTAAAATTTTCATTACTAGGAAAACATTGAAATTCGTTCTACCCGCTGCGCATGCGTAGATACGTAAACATACGTAATTATATATTTATATGAAACGCACACACTCATATATATCGTATATCAATATTTTATTTTTCCAAACATGGACGCAAGAAATGATGACTATATCAATTTATTTATTTTACACACATACGCACTCTTGATCGCACACAAACACATGAACATTATACAAAAATTTAGTACAAAAGTTATATTCTACTTTGACACTCGTTAAAGTTTCGGTCATTCGTCTGTTCGCTCTTCCTTTCATGTCGAACATTCATTCTTTCATTGCTATGACATCATCTCTTTTCTTTCGTTTCAGGTGAATGATGATGGATAACTTTGTGATAACCAGAGACTCAGTGACGTAAATACGAGATGACTTCTGAGTCCTTGTTAATTCCACGAAAGTAACATTTATATTTCTGGTCTGTGAAGATATCATCTTGTATTGTATAGTATTTTGTATCGTATTATTGTAGATAATGTACTAAACAGGAAATATTTAATCAGAGATGTAGAAGAATAACAGGAAGGATAATAATAATTGGTTTGTTTTTAGTTTAAATATTCAGATTAATAAAATATATTTAATTATAAAATTTTGAGAATATTTCGGTAAAATAATTTACCACATTTAACTTTAATTATGACCTAGAAAAAAAGAAGTATTATTTGATCAACACTCAGAATTTATATTTTGTAATAAATTTTGTAATGATTTCCGAAAGATTTGTTGTTGTTGCTGCTGCTGTTATTGCTGTTGTTATTGTTTTCTATTTTTTTTCTCTCTACTGTAATGTGAAGAGTAAAATTATTATTACTATTATTATTATTAGTATTCTTCTTCTTATTATTATTAGTAGTAGTAGTTGTAGTAGTAGTAGTAGTAGTAGTAGTAGTAGTAGTAGTAGTAGTAGTAGTAGTAGTAGTCTGGGCCAATCAATCATTTGAAACTTTCTTACAGCAACTTGTATTATGAGGCCAACACTGGATTAGAGTTAGTATGTTATATTGTTATACAGAAGCTATTATTCAAAAACGCAAGATGTAGCCATGAAGCTTCCACGTTCAGATATACACAGAATTTTACCCAATTCATGAATCAGTCAGCAGAGTATGTTAAAGTGTCAGAGAGATAAAATTTCTTTATTAATGTACAAGTGTTGTATCTGTTATATATAATTAGCTATGAGAGTAGCCGTTAGTAGGATCCGATCCCCGAAACTAGTATTTAAAAGCAAAAGATGTAGTCATAATTGTTTCACTTTCTGTTACACAGAACTTTAAGTAAGTTGGGAACGTCACAACAAAATATAACTAGAGAACCTACGAACAGTACGTTTTGATAAAGCAAGCGAAATAACTCTAGCAAGATACTGTTCCACGAGAGTTGTTTCCCTTGACTGTTTCGAATTCCTACTTTTCGTGATTTAGATATTCTCGAAAACGTTTTTTTGTTTTTTGTATTTTTTTTCTTTTGTGTTTTTTGTGATTTTGTTTGTTATTGTTTTGTTTTGTATTTTGGTTTCCAGTTTTTATTTTTCTTGTTTGTATTGATCTTTTTTAATGTATTTTTTTTTTTCATATTATTATTATTATTATTATTATTATTATTATATATATTTTATTTGATTGTCTTTCTTCTATTTCTTATTTTCTTCTTTATAGCAATTATTAATTTAATATTTAGGTGGCAGATAAACCTTCAGGCTTACATTTGTTTCTGCTTATTTCACATTCTAGATATTCCGTGAAATTAGCGTGATTGGATTTGTTTAAAATTTGAAATGTTTTAGAGTGTAGTGTAACATATACTTCAGCTGGACCATGGATTCTGCTGATAAATTTCTAAGAAACATAATTAAACAGTTATATCACGAGTTTTATTTTTCGCCTTAACGAATACTTACATATAATTATTTATGACGTTTTAATGTGGTTTTAAAACACATTTACTTACCCGTATTTTTGTTATCAGCATTACGTCACAGTTCCTGTAGAAATGGTTTCTATGGAAGCAATGTTTTAGTAGGTATGTTCAGCAGAAGTATGAATATAAAACTGTATTTCTTTTAGAATCTCTTTACATCAACAAATATTACAACTGCCATTACAAACACTACTAGTACTGTCATCAGTATAACGTATTCTAGGAATACTGTGTTACTGCTACAACAAAGTACAACACAAATAATTACTACAGCTACTAAAACACCCCTGCCAGAAATGATACTAAGCTACTAATGTTATTACTAGTACATCTAGTGAAACTATTTTTACTTTTGCTTCTGCTTCCATTACAACTACCACTATAAATATTATTTCTAGAATACTACTACTATTAGTGATATATCTACTTGTACTGCATCTACTAATACTAATACTGCTACTGCTACTACTACTACTTCTTATAGTAGTGATAGGGAATTGAAATGAAATATTTGTGTACAAGCACAACGATATATATTATAAAAGAAAACAGAGAGAGGGTGTGAGAGAGACGTTGAGAGGGAGAGAGGGCGGAGAGTGGGAGAGGGAGAGAGAGAGAGAGAGAGAGAGAGAGAGAGAGAGAGAGAGAGAGAGAGAGAGAGAGAGAGAGAGAGAGAGAGAGAGAGAGAGAGAGAGAGAGAGAGAAAGAGAAATCATGAATGTCTAATAATAATAACTGAACGAAAAAATTCGGGAGTAACATAAAATAAAATAAATAATCAGGGAACATTACACTTAAAGGATAATAATTCTTACCGATTTCTTTTACTTTAGGCGTTTTTCACATTATTGCACAAATATATGTACAGAATGAGTGGTTGTTAATTTGAATGAAAGTTACTCATAATATTTGTATTACAATGTCAAAGCAGACAGCCAATCAGAAATGACAGTCACAAAAAGGGAAATCCCCGTTTTTTCCAAACGCGTCGAACCGCGACTAGTCTTTGTACTGAAAATGTGTCACGTTTCACTGTGACATTTGTGTCCAGGTTACTTAGCGAACAATGGTATCCGACGTCACATGACATAAATATATTAGGCAGGGAGAAGAATTGAGATGAATGGTAGAGCTGAGATAAACGCTAGTTTATAATATCTCGATTAAATCTGTCTCTGCTTTCCTTTGTTTTATAAATAATAATAATAATAATAATAATAATAATAATAATAATAATAATAATAAGAAGAAGAAGAAGAAGAAGAAGAAGAAGAAGAAGAAGAAGAAGAAGAAGAAAGAGAAGAAAGAGAAATATCAGAAGAAAAAGAAGAAGAAGAATACCAAAGCGATGATTACCCTCGGTTATTGAGCAATCTTTTAGGGTTGTCTTCGGGGTGCGTCGAATGGGTGTCATACGTTCAAGTCTCGTAAGCGGCATCTGACGCGGTTAGTGAGGTCGTATTTCGACTTTGTCCCCCTGCTTCAGTGCGCTCGCGAATAGTTGTCTATCCAGTCGTACATAAGTCAGACAATATTCAAAATCCTAGACAACATACATACATACGTACATACATACATACATGCATGCATGCATACATACATACATACATAGATACAAACATACATGCATGCATACATACATACATACATACATACAAACATACATACTTGCATACATACATCCATACATACATACATGCATACATACATGCATACATATATACATACAAAACACACAAAGAAGAGGAAGAGATGATTACCCTCGATTATCGAACTACAATGCTTACCTGTGTCTCCACTACTATTTTAACGTAATCATTATTAAACTGTATTTTGTTTGCTATTAGTAAAAAAAAAAAAAAAAAAAAAAAAAAAAAAAAATGAAATGATGCAAATGATATGCGTTAAAAAGACTGCGTTACAAATCTATACATTAATTATAAATATAAATTCCAAAAAAAAAAAAAAATGTTTATATTTATAAAAAGGAAAATAATGGAGAATATATTTTTGGCTATTTAAAATATAATAATAAATAAGTGCGGGAGTGTGGGTGTCATATGTTCAAATCTCGTCAGCGGCATCTCACGGGTTTTGTCAGGTTGTGATTGGTCTTTTTTTTATACCAGATACAGCAGTCTAGTATATGCAGAAGTCAGGTAATACTGTAGTCAAACGAAATTTCTAATGAAAACTCAAACCTCTACAGGATCTGTGAAATATATATTTCCACCTGAAAATTAAATTGTAACCAAAACTCAAAACAATTACTGAAGGTAGTCAAAACCTACTTTTTTTTAACTAATATGTGGATGGATTGCTCCAAAGCTCTCTAAACAATGTAGGTGAAGGTTTCAATATTTTGCACTGATGGTTGACACGTGTTACTAACATTTTGCAGTCAGGCGTTTAGGGGTGGCACAAATTCCCATTGACTCATAAGTCCCCAGTTTCCCCTGCACAGCTGAAAAAACTAACGATGTAATCCGAGCAAGCTGTAGTAAAGAAAGTCTGCAACACGCTCTATTTCCGAAAATGTCAGCGGGAGATTTTTTAGCCGAATTTGTGACGTTGTCAAACCAGCATGTTATGCAAATGAACAGGTAATATATAAAACGCGTCAACGGCTACAGGCAGAAAGCGAGCCCGTTGCAGACGTGATTCACAACAGCTTGCTCTGATTAGCACGTTCATTTTGTTCAAGGTTCACGGTTCAACTGGCCGCATTTTTCATACCGGATCTACATTTGACAAGGTGCTAACAATACAAGGGAAAAACAGGAAGAAATTTTGGAGATGGCGAAACTTGTGATTTTCTTGGCTTTTTTAGTTTTCGCTTCTGGTCAGTATCAGTTATATTTTTTAATATCAGGTATAGTCGTTACTAGTAGTTATAGAAGTAGCCATATTTCTAGTTGTGGTAGTAGTTGTTGTAATTATAGTTGCAGTGCGGGATGTTGGGGGACAAATCTGGCACCGGATAACATTATTTTTTCCTTTATAATTTTAATTTAATTTTTTTTTTAAATTTAAATATGTTTACTTTGATTTCGTTATTATTATTATTATTATTATCATTTTAAAATCTTGACTATTGTGACGGAAATTTGTTTTACCTTCCGTCTGTAAATTGTCAATTCTGTTGTGATTGTTGGTTCAATCCAGACCAAAAAAAAAAAAATAAACAATGAATATTCTGGGCAATGGAACACACTATAAGTTTATACACAGATTCTACATCGGATTCAGTTAGAGCCAAGCCAACTCTTTAGTAACCTCCCCGAGACAGAAATATTTCCATATTAGTAGAATCCCTGTGACAAATATCAAAGTCGATTTTTTCAAATCATGGTTATATTAACTCAGATATAACTTACTTCCAACAGAGTTCGTTAAATAATAATAATAATAATAATAATAATAATAATAATAATAATAATAATAATAATAATAATAATAATAATAATAATAATAATAATAATAATAATAATAATAATAATAATAATACTAATAATACTAATAATAGTAATAATAATAATACTAATAATAATAATAATAATAATAAAAAGAACAAAACTTTCTATTCGTTGAATTCAGTACTTGTTTTATTATTCTTATTCTGCGCTTGTAAGATCGAAGTTTTTGGCGAGAGACTCCTGGACATTTTTCTGTTCTATGCAGTGCCATTGACTGTTCTGTCGAAAACTGACTTGCGTCCTGTCCACATAAAATAATTTTTGCTGTCGTTAAAACATTATAACAGATTTCCTCTCGAGAATTTGCGCGAATCTTGTTAGCAATTTTTGATAAAAATTATAAAAAGAATTCTGTAATAAATGCCAAGTGTGTGTCTCTCTCTCTCTCTCTCTCTCTCTCTCTCTCTCTCTCTCTCTCTCTCTCTCTCTCTCTCTCTCTCTCTCTCTCTCTCTCTCTCTCTCTCTCTCTCTCTCTCTCTCTCTCTCTCTCTCTCTCTCTCTCTCTCTCTCTCTCTCTCTATCTATCTATCTATGCATCCATCCATCCATTTATGTATCTATACATCTATTTCTACACATCCACACACACACACACACACACACACACACACACACACACACACACACACAGTGGTACCTTGACTTAATTACTCTCATTGTTACTTTTATTATTAGTATTTTTCTTGTTATTATTACTATTTATTTATTTACTTTTATTAGACACTGGCAATGCAGATAAACCTTTCGACTACTGCAAAAAAAACGAACTGCAACAGACTTATCTATGTTTTGATAGTTATTCTTACTTAGTAAAATCATGGGAACAACTTCCATTGACTTTGAATGATACAATATGCAAGTAGGTTCATCTAGTTTTATGATGTCATAATATATACCGTAACACACACACACACACACACACACACACACACACACACACACACACACACACACACACACACACACACTCACACACTCTCTCTCTCTGTCTCTCTTTCTCTGTTAGTATATTCTCTCTCACTGCAATCAATAAGAATGACGTTACATGAATTACAGACAAATGATGCAAGTAAGTTATTTTTATCTCTTTCATCATAGTAATAAATATTTTAGCTATTATTTAATTATGAGCGAAAATAAAGAAAAATAAATCTCTATATATACTCATCTTATATCTGTATCTATCTTTATATTCACACACACACACACACTCACACTCACACGCATACGCACAGACACATAAACATACACACATGTATATATTATTTAGATATTACATACAGATAATAACTTCCTGTCTTAAGGTATCAGGTTTATCCTGATCAAGTCGAATGTGGAAGGCAGCCCAACACAGCCTCACTGTACTCAACATTCTGATATACATGTATGCAGGACAAACCTAATATCTTAAAACAGTGATCAGTTATGTCATATATGTATGTATGTATGTATGTGTATATACACACACACACACACACACACACACACATACAAACACATAATCTACATTCATTTAAATATACATCAACATACCTACATAACTATATGTATGTATGTATGTATGTATGTATTTATGTATGTATGTATGTATGTATGTATGTATGTATGTATGTATGTGTATATATATATATATTGTCTTTAGGGCTGCTGAGACCGTTGCTAATTGCATGAATCGTCTGCAGATTTCTGGAAAATGTTTGAATGAACTTCAATTCAGATTACCTCTTAAGACAAGTAAGAACAAAATGAATAAACTGATTTATTTTCTCCTTCTCTCATTGAAATCAGCATCGGCTTAAACATAGAATTATACTTGAATCTCTGTCGACACACACATATACACGCACGCACAGAACATACAAACAGACACACACATGTATGTGTGTACTTAATAAGAGACAGGAGAGAAAAAGAGATAGAAGCATAGATACGCAGAAAGAGAGACAGAGGCTTGGTGGCTGAGAGAGAGAGAGAGAGAGAGAGAGACAGAGAGATAGACAGACAAAGATATACACAAACACACACACACACAACACACGCACACATATACACAATTAAACTCCTTTTTTTTTTTTTTTTTTTTGCAGTAATGGAGATCATTGAGCAAAATTGTCCTGGAGTAAAATTTGATCGTTATCGTAAGAATACTTTTAATACTTAATTTAATTTAATTTATAAATTTAATTAATTTTATTTTTTAATTTATTTCATTTTTAGTGTCAGATTTATAAATTAATTATCTTATATATATACATATATACATCTCTGTGTGTCTTTATATATTTTTATTGATATATATATATATATATGTATATATATATACTTTTTTGTTACTTCTATTTTTAAGCTTGTACATTAAACGAAATGTTTCGAATGGATGATTGTTTCAAACTGTTTGTATATGAAGACTATAATTTGATAAAAAACTGCACGTATGTATAAGTGTTTGTCTCTCCGTCAGTTTGTCTTTTTTCTTTTTCTCAGTCTAACATAATAATATGTCTGTTAATCTGAATTTATAGCTTGAAATTTTTATTCTTTAAAATTATGAATTATTTGTATTTTGTAAGAAATAATATTCACCACTCTCTCTCTCTCTCTCTCTCTCTCTCTCTCTCTCTCTCTCTCTCTCTCTCTCTCTCTCTCTCTCTCTCTCTCTCTCTCTCTCTCTCTCTCTCTCTCTCTCTCTCTCTCTCTCTCTCTCTCTCTCTCTCTCTCTCTCTCTCTCTCTCTCTGCCAGTCTCGCATATTTTGAGTACCTTTATTTACTTCTAGGTCTGCGGAAGATACTGTTGACTGTTTGAACAAATTAAACATTAAAACGGAATGTCGTGCAAAGCTTGCAGACTATGTCAGTGCCGAGTTAAGTAAGTAAAATTATCTTAATAGTTTAGTGTCTCAGTCACACCACACACCAAACAAAAACACACAAACACACATACATACATATATGTATATACAAAACTGCATATCAATCTACCAATCTATCTATCTTTCTATCTATCTGTCTATCTAATCTATATATATATATGTTCACAAATAAACATACACACAAATATACATACACACACACACACTTATACGCACATATACATGTACATCTGACCGGCGAATTAACAATCAATCAGACGGAAGATGTATTTATGCAAAATGACAAAAAAGCCTGAGTAGAAGGAAACCTATTGATAATTATCATCCTTTAACTGTAATGTTCGCTGATTATTTCGCTTACGTTTCGCTTGTTAATTTACTGCCTATTTTTTAAATTCAGTTATTCAGACATGAGTCATTTAATGCGAAATAAATAGAATAAAACCTAAAAATATATTATTTTTTACTTTACTTCATTTATTTCTAATAACATTACCGTGTGCGGAATAATACAATTTCTACTACTAATAATTTACAAAGATAATGCTCTCTCTCTCTCTCTCTCTCTCTCTCTCTCTCTCTCTCTCTCTCTCTCTCTCTCTCTCTCTCTCTCTCTCTCTCTCTCTCTCTCTCTCTCTCTCTCTCTCTCTCTCTCTCTCTCTCTCTCTCTCTCTCACCGTCTCTCTGTTTTATTATTATTATATATATATTTGGTTTTTTGTTGTGGTTGTTACACAATTATAAAATTATAATGCCCTATCACTAGTAGTGATAGTAGTACTAGTAGATATAGTAGTAATAGCAGTACTAGTGAATGAAGTAGAAATAGTTGTAGTAGTAGCAGTAATAGTCATAGTGGTAGTAATAATAGTAGCAATAGCAGTAATAGCTGTAGTAGTAATAACAGTAGAAACAGTATCATTTCTGGTAGGAGTGATTTACTAGTAGTAGTATTTGTCTTTGTTGTAGTTTGTTGTAGCAGTAGTACAGTAATCCTAGTATACGTTATACTGGTTGTAGTGGAAGTGGTAGTAGTGGCAGTAGAAATATTTTTGATGTAAAGATTGTAAAACAAATACAGTTTATTATTATTATTATTATTATTATTATTATTATTATTATTATTATTATTATTATTATTATTATTATTATTATTATTACGATTATTATTATTATTTTGATGTTATTACTACTATTTTATTAATTTATTATTATTGTTTTTATTTCATCCTAACTTTGTTCTTTTCCTTTTACAGGGAACAAAAATATACCTACACTACGACTGATTTAGAGCTGCAGTGTCCTAAAGCGAAACTTCGGAACTCAAGCGGTAAGCCCTGACTTACTTATTTATTTAACGCCCAATTAACAATCACTTTGTCTGTAGAGGTATTTTTGCAAAATGTCAAAAAAGCCTGAGTAGAAAGAAACGTCGCTTGCTCATTTACTCCCGATTTTTTTTTAATTCACTGATTACTATTATTTCACATTAGTCATTTAATTTGAAATAAATAGAATCAAAGCTAAAAAATATATAATTTTTACTTTACTTCATTTATTTCTAATAATATTACTGTGTGCGGAATAATACAATTTCTACTAATAATAATTTACAAAGAAAATACTAAAACATTATACAACAATTCAGTTTCATGATCTCTCTCTCTCTCTCTCTCTCTCTCTCTCTCTCTCTCTCTCTCTCTCTCTCTCTCTCTCTCTCTCTCTCTCTCTCACACAATGACACACCCCACACACACATAAACACAAATACACACATACATATATAATCCCTTATTATTATTACTGTTACTATTATTATTATTATGATCATCATAATGATCATTACATGTAGAAAAAATTGTTATTATCTGATTTTATTTTGTTATTTTTTTATTTCTTTCAGCTGCCTCTTCAGCAATGTTCAGCTTTGTTTGTTTTCTTCTTTCCCTCTTAGTTGGATTTCATTAAATCAGTTAGAAACATGTACGTATTAAAATCAAACAGTTTTGTTTAAACAAATTTTAATTACAATTACAAAAGAGGTGCTGTAAGTTTGAAACATTTACAAATCTTTATTCTTAACCAGAAACTGAAACATTATCAAACAGTTTTTCTTCTTCTTTCATTTACTTATTTATTTATTTATATTTATTATTGTTTTCTTATTCGTTGTCCTTATTAAGAACTTTTCTCTACATATTTTGATTCCTGCATAATTAAGCAACTTGTTTCCAAATTAATTCAATCTGAAGTTTACACTTTATATAAAACTTATAAAAAGTTAAGATAAATGCTTGTTGGATAAAGTTAAAATTTTCATTACTAGGAAAACATTGAAATTCGTTCTACCCGCTGCGCATGCGTAGATACGTAAACATACGTAATTATATATTTATATGAAACGCACACACTCATATATATCGTATATCAATATTTTATTTTTCCAAACATGGACGCAAGAAATGATGACTATATCAATTTATTTATTTTACACACATACGCACTCTTGATCGCACACAAACACATGAACATTATACAAAAAATTTAGTACAAAAGTTATATTCTACTTTGACACTCGTTAAAGTTTCGGTCATTCGTCTGTTCGCTCTTCCTTTCATGTCGAACATTCATTCTTTCATTGCTATGACATCATCTCTTTTCTTTCGTTTCAGGTGAATGATGATGGATAACTTTGTGATAACCAGAGACTCAGTGACGTAAATACGAGATGACTTCTGAGTCCTTGTTAATTCCACGAAAGTAACATTTATATTTCTGGTCTGTGAAGATATCATCTTGTATTGTATAGTATTTTGTATCGTATTATTGTAGATAATGTACTAAACAGGAAATATTTAATCAGAGATGTAGAAGAATAACAGGAAGGATAATAATAATTGGTTTGTTTTTAGTTTAAATATTCAGATTAATAAAATATATTTAATTATAAAATTTTGAGAATATTTCGGTAAAATAATTTACCACATTTAACTTTAATTATGACCTAGAAAAAAAGAAGTATTATTTGATCAACACTCAGAATTTATATTTTGTAATAAATTTTGTAATGATTTCCGAAAGATTTGTTGTTGTTGCTGCTGCTGTTATTGCTGTTGTTATTGTTTTCTATTTTTTTTCTCTCTACTGTAATGTGAAGAGTAAAATTATTATTACTATTATTATTATTAGTATTCTTCTTCTTATTATTATTAGTAGTAGTAGTTGTAGTAGTAGTAGTAGTAGTAGTAGTAGTAGTAGTAGTAGTAGTAGTAGTAGTAGTAGTAGTAGTAGTCTGGGCCAATCAATCATTTGAAACTTTCTTACAGCAACTTGTATTATGAGGCCAACACTGGATTAGAGTTAGTATGTTATATTGTTATACAGAAGCTATTATTCAAAAACGCAAGATGTAGCCATGAAGCTTCCACGTTCAGATATACACAGAATTTTACCCAATTCATGAATCAGTCAGCAGAGTATGTTAAAGTGTCAGAGAGATAAAATTTCTTTATTAATGTACAAGTGTTGTATCTGTTATATATAATTAGCTATGAGAGTAGCCGTTAGTAGGATCCGATCCCCGAAACTAGTATTTAAAAGCAAAAGATGTAGTCATAATTGTTTCACTTTCTGTTACACAGAACTTTAAGTAAGTTGGGAACGTCACAACAAAATATAACTACAGAACCTACGAACAGTACGTTTTGATAAAGCAAGCGAAATAACTCTAGCAAGATACTGTTCCACGAGAGTTGTTTCCCTTGACTGTTTCGAATTCCTACTTTTCGTGATTTAGATATTCTCGAAAACGTTTTTTTGTTTTTTGTATTTTTTTTCTTTTGTGTTTTTTGTGATTTTGTTTGTTATTGTTTTGTTTTGTATTTTGGTTTCCACTTTTTATTTTTCTTGTTTGTATTGATCTTTTTTAATGTATTTTTTTTTTTCATATTATTATTATTATTATTATTATTATATATATTTTATTTGATTGTCTTTCTTCTATTTCTTATTTTCTTCTTTATAGCAATTATTAATTTAATATTTAGGTGGCAGATAAACCTTCAGGCTTACATTTGTTTGTGCTTATTTCACATTCTAGATATTCCGTGAAATTAGCGTGATTGGATTTGTTTAAAATGTGAAATGTTTTAGAGTGTAGTGTAACATATACTTCAGCTGGACCATGGATTCTGCTGATAAATTTCTAAGAAACATAATTAAACAGTTATATCACGAGTTTTATTTTTCGCCTTAACGAATACTTACATATAATTATTTATGACGTTTTAATGTGGTTTTAAAACACATTTACTTACCCGTATTTTTGTTATCAGCATTACGTCACAGTTCCTGTAGAAATGGTTTCTATGGAAGCAATGTTTTAGTAGGTATGTTCAGCAGAAGTATGAATATAAAACTGTATTTCTTTTAGAATCTCTTTACATCAACAAATATTACAACTGCCATTACAAACACTACTAGTACTGTCATCAGTATAACGTATTCTAGGAATACTGTGTTACTGCTACAACAAAGTACAACACAAATAATTACTACAGCTACTAAAACACCCCTGCCAGAAATGATACTAAGCTACTAATGTTATTACTAGTACATCTAGTGAAACTATTTTTACTTTTGCTTCTGCTTCCATTACAACTACCACTATAAATATTATTTCTAGAATACTACTACTATTAGTGATATATCTACTTGTACTGCATCTACTAATACTAATACTGCTACTTCTACTACTACTACTTCTAATATTAGTGATAGGGAATTAAAATGAAATATTTGTGTACAAGCACAACGATATATATTATAAAAGAAAACAGAGAGAGGGTGTGAGAGAGACGTTGAGAGGGAGAGATGGCGGAGGGAGGGAGGGAGGGAGAGAGAGAGAGAGAGAGAGAGAGAGAGAGAGAGAGAGAGAGAGAGAGAGAGAGAGAGAGAGAGAGAGAGAGAGAGAGAGAGAGAGAGAGAGAGAGAGAGAGAGAGAGAGAGAGAGAGAGAGAGAGAGAGAGAGAGAGAGAAAGAGAAATCATGAATGTCTAATAATAATAACTGAACGAAAAAATTCGGGAGTAACATAAAATAAAATAAATAATCAGGGAACATTACACTTAAAGGATAATAATTATTACCGATTTCTTTTACTTTAGGCGTTTTTCACATTATTGCACAAATATATGTACAGAATGAGTGGTTGTTAATTTGAATGAAAGTTACTCATAATATTTGTATTACAATGTCAAAGCAGACAGCCAATCAGAAATGACAGTCACAAAAAGGGAAATCCCCGTTTTTTCCAAACGCGTCGAACCGCGACTAGTCTTTGTACTGAAAATGTGTCACGTTTCACTGTGACATTTGTGTCCAGGTTACTTAGCGAACAATGGTATCCGACGTCACATGACATAAATATATTAGGCAGGGAGAAGAATTGAGATGAATGGTAGAGCTGAGATAAACGCTAGTTTATAATATCTCGATTAAATCTGTCTCTGCTTTCCTTTGTTTTATAAATAATAATAATAATAATAATAATAATAATAATAAGAAGAAGAAGAAGAAGAAGAAGAAGAAGAAGAAGAAGAAGAAGAAGAAAGAGAAGAAAGAGAAATATCAGAAGAAAAAGAAGAAGAAGAATACCAAAGCGATGATTACCCTCGGTTATTGAGCAATCTTTTTAGGGTTGTCTTCGGGGTGCGTCGAATGGGTGTCATACGTTCAAGTCTCGTCAGTGGCATCTGACGAGGTTAGTGAGGTCGTATTTCGACTTTGTCCCCCTGCTTCAGTGCGCTCGCGAATAGTTGTCTATCCAGTCGTACATAAGTCAGACAATATTCAAAATCCTAGACAACATACATACATACGTACATACATACATGCATGCATGCATGCATACATACATACATAGATACAAACATACATGCATGCATACATACATACATACATACATACAAACATACATACTTGCATACATACATCCATACATACATACATGCATACATACATGCATACATATATACATACAAACACACAAAGAAGAGGAAGAGATGATTACCCTCGATTATCGAACTACAATGCTTACCTGTGTCTCCACTACTATTTTAACGTAATCATTATTAAACTGTATTTTGTTTGCTATTATTAAAAAAAAAAAAAAAAAAAAAAAAAAAAAAATGAAATGATGCAAATGATATGCGTTAAAAAGACTGCGTTACAAATCTATACATTAATTATAAATATAAATTCCAAAAAAAAAAAAATGTTTATATTTATAAAAGGAAAAATAATGGAGAATATATTTTTGGCTATTTAAAAATATAATAATAAATAAGTGCGGGAGTGTGGGTGTCATATGTTCAAATCTCGTCAGCGGCATCTCACGGGTTTTGTCAGGTTGTGATTGGTCTTTTTTTTTTTTTATACCAGATACAGCAGTCTAGTATATGCAGAAGTCAGGTAATACTGTAGTCAAACGAAATTTCTAATGAAAAACTCAAACCTCTACAGGATCTGTGAAATATATATTTCCACCTGAAAATTAAATTGTAACCAAAACTCAAAACAATTACTGAAGGTAGTCAAAAACCTACTTTTTAACTAATATGTGGATGGATTGCTCCAAAGCTCTCTAAACAATGTAGGTGAAGGTTTCAATATTTTGCACTGATGGTTGACACGTGTTACTAACATTTTGCAGTCAGGCGTTTAGGGGTGGCACAAATTCCCATTGACTCATAAGTCCCCAGTTTCCCCTGCACAGCTGAAAAACTAACGATGTAATCCGAGCAAGCTGTAGTAAAGAAAGTCTGCAACACGCTCTATTTCCGAAAATGTCAGCGGGAGATTTTTTAGCCGAATTTGTGACGTTGTCAAACCAGCATGTTATGCAAATGAACAGGTAATATATATAAAACGCGTCAACGGCTACAGGCAGAAAGCGAGCCCGTTGCAGACGTGATTCACAACAGCTTGCTCTGATTAGCACGTTCATTTTGTTCAAGGTTCACGGTTCAACTGGCCGCATTTTTCATACCGGATCTACATTTGACAAGGTGCTAACAATACAAGGGAAAAACAGGAAGAAATTTTGGAGATGGCGAAACTTGTGATTTTTCTTGGCTTTTTAGTTTTCGCTTCTGGTCAGTATCAGTTATATTTTTTAATATCAGGTATAGTCGTTACTAGTAGTTATAGAAGTAGCCATATTTCTAGTTGTGGTAGTAGTTGTTGTAATTATAGTTGCAGTGCGGGCTGTTGGGGGACAAATCTGGATAACATTATTTTTTCCTTTATAATTTTAATTTAATTTTTTTTTAATTTATATATGTTTACTTTGATTTCGTTATTATTATTATTATTATTATTATTATTATTATTATTATTATTATTATTATTATTATTATTATCATTTTAATATCTTGACTATTGTGACGTGAATTTCTTTTACCTTCCGTCTGTAAATTGTCAATTCTGTAGTGATTGTTGGTTCAATCCACACCAAAAAAAAAAAATAAACAATGAATATTCTGGGCAATGGAACACACTATAAGTGTTCAGGTTGGATCGTTTATACACGTATTCTATATCGCATTCCGTTAGAACCAAGCCATCTCTGCAGAAACCTGCCCGGGACAGAAATACTTCCAGCTGAGTGGAATCCCTGTGACAAATATCAAAGTCAATTTTTCAAATCATGGTTATATTAAACTTACTTCCAGATATAACTTACTTCCAACAGAGTTCGTTAAATAATAATGTAATAATAATAATAATAATAATAATAATAATAATAATAATAATAATACTAATAATAATAGTAATAATAATAATAATAATAATAATACTAATAATACTAATAAAAATAGTAATAATAATAATACTAATAATATGTAATAATAATAATAAAAGAACAAAACTTTCTATTCGTTGAATTCAGTACTTGTTTTATTATTCTTATTCTGCGCCAGTTATTCGAAGTTTTATGAGAGACTCCTGGACATTTTTCTGTTCTATGCAGTGCCATTGACTGACTTGTCGAAACTGACTTGCGTCCTGTAATCCACATAAAATAATTTTGCTGTCGTTAAACATTTCATTATAACGGATC
>CM022674.1:3588109-3598109 GCA_012295275.1 Chrysomallon squamiferum
GTGTTGTTGTGGTAGCTAGTCGTAGCCGTAGTATACGTTATACTGGTGGCAGTACAAGTAATAGTGGTAGTGGTAGTAGTGGCAGTAGTAATATTTATGAAGTAAAGATTCTCAAAGAAATACAGTTTCGTATGCATACTTCTACGGAGCATACCTAGTAAAACTCACTTTCCATAGAAACCACTTCTACATGAAATTTGACTTAATAACTATAACAAATATACAGATACGTGAAAATGTCATAAAACTACGTTAAATCGTCATCAATAATTGTATCTAAATATTATCAGACACACACAGACAAACACACAGACTCATATAGACATACACATATATTCATGCAACTCTCTTACGAATTAAGAATCTGTGAAAGAATTGGTACAAAAGTGTCACAAAAGCCTGAGTATAAAAAAAGAAACCTGGTAATAATTATTATATTTTAATTGTAATGTTCACTTATTATTTATTTTACATTAAATTTAATTTGAAATAAGTATAATAAAACATAAAAATATATAAAAATAAGTAATAACATTACTGTGTGCGGAATACTGCTACTACTAATACCAATAATAATTTAAACCAAAGAAAATACAGAAACATATATGACATAGATTTTCAGTTTAGTTTTATGTCATAATACATACCATAACACGCACACACACACACACACACACGCTCACTCTCTCTCTCTCTCTCTCTCTCTCTCTCTCTCTCTCTCTCTCTCTCTCTCTCTCTCTCTCTCTCTCTCTCTCTCTCTCTCTCACCGTCACTGTTTTATTATATATATATTAGTTTCTTTGTTCTGGTTGTTACACAAATATTTCATTTTAAAACATACCTACTAAAACACTGTTTCTATAGAAACCACTTCTACAGGAACTGTGACGTAATAACAATAACAATAATACGGCTACGTGAATATGTTTTAAAATCACGTTAAAACGTCATGAATAATGATATCTAAATATTCGTTAAGTCGAAAAATAAAACTCGTGATATAACTGTTTAATTAAATTTCTTAGAAACTTTATCAACAGAATCCACGATCCAGCTAAAGTATATGTTACACTACACTGTAAAACATTTCAAAGTTTAAACAAATCCTGACAAGCTAATTTCACGGAATATCTAAAGTGTGAAATAAGCACAATAAAATGTAAGCCTGAATCTATATCTTCCACCTAAATATTAACAACATAATTGGTATAAAAAAGAAAATAAGAAATAGAACAAAGATAACAACAGAAAAAGTAAAAACAAACAACAAAAACAACAAAGCAAAACAAACAGTAGAAATCAAAATACAATATAAAAACAACAACAAAACAAAATTCACAAAAAACCAAGCAACAAACAACAAATAACGTTTTCGAGAATATCTAATTCACGAAAAGTAGGAACACGAGAGAGTCAAGGGAAAGAACTCTCGTGGAACAGTATCTTGCTAGAGTTATTTCGCTTGCTTTATCAACACGTGCTATTCATGGGTTCTGAAATTATATTTTGTTGTGAGCTTTGCGACTTATCTAAATTTCTCTGTAACTGAATGTGGAAGAGGTATGCTTACGTGTTTTGTTTTTAAATAATAGTTTATGGGATCGGATCCTGATAACGGCTACTCTCATAGCTAAATGTATATATACAACATTTGTACATTATTAAACAGATTTTATCTCCGGAACACTTTAACATATTCTGCTGCTTGATTCACAAAGTGTGAGTAAAAAGTCTTTGTATAACTGAATAATAAGTGAACATTACAGTTATTTTTATCTTTTATTCTATTTATTTCAAATTAAATTTAATGTAAAATAAATAATAAGTGAACATTACAGTTAAAAGCTAATAATTATAACGAGGTTTCTTTATACTCAGGCTTTTGTGACATTTTGTATAACTGAACGTCGAAGCTTCATATCTACGTCTTTTGTTTTTGAATAAGTTTCTGGGATCGAATCCAGCTATCGACCACCATGAAGAGCTAACTAGAAAGATGAAAGACCACTATTCTAACTTTTCGGTATAACAATATCACATACTAACACTAATCCAGTGTTGGCCACATAATACAAGATCCTGTAAGAAAGTTTCAAATGTCTGACTGACCCAGACTCAAATGAATCAAACATAATAATAATAATAATAATAATAATAATAATAATAATAATAATAATAATAATTTTATGTCTTCAAAAAATGATTGACTGTAGTTCGAATCTGGCCGAAGACTCATTGTCTCCAGAATTATTTTTTTCTCTGTGTTTCCTTTAAACTAGATATTAGTATAATTTATTCTGTTATAGGATCATGACTGTGATGGTGGTGATAAAGAACATGAATGTGTTACTTCTACAACATTAAATTTTACGATAAAACAAACTACTATGTTAACGCCGTACATGCATTTTGAGAACATGAATTACTGTATGAGCTTCAAAACTAAGGAAATCTAATTTATTGTTTTACTCTGCACACTACAATAGAGAAAAAAATATATAATAATACTAAATAAATAAATAAACAAATAAATAACAACAATAAGAACAACAAATACAATAAAAATAATAATAATAATAATAATAATAATAATAATAATAATAATAATAATAATAATAATAATAATAAAGAAAAAAGGGAAAGGAAAAAGAGAAAGAGAGAAAAAGATAATACTACAAACAAAAACAAAAGATGCCAGAAAACCCCAAACAAAACGAAACAAATCTCCAAGAATCCTGAAAATCAGGTCCAAAGAAAAACCAAAAAAGAAAAGAAACAAAAGAGGAAAATAAGAAGAAACACAAATAATGAAAAACAAAAACAAAACAAAAACAACTTAATGCATTAACAGCCATTTCTTCTTTCTTCACGTTGAGAAATAAACAACGACAGTGCTAAAATATAACACAAATCTTTCGAAAATCATTACAAAATTTATTACAAAATATAATGTTAATCAAATAAAAATATATCTTTTTGGGGGTCCTAATTACAGTTAAATGTCGTAAACTATTTTACCGAGATATTCTCAAAATCGAATAATTAATTGTATTTTATTAATCTGAATATTTATTCTAAAAACACACCAATTATTGAGGTTCCTGTAATTCCTCTACATCTCTGATTAAATATTTCCTATATAATACATTATATACTATAATACGATACAAAATACAATACAATACAAGAGGATATCTTCACAGACCAGAAAAATAAATGATACTTTCATGGAATTAACAAGGACTCAGAAATCATCTTGTATTAGTCAATAAAAAGTTAGTACTGCAGAATCACAAAAGTAATAATAGTGCTGAGTTTACGTGGAGCAAATTTACGTCACTAAGTCTCTGGTTATCACAAAGTTATCCATCAGCATTCACCTGAAACGAAAGAAAAGAGATGATGTCATAGCAATGAAAGAACGAATGTTCGACATGAAAGGAAGAGCGAACAGACGAATGACCGAAACTTTAACGAGTGTCAAAGTAGAATTTAACTTTTGTACTAAATTTTTGTATAATGTTCATGTGTTTGTGTGCGATCAAGAGTGCGTATGTGTGTAAAATAAATAAATTGATATAGTGATCATTTCTTGCGTCCATGTTTGGAAAAATAAAATGATATGTACTATTGATATACGATATATATGAGTGTGTGCGTTTCATATAAATATATAATTACGTAAGTTTACGTATCTACGCATGCGCAGTGGGTAGTACGAATTTCAATGTTTTCCTAGTGATGAATATTTTAACTTTATCCAACAAGCATTTATCTTAACTTTTTATAAGTTTTATATAAAGTGTAAACTTCAGATTGAATTAATTTGGAAACAAGTTGCTTAATTATGCAGGAATCAAAATATGTAGAGAAAAGTTCTTAATAAGGACAACGAATAAGAAAACGATAATAAATATAAATAAATAAATACATAGAACCATTAAGGAAGCAAATTAATAAATAAACAAATAAGTAAATGAAAGAAGATGAAAAACCGTTTGATAATGTTTCAGTTTCTGCTTAAGAACAAAGATTTGTAAATGTTTCAAACTAACAGCACCTCGTTTGTAATTGTAATTAAAATTAGTTTAAACAAAACTGTTTCATTTTAATACGTACATGTTTCTAACTGATTTACAGAAATCCAACTAAGACGGAAAGAAGAAAACAAACAAAGCTGAACATTCCTGAAGAGGCAGCTGAAAGAAATAAAAAAATAAAAAAATAAAATCAGATAATAACAATTTTTGCTACAGGTAATGATGATGATGATCATCATCATAATGATAATGGTAATAGTTAGTCTGTCGGTATGTGTGTGTCTGTGTGTACGTGTTTGTGTGTGTGTGTGTTACTATTACTACAACACCTACTACTAATACTACTGCTACTACTACTACTAGTAGTGATAGGGGATTAAAATGTTATATTTGTGTAATAAACACAATAAAGAAAAAATATATTTAAATACAATAAAAAAGAGAAACGGTGAGAGAGAGAGAGAGAGAGAGAGAGAGAGAGAGAGAGAGAGAGAGAGAGAGAGAGAGAGAGAGAGAGAGAGAGAGAGAGAGAGAGAGAGACAGAGAGACAGAGAGAGAGATCATGAAACTAAATTGTTGTATAATGTTTTTTTTATTTTCTTTTAAATTATTATTAGAAGAAATTGTGTTATTCCGCACACAGTAATATTATTAGAAATAAATGAAGTAAAGTAAAAAAAATATATATATTTTTACCTTTGATTCTATTTGTTTCTAATTAAATGACTAATGTGAAATCACAATAATAAGTTAATTTAAAAAAATTCGGGAGTAAATGAGCAAGCGAAACATAAAATAAATAATCAGGGAACATTACAGTTAAGAGATAATAATTATTACGAGCTTTCTTTATGCTCAGGCATTTTTGACATTTTGCACAAATACATCTACACACAAAGTGATTGTTAATTGGCGTGTTACATAAATAAGTAAGTCAGGGCTTACCGCTTGAGGTCCGAAGTTTCGCTTTAGGACACTGCTCCTCTAAATCAGTTGTAGTGTAGGTATAATTTTTGTTCCCTGTAAAATGAAAAGAAGAAAGTTAGGATGAAATAAAAGCAATAATAATAAATTAATAAAATACTAGTATTAACATCAAAATAATAATAACAATCGTAATAATAATAATAATAATAATAATAATAATAATAATAATAATAATAATAATAATAATAATACTGTATTTCGTTTACAATCTTTACATCAAAAATATTTCTACTGCCACTACTACCACTACTACCACTTCCACTACAACCACTACTACTACTGCTAGAGTTGCTACCAGTATAACGTGTACTAGGATTACTGTACTACTGCTACAACAAACCACAACAAAGACAAATACTACTACTAGTAAATCACCCCTACCAAAAATGATACTAATCTTATATTGTTATTACTACTACAGCTATTACTGCTATTGCTACTATTATTACTACCACTATGACTATTACTGCTACTACTACAACTATTTCTACTACATTCACTAGTACTGCTATTACTACTATATCTACTAGTACTGCTATTACTACTAGTGATAGGGCATTATAATTTTATAGTTGTGTAACAACCACAACAAAGAACCAAATATATATAATAATAATAAAACAGAGAGAGAGAGAGAGAGAGAGAGAGAGAGAGAGAGAGAGAGAGAGAGAGAGAGAGAGAGAGAGAGAGAGAGAGAGAGAGAGAGAGAGAGAGAGAGAGAGAGAGAGAGAGAGAGAGAGAGAGAGAGAGAGAGAAAGAGAGAGAGAGCATTATCTTTGTAAATTATTAGTAGTAGAAATTGTATTATTCCGCACACGGTAATGTTATTAGAAATAAATGAAGTAAAGTAAAAAATAATATATTTTTAGGTTTTATTCTATTTATTTCATATTAAATGACTCATGTCTGAATAAATGAATTTAAAAAATCGGCAGTAAATTAACAAGCGAAACGTAAGCGAAATAATCAGCGAACATTACAGTTAAAGGATGATAATTATTACGAGGTTTCCTTATACTCAGGCTTTTTTGTCATTTTGCACAAATACATCTTCCGTCTGATTGATTGTTAATTCGCCGGTTAGATGTACATGTATATGTGCGTATAAGTGTGTGTGTGTGTGTGTATGTATATTTGTGTGTGTTTATTTGTGAACATATATATATAGAGATTAGATAGACAGATAGATAGAAAGATAGATAGATTGGTAGATTGATATGCAGTTTTGTATATACATATATGTATATATGTCTGTGTGTGTGTTTTTGTTTGGTGTGTGGTGTGAGTGAAACACAAAACTACTAAGATAATTTTACTTACTTAATTCGATACTGACATAGTCTGTAAGCTTTGCGCGACATTCCGTTTTAATGTTTAATTTGTTCAAACAGTCAACCGTATCTTCCGCAGACCTAGAAGTAGTCAAACATTGCGAGACTACCAGAGAGAGAGAGGGACAGACAGACAGACAGACAGACACACAGAGAGAGAGAGAGAGAGAGAGAGAGAGAGAGAGAGAGAGAGAGAGAGAGAGAGAGAGAGAGAGAGAGAGAGAGAGAGAGAGAGAGAGAGAGAGAGAGAGAGATGAATATTATTTTTTACAAAATGCAAAATAGTAAGATTTGAAATAATTCATATTTTTAAAGAGTAAAATTTCAAGCTATAAATTCAGATTAACAGACATATTATAATGTTAGACTGATAAAAAGAAAAAAGAAACAGACGGAGAGACAAACACTTATACATACGTGCAGTTTTTTATCGAATTATAGTCTTCATATACAAACAGTTTCAAACAGTCATCCATTCGAATCATTTCGTTTAATGTACAAGCTTAAAAATAGAGGTAACAAAAAATCTACATAGGTATATTTCAATAAAATATATATAAAGGCACACATAGATGTATCTAAGTATTTGTACGTGAATATACTTATCTATGCATATATGAATGTACCAATCAATCAAGAAATAAACAAGCAAAAAAGCAAGGAAAAAGGAAATAACGAAAAATCCAATATATATAAATAAAATAAATTTCAAGATAAATAAATAGATAAAACCAAATACACAAACACACAGGAACACACGCACCCACACACACACAGACATATATATATATATATAACACAAATCATTTATAAATCTGACACTAAAAATGAAATAAAATAAAATAAAAAATTAAATTAATTAAATTTATAAATTAAATTAAATTAAGTATTAAAAGTATTCTTACGATAACGATCAAATTTTACTCCAGGACAATTTTGCTCAATGTTCTCCATTACTGGAAAAAAAAAGAAAAAAAAGGAAAAAAAAGAAAAAAAAAGGTGTATAATTGTGTATATGTGTGCGTGTGTTGTGTGTGTGTTTGTGTATATCTGTGTCTGTCTGTCTCTGTGTGTGTGTGTCTCTCTCTCTCTCTGCCTCTATCTCTCACAAGATCTCTCTTTCTGTTTCTCTCTCTCCATTTTTCTGTTTCACTCTCTCTGATTTTCTCTTGTGTCTCTCTCACCGTGTTTCTATCTGTCTCGATTTCACTCACTCTCTGTCTCTCTGTCTCTCTCAGCCACCAAGCCTCTGTCTCTCTTTTTCTCTCCTGTCTCTTATTAAGTACACACATACATGTGTGTGTCTGTTTGTATGTTCTGTGCGTGCGTGTATATGTGTGTGTCGACAGAGATTCAAGTATAATTCTATGTTTAAGCCGATGCTGATTTCAATGAGAGAAGCAGAAAATAAATCAGTTTATTCATTTTGTTCTTACTTGTCTTAAGAGGTAATTTGGATGGAAGTTCATACAAACATTTTCCAGCAATCTGCAGACGATTCATGCAATTAGGTATGGTCTTAGCAGCCCTAAAGACAAAATATATATATATATATACACACATACATACGTACATACATACATACATACATATAGTTATGTAGGTATGTTGATGTATATTTATATGAATGTAGATTATGTGTTTGTATGTGTGTGTGTGTGTGTGTGTGTGTGTGTGTGTGTGTGTGTGTGTGTGTATATATACACACATACATACATACATATATATATATGACATAACTGATCACTGTTTTAAGGTATTAGGTTTGTCCTGCATACATGTATATCAGAATGTTGAGTACAGTGAGGCTGTGTTGGGCTGCCTTCCACATTCGACTTGATCAGGATAAACCTGATACCTTAAGACAGGAAGTTATTATCTGTATGTAATATCTAAATAATATATACATGTGTGTATGTGTCTGTGTGTGTGAGTATGCGTGTGAGTGTGAGTGTGTGTGTGTGTGTGTGTGTGTGTGTGTGTGTGTGTGTGTGTGAATATAAAGATAGATATAGATATAAGATAAGTATGTATAGAGATTTATTTTTCTTTATTTTCGCTGATAATTAAATAATAACTAAAAGATTTATTACTATGATGAAAGAAATAAAAATAACTTACTTGCATCATTTGTCTGTAATTCAGGTAACGTTATTATTATTGATTGCAGTGAGAGAGAGTGTATGTGTGTGTGTGTGTATGTGTGTGTTTGTGTGTGTGTTACGGTATATATTATGACATCATAAAACTAGATGAACCTACTTGCATATTGTATCATTGAAAGTCAATGGATTTTTATCCCATGATTTTCTGAAGTAACTTGGATAACATAGAGAAATCTGTTGCCCATCCTTTTCTTTGCAGTAGTCGAAAGGGTTATCTGCATTGCCAGTGTCTAAAAAAAGTAAATAAATAAATAGTAATAATAACAAGAAAAATACTAATAATAAAAGTAACAATGAGAGTAACTAAGTCAAGGTACCACTGTCTGTGTGTGAGTAGATGTATAGATACATAAATGGATGGATGGATGGATAGATAGATAGATAGATAGATAGAGAGAGAGAGAGAGAGAGAGAGAGAGAGAGAGAGAGAGAGAGAGAGAGAGAGAGAGAGAGAGAGAGAGAGAGAGAGAGAGAGAGAGAGAGAGAGAGAGAGAGAGAGAGAGAGAGAGAGAGAGAGAGACAGAGAGATAGACACCTGGCATTTATTACAGAATTCATTTTATAATTTTTATCAAAAATTGCTAACAAGATTCGCGCAAATTCTCGAGAGGAAATGTGTTATAATTTTTTAACGACAGCAAAAATTATTTTTTGTAGACAGGGCGTAAGTCAGTTTTCGACAGAACAGTCACTCGCACTCGATAGAACAGGAAAATGTCTAGGAGTCTCTCGCCAAAAACTTCGATCTTAGAAGCGCAGAATAAGAATAATAAAACAAGTACTGAATGCCACGAATAGAAAGTTTTGTTCTTTTTATTATTATTATTATTATTATTATTATTATTATTATTATTATTATTATTATTATTATTACTATTACTATTATTATTATTATTATTGTTATTATTATTATTATGATTATGTAACAAAGTATGTTGGAAGGAAGTCATATCTGTGTTAATATAACTATGATTTGAAAAAAATCGACTTTGATATTTGTCACGGGAATTCTACTCATTTCTGTCTAGGGCAGGTTACTACAGAGTTGGCTTGGCTCTAACTGAATCCGATATTCATTGTTTGTTTTCTGTGGGTTTTTTTGTCGGAAGATTAAAACACTTTTATCAGATAACAATAATAATAATAATAATAATAATAATAATAATAATAATGATGATGATGATGATGACGATGATGATGATAATAATAAAGTAAAATAAATTAATTTATGAAAATTTAAGAAAATAAAAATAAAGTAAAAACAACAATAAAATCAAAATTATTATTCTTTTTTTTTGTCGTAAGATAAAAACACTTTCATTAAATAATAAAAATAATAATAATAATAATAATAATAATAATAATAATAATAATGATGATGATGAAAATAATAATAATAATAATTAAATTAAATTTATTTAATTTATTTTAATTTAAGAAAATTTAAGAAAATAAAAATATTGTAAAAACAAAAATC
>CM022674.1:3603109-3610609 GCA_012295275.1 Chrysomallon squamiferum
GATTGCTCAATAACCGAGGGTAATCATCGCTTTGGTATTCTTCTTCTTCTTTTTCTTCTGATATTTCTCTTTCTTCTCTTTCTTCTTCTTCTTCTTCTTCTTCTTCTTCTTCTTCTTCTTCTTCTTCTTATTATTATTATTATTATTATTATTATTATTATTATTATTATTTATAAAACAAAGGAAAGCAGAGACAGATTTAATCGAGATATTATAAACTAGCGTTTATCTCAGCTCTACCATTCATCTCAATTCTTCTCCCTGCCTAATATATTTATGTCAGGTGACGTCGGATACCATTGTTCGCTAAGTAACCTGGACACAAATGTCACAGTGAAACGTGACACATTTTCAGTACAAAGACTAGTCGCGGTTCGACGCGTTTGGAAAAAACGGGGATTTCCCTTTTTGTGACTGTCATTTCTGATTGGCTGTCTGCTTTGACATTGTAATACAAATATTATGAGTAACTTTCATTCAAATTAACAACCACTCATTCTGTACATATATTTGTGCAATAATGTGAAAAACGCCTAAAGTAAAAGAAATCGGTAATAATTATTATCCTTTAAGTGTAATGTTCCCTGATTATTTATTTTATTTTATGTTACTCCCGAATTTTTTCGTTCAGTTATTATTATTAGACATTCATGATTTCTCTTTCTCTCTCTCTCTCTCTCTCTCTCTCTCTCTCTCTCTCTCTCTCTCTCTCTCTCTCTCTCTCTCTCTCTCTCTCTCTCTCTCTCTCTCTCTCTCTCTCTCTCTCTCTCTCTCTCTCCCTCCCTCCCTCCCTCCGCCATCTCTCCCTCTCAACGTCTCTCTCACACCCTCTCTCTGTTTTCTTTTATAATATATATCGTTGTGCTTGTACACAAATATTTCATTTTAATTCCCTATCACTAATATTAGAAGTAGTAGTAGTAGAAGTAGCAGTATTAGTATTAGTAATGAACCGTGAACCTTGAACAAAATGAACGTGCTAATCAGAGCAAGCTGTTGTGAATCACGTCTGCAACGGGCTCGCTTTCTGCCTGTAGCCGTTGACGCGTTTTATATATTACCTGTTTATTTGCATAACATGCTGGTTTGACAACGTCACAAATTCGGCTAAAAAATCTCCCGCTGACCCATTCGGAAATAGAGCGTGTTGCAGCTTGGGAAACGTGACTTATGAGTCAATGGGGCTTTGTGCCACCCCTAAACGCCTGACTGCACAATGTTAATGACACGTATCCACCAGCAATGCAAAATATAGAGAGCTTTGGAGCAGTCCATCCACATATTAGTTAAAAAGTAGGTTTTTGACTACCTTGAGTAATTGTTTTGAGTTTTGGTTACAATTTAATTTTCAGGTGGAAATATATATCTCACAGATCCTGTAGAGGTTTGGGTTTTTCATTAGAAATTTCGTTTGACTACAGTATTACCTGACTTCTGCATATACTAGACTGCTGTATCTGGTATAAAAAAAAAGATCAATCACAACCTGACAAAACCCGTGAGATGCCGCTGACGAGATTTGAACATATCACACCCACACGCCCGCACTTATTTATTATTATTTTGTTTAAATAGCCAAAAATATATTCTCCATTATTTTTCCTTTTATAAATATAAACATTTTTTTTTTTTTGGAATTTATATTTATAATTAATGTATAGATTTGTAACGCAGTCTTTTTAACGCATATCATTTGCATCGTTTCATTTTTTTTTTTTTTTTTTTTTTTTTTTTACTAATAGCAATAAAATACAGTTGAATAATGATTACGTTAAAATAGTAGTGGAGACACCGGTAAGCATGGTAGTTCGATAAACGAGGGTAATCATCGCTTCCTGTTCTTTGTGTGTTTGTATGTATGTATGTATGTATATATGTATGTATGTATGTATGTATGTATGTATGTATGTATGTATGTATGTATTATTATGTTTTCTAGGATTTTGAATATTGTCTGACTTATGTACGACTAGATAGACAACTATTTGGGATCGCACTGACGCAGGATGACAAAGTCGAAATACGACCTCACTAACATGTCTTGTGACATCGCATACCATTGGTCGCTACGTAACAGTGACACGTGACACATTTTCAATACAAAGACTAGTCGCGGTTCGACGCGTTTGGAAAAAAACGGGGATTTTCCTTTTTGTCACTGTCATTTCTGATTGGCTGTCTGCTTTGACATTGTAATACAAATATTATGAGTAACTTTCATACAAATTAACAACCACTCCTTCTGTACAGATATTTGAGCAATAATGTGAAAAACGCCTAAAGTAAAAGAAATCGGTTATAATTATTATCCTTTAAGTGTAATCTTCCCTCATTATTTATTTTATGTTTCGCTTGTTCATTTACTCCCGAATTTTTTCGTTCAGTTATTATTATTTGACATTCATGATTTATCTCTCTCTCTCTCTCTCTCTCTCTCTCTCTCTCTCTCTCTCTCTCTCTCTCTCTCTCTCTCTCTCTCTCTCTCTCTCTCTCTCTCTCTCTCTCTCTCTCTCTCTCTCTCTCTCTCCCACTCTCCGCCCTCTCTCTCTCTCTCTCTCTCTCTCTCTCTCTCTCTCTCTCTCTCTCTCTCTCTCTCTCTCTCCCTCCCTCCCTCCCTCCGCCATCTCTCCCTCTCAACGTCTCTCTCACACCCTCTCTCTGTTTTCTTTTATAATATATATCGTTGTGCTTGTACACAAATATTTCATTTTAATTCCCTAGAACTACTAGTAGAAGTAGTAGTAGTAGAAGTAGCAGTATTAGTATTAGTAGAGGCAGTACAAAGTAGATATATCACTAATAGTACTAGTATTCTAGAAATAATATTTATAGTGGTAGTTGTAATGGAAGCAGAAGCAAAAGTAAAAATAGTTTCACTAGCTGTAGTAGTAATAACATTAGTAGCTTAGTATCATTTCTGGCAGGGGTGCTTTAGTAGCTTTAGTAATTATTTGTGTTGTACTTTGTTGTAGCAGTAATACAGTATTCCTAGTATACGTTATACTGATGGCAGTACTAGTAGTGTTTGTAATGGCAGTTGTAATATTTGTTGATGTAAAGAGATTCTAAAAGAAATACAGTTTTATATTCATACTTCTGCTGAACATACCTACTAAAACATTGCTTCCATAGAAACCATTTCTACAGGAACTGTGACGTAATGCTGATAACAAAAATACGGGTACGTGAATGTGTTTTAAAATCACGTTAAAGCGTCATAAATAATTATATCTAAGTATTCGTTAAGGCGAAAAATAAAACTCGTCATATAACTGTTTAATTAAGTTTCTTAGAAATTTATCAGCAGAATCCATGGCCCAGCTGAAGTAAATGTTACACTACACTCTAAAACATTTCAAATTTTAAACAAATCCTGTCAAGCTAATTTCAATGAATATCTAAAGTGTGAAATAAGCACAATAAAATATAAGCCTGAAGGTTTGTCTGCCACCTAAATATTAACGTAATAATTGCTATAAAGAACAAAATAAGAAATAGAAGAAAGACAATCAAGAAAATAATAATAATAATAATAATAATAATAATAATAAAAAAAATTAGAAAAGACATTAACAAAAATTAATACAAACAAGAAAAATAAAAACTGGAAACCAAAGTACAAAACAAAAGAATAACAAACAAAATCACACAAGAAAAAAAAAAAAAAAAAAAAAAAAAAAAAAAAAAAAAAAAAAAAAAAAAAACGTTTTCGAGAATATCTAAATAACGAAAAGTACGAATTCGAAACAGTCAAGGGAAACAACTCTCGTGGAAGAGTATCTTGCTAGAGTTACTTCGCTTGCTTTATAAACACGTGCTGCTCATAGGTTCTGTAATTATATTTTGTTGTGAGGTTCGCAACTTACTTAAAGTTCTGTGTAACAGAAAGTGAAACAATTATGACTACATCTTTTGCTTTTAAATACTAGTTTCGGGGATCGGATCCTACTAACGGCTACTCTCATAGCTATTTATATATAACAGATACAACACTTGTACATTAATAAAGAAATTTTATCTCTCTGACACTTTAACATACTCTGCTGACTGATTCATGAATACAACTACTACTAATAATAATAATAAGAAGAAGAATACTAATAATAATAATAGTAATAATAATTTTACTCTTCACATTACAGTAGAGAGAAAAAAAATAGAAAACAATAACAACAGCAATAACAGCAGCAGCAACAACAACAACAACAACAACAACAACAAGAATAATAATAATAATAATAATAATAATAATAATAATAATAATAAAAAAAAACAAAAAGTAAAAGAAAGAGAAAAAGAAGGAAAATAAGAAGAAATACAAATAATAACAAAAATAAAACGAAGGAAAAACAACATATTGGACTAACATAGACATTTCTTCTTTATCTATGTTGACAAATAAACAAAAACAGTTCTAACAAATAACACAAATCTTTCGGAAATCATTACAAAATTTATTACAAAATATAAATTCTGAGTGTTGATCAAATAATACTTTTTTTTTCTAGGTCATAATTAAAGTTAAATGTGGTAAATTATTTTACCGAAATATTCTCAAAATATTATAATTAAATATATTTTATTAATCTGAATATTTAAACTAAAAACAAACCAATTATTATTATCCTTCCTGTTATTCTTCTACATCTCTGATTATATATTTCCTATTTAGTACATTATCTACAATAATACGATACAAAATGATATCTTCACAGACCAGAAAAAATAAAATTATACTTTCATGGAATTAACAAGGACTCAGAAATCATCTTGTATTAGTCAATAAAAAGTTAGTACTGCAGAATCACAAAAGTAATAATAGTGCTGAGTTTACGTGGAGCAAATTTACGTCACTAAGTCTCTGGTTATCACAAAGTTATCCATCAGCATTCACCTGAAACGAAAGAAAAGAGATGATGTCATAGCAATGAAAGAACGAATGTTCGACATGAAAGGAAGAACAAACAGACGAATGAAACTTTAACGAGTGTCACAAATAGAATACAACTGTTCTAAAGAATTTCTTCTCTATAATGTTTGATTGTAATAACTGGGTGTGCTTGAAAAATACAGAAATGGATGTAATCATCATTTCTTCCGTCCATGTAAAATGTTTGCAGACACACACACACACACACACACACACACACACACACACACACACACACACACACACACACACACACACACACACATATAATAAAAATAAGAAGAATAATTATTATAAGTATTAATATATGAGTGTGTGACAATATATACGAATATATAATTATGTATGTTTACATATTTGTGCGTGCGCATCGGGTAGAAAGAATTTCAATGTTTTTCTAATGAATAAAGATTTAACTTTATAACGATTATATAAAATGAAAACTTTAGATAGACTGAATTAATTTGGGAAAAGTGTCTTAATTATACATCAGTCAGAAAATATGTAGATTAAAGGTTTCTTAAAGAGATACAAAGACAAGGAATGGCAAAAGGATGAAAAATGTAAATAAATAAAACTAAATAAATAAATTAATTAATTAATTAATAAATGAAAGAAAATAAATAAAACTAACTAACTAACTAAATAAATAAATAAATAAATGAAAGAACAAAATAAACCGTTTTGATAATGTTTCAGATTCTGCTTAAGAACAAAGTTTTGTAAATGTTTCAAACTAACAGCACCTCGTTTGTAATTGTAATTAAAATTTGTTTAAACAAAACTGTTTCATTTTAATACGTACATGTTTCTAACTGATTTACTGAAATCCAACTAAGACGGAAAGAAGAAGACAAACAAAGCTGAACATTGCTGAAGATGCACCTGAAAAAAAATAAAAAATAAAAAATAAACGAAGGAAATAAAAACGATAATAATAATAATATATGATTATATGTATGCATGGTGTGTGTGTGTGTGTGTGTGTGTGTGTGTGTGTGTGTGTGTGTGTGTGTGTGTGTGTGTGTGTGTTTCTGTGCCTGTAAAGAAACAAAATTATAATAAAAAATAAACAAAACAAAAGAAACAAACAAATAAATAAATAAGTTAATAAATAAATAAATAAATAAATAATAAATAAAAAAATAAATGAACATGAAAGATAAAAAATTAATAAGTAAGAAAATATGTCAATATGTAAATAAATAAGCAAAAAGTAACAATAAATAAATAGATAAATAAATAAATAGATGAATAAATAAATATATAAATAAATATATAAATAAATGAATAAATAAATAAATAAGTCACGACTTACTGTTGTTGGTCATAAGTTTCGCTTTAGGACATTTCTGCTCTATTTCAGTCACAGTGCAGTTCAAATTGCTGTCTCCTGTAAATGAAAAAGAAAAAAAGATTTAAAAAAACAGTTAAGATGAAATAAAAAATATATGTATATATATACAGACACAGATATATACAAACATACATACATACACAAACACATACACATACATACATACACACACTATATATATACAGTGTGTATGTATGTTTGTATGTATGTCTGTATGTGCGTCTGTGTGTGTATATGTATGTGTGCGTATGGGTGTGTGTGGGTATGTGCAAGATATTTAAATACTAAGTTTACATACTTAAAACGGCATTTGCATAGTCTGGAAGCTTTGCACGACATTCCTGTTGAATGTTTAGTTTCTTCAGACAGTCAGCCGTATCTTCGGCAGGCCTAGAAGGAAACGAAAATATTGAAAACTTGAAACAAGTAGCATACAGATCAGAGAGAGAGATATAGCGTGGAAAGTAAATATTGTTTCTTTCAAAACACAAAATGCTAACGTCACAAATAATGCATATTATAATGCATATTCCGCAGATCTAGAATTAAACACAAATTCTCAAATTTTGAGAGATTTAGAGAGAGAGAGACAGATTTAGAGAGAGAGAGAGAGAGAGAGAGAGAGAGAGAGAGAGAGAGAGAGAGAGAGAGAGAGAGAGAGAGAGAGAGAGAGAGAGAGAGAGAGAGAGAGAGAGAGAGAGAGAGAGAGAGAGAGAGAGAGAGAGAGAGAGAGAGACAGAAAAGACAAGCAGACAAACAGACGGAGAGACAAACACTTATACGTACTTGCAGTTTGTGTCCACGTTACAGTCTAAATACGTAAACGATTTGAAACAGATATCCATTTGAAGCATTTCATTTAATGTACAAGCTTGGAAATAAAAATAAAAATATCTTTATATACATATGTGTATAGACAGACAGACAGATAGATAGATAGATAGATAGTTAGAGAGAGAGAGAGAGAGAGAGAGAGAGAGAGAGAGAGAGAGAGAGAGAGAGAGAGAGAGAGAGAGAGAGAGAGAGAGAGAGAGAGAGAGAGAGAGAGAGAGAGAGAGAGAGAGAGACTGATCTGTTACATATTAAAATTCAATATATATACCAGGTAAACAACTTATAAATCTAACACTAAATATATAATTCAAAATAAAATAAAATAAATATATAAATAAATTAAAATTATGGTTTAAAGGTGTTCTTACGATAACGATTA
>CM022674.1:3620609-3623109 GCA_012295275.1 Chrysomallon squamiferum
ATAATAATAATAATAATAATAATAATAATAATAATAATAATAATAATAATAATAATAATAATAATAATAATAATAATAATAATAATAATGATAATAATAATAGTAATAATAATAACAGTAATAATAATAATAATAATGATGATGATGATGATGATGATGATGATAACAATAATGGTAATAATAATAACAATAATATTAATATTATTAATTACAATAATAATAATAATAACAATAATAATAATACATTAACAATATTTATAATAACAATAACAATAATAATAAAAATGACAATAATAATATTAATAATAATAAAAATAACAATAATAAAAACAATAACACTGATGCCTGCGTGTAAGTGTGTGTGTGTGTGCGTTTGAGTACACATTTGTGAAGTGTTAAAGGAAAATTAAAATAAAATGTCTGTACGTCTATATTTAAAACTGTTTGAATGTCTATATTTACACCTGTCTGCACGTCTATATTTACACCTGTCTGTATGTCTATATTTACACCTGTCTGTATGTCTATATTTACACCTGTCTGTATGTCTATATTTACACCTGTCTGTATGTCTATATTTACACCTGTCTGCACGTCTATATTTACACCTGTCTGTACGTCTGTGTTTACCTGGAATGTCTATATTTACACCTGTCTGTATGTCTATATTTACACCTGTCTGTACGTCTATATTTACACTTGTCTGTATGTCTATATTTACACCTGTCTGTATGTCTGTATTTACACCTGTCTGTACGTCTGTATTTACACTTGTCTGTACATCTATATTTACCTAGAATGTCTATATTTACACCTATCTGGGTACGTCTATATTTACACCTGTCTGCACGTCTGTATTTACCTGGAATGTCTATATTTACACCTGTCTGTACATCTATATTTACACCTGTCTCTGTACGTCTATATTTACACCTGTCTGTACGTCTATATTTACACCTGTCTGCACGTCTATGTTTACCTGGAATGTCTATATTTACACCTGTCTTCACGTCTGTATTTACCTGGAATGTCTATATTTATACCTGTCTGCACGTCTATGTTTACCTGGAATGTCATGAATGCATCGTTCTGCTCGTGCGCCACGATGACCAAGTAGAAGAAGACGATGCCGCAGATGAAGATGATGACAAGAATCACCGCCCACCACGACGCGTTCTTCAGGAAGTCCATGCCGTAGATGACGGTGACGTTGAAGCAGATGATCATCACGCCCATCAGCACGACGGCGAGCGTGACGCAGCTGCCGGGCTCGAAGCGCTTCAGGATCGGCAGGTCTTTCAGGTGGTCTCTCAGCTTGCCGAAGCTGTCGTGGCTCTTCGACTTCTTCATGATCGACGTCTTCTCCGACAAGTCGTCCGTCTCCCCCGCCGGCTGCGTCATCTCCTCCTGCTGCTCCGGCTTCAGCTGGAACTGGCACTTGTCCACGGGCAGGTAGCGCAGGATGATGATGCTCGCGGCGACGATGGTGTACGCGAACAGCGTCCCGATCGACATGATTTCCACGAGTGTTTCGATCTCGAAGAGGAACGATCCCAGCGCCGCCAGCAAGCCGAAAATGCCTATCGCCCAGACGGGCGTCTGCGTCCGCGGGTGCACGTAGGCTATGAAGCGGAAGAGCAGTCCGTCGTCGGCCATTGCGTATATCGCCCGAGGGAGAGAGAACGCGCCGCCCAGCAGAGACGTGGTTATCCCGAAGAGCGTGCCAACGGCAACGACGTACTTGGCCCAGTCGACGCCGCAGAGAGCGAAAGCCATGGGGAACGCCGCCGACGGGTCGGTTTCGTAGTAAGGTATCATAAGAGTCAGGGCCACGGTCACCAGCATGTAGACCACGGTGACGACGGCAAGGGAGACAACCGTCGCTATGGGTATCGATCGCTCGGGATTGCGGGCTTCTTCGCCCGACGTGGCGATCCCTTCGAATCCGATGAAGGCGAAGAAACAGGAGGCCGCGCCGGACACAGTCCCGCCGAAGCCGAACGGGAAGAAGCCTCCGTGCAGCGGGTCCGTCCAGTTGTCTCCCTTGGCGAAGTACAGCCCCGCGCAGATGATGAACATGATGACGACGCCGTTGAGCACGGTGAAGGCACTGTTGAAGTGGATCGAGAACTTGGCGCCGGTCGCCACCACGAAGAACACGGCTATCGTAATGGCGGCCGCCAGGAAGTCCGGGTACTCGGAGAACCACGTGCTGTCCCGGGCCAGGTAGCCGATCGTCGAGATCGTGCCGTTCCGGATGGCTCCGTCGAACAGAGAATCCACCGCCCCGCTCCAAGCGCGCGCCACGGCCGACACGCCAATCAGGTGCTCCAGGACGATGTTCCAGCCAATGATGAAGCCCCATATTTCTCCGATTGTGATGTACGTGTACGAGTAAGCTGAGCCGGCCTTGGGCACCCGGGCCCCGAACTCGGCGTAACAGAGAGCGGACAACATGGCGGCTATGCCGGCAAAGAGGTAAGAGAGAACTGTCGACGGT
>CM022674.1:3628109-3648109 GCA_012295275.1 Chrysomallon squamiferum
GATAGATAGATAGATAGATAGATAGATAGATAGATAGATAGATAGATAGATAGACAGACAGACAGACAAACAGACAGATGTAGACAGACAGATAGACGAACAGACAGACAGAGAGATAGTGAGATAGACAGATAGACAGACTGGCAGACATGAGAGAAAGAGATAGACAGACAGACAGACAGTTAGATATGTTTCACTCCCACTCAGCCTAAAACTAAAAAACATCTGTCACCCACATAGCCAAAATGATGTTGGGATACCTGGGCCAAATGTTATGATAGTAAAGTAATATTAAGGGCAATGGTCCGTTCTTTATATTAAGTGAATATAACCCAGTAGATAGCAGTACTCTGGTGGTGATGCTGATTAGTGTATATGAATGAACAGAATCTAGATGGCGTTGAGCGAACAGATAGTCATGTACAGTTTAAAAGCCAACCAAAGCCGAGCTACATCAGTCATGATGACTAACGCGTACATGGAAGTCGAATTTATCGATAACAACAAAGGCGGATACTTCCTTGTACACAACGACTTTCAGTTCAGTGTTAAAACCCGATGTAAAGATACCACTTATTGGCGTAGTAGGCATCACAGGAGAGGTTTCCTTGCAACGGCAACCACTCAGAACAGAGTGATATGTAAGATAGGTCTGCCACACAACCATCTAGTGACTTTAAGTCAGTTGACATTTCCAAGCTTTTGAACAAGATGAAGAAGAAACTTAGAGAAGAAGTCATTCCTGTACCCCTACCATTTATGATGAAGAGCTATCATCAGGTAGATAGTATGGCTTATGAGAGACTAATATTAATTTTAAAATCAGTGTATTAATAAAGGTTATTATTACAAATAGATGAACAAGACATTTTCCAATTACCCGCACATATGAATATCGTAAATGCAGTATGTTTTTAGTGGATGCCAAACATGTTAACAAAAAGGTAGAATGTCATAAAGATATTATGTCTTCATAAACTGAACAATCTAGTGAAGTCGCCAGAACCAAACATTTACAATAAAGAACCTGCAGGCCAAAAAACGAAACAGCAGTTATACAACTTGCAGCAACTGGTTGACGGAACTAAAAGAAAAAGAAGTATCGTCACATTGAAAACAAACTTCAAAATCTGAAACTCCGTTTTCAACAGGGACACGTGCCAGTTCAGGACTATGTCAGTGCAGCTTCATTCTACATTAACTTTTGAATTGTTTCAGCGTATTAATAAAGATTATTATTACTAACAGATATATATTATATCGTAAATGCAATATGTCTTGATAACATAACAAAAATAAATCATTTGTGTCTGTGTCGAAATGAAGATACCCACGTGTATTAATAAAGATTATTATTACTAACAGATACATATTATATCTATTCAATGCAATATGTTTTTAGCGTCGAAATGAAGATACTTGATACAGACTATAACACGAATACAACAGCATGACCAAAGTTAATCCCATACCACCCAACTCCCACCTAGCCAAAACCCACTGTTGTCGTAACAGATTGATTTGGTTAGCTTTCTGGCTAGATGGGAGGACACCTTAGATAATTACACTAAAACTAACTAAAGTTAACTAAAATCTGTATAATTACGCATGATAAACATTGACCTTTAGACTTTCAGGTATTTTGTCACTTCGTTCTTTCGCCAAGTAAAACCCGGTTGACCGAAAATAAATAAAAACGAAATAAAAATATATATAGTTTCTTTAAATTGTCAGGCCCTTTTGTATTCTGCTCAGTTGGCCTTATGAAAAACACCGCTCTGCGTTCTTAACGTTGCCACATCTATCAAGAACTTCAGCCTAGCTGTAATTATATTTACTGTTATCTAGGTGTACTGTCTCCACGCTTCATTGATTACTGTAAGAAAGCAGAAAGTCTTTCTCGCTGACATGAACTCTCCTTGTATCAAATCAAAGAATACGTGCGCGGAAAAAAAAGCTTTTCGATATTGACCGTTTAATTAAAACGTTCAGGCTTACGTAACTCACTCACACACACTCTCTCTCTCTCTCTCTCTCTCTCTCTCTCTCTCTCTCTCTCTCTCTCTCTCTCTCTCTCTCTCTCTCTCTTATATATATATATATATATACACAAATGTCTCTATAGTGATAATATCATCATCATTATTATTGTAATCATAATGGTAATAGGTTTTAAAAACGATAAAGAGAATTAGTATAAAAGAATAAATGAAATTATAAGAATGAAATATAACGTGTTCGTCTATGCTTGCGTCTGGATAGTTACATACAATAAAACGAGACTTACATATAAAACTAATTACAAAATAAATGTATATTCGAACGTATGTTATGTATGTTTGTGTGCGTGTGCGTACGTGTGTGTATATTAATGTATGTATATATGTACGTGTGTATGTATGTATATATGTATATATGTATGTATGTAGGTATTATCAAACACTGATTAACTTCAAATATTTGCTTAGTTTGCAACTTCAGAAAAGAAAATATCAATCCATATGTCGTTCTTTCTATTCACATCATAATTATTATGCAATATTTATAAAATAATTTAAAAAAAAAAAAAAAAAAAAATCACAATAACGATTAAAACACTTGTTTCCTATTGAACAAACTGCAGATCGCTATAACACATCTGACATTCCCATCTAATCTCAGCGAATTTAATCGCTTATGTGATAAAAATACAAGCAACAGATGTTGGCTTTTTTTGCCTCACTGACCATATGGCGAGAAAAATACTGATTCTCAGACCCACGGTACAATCAGCAGTGACAACAAGCGCGCGAGCTTTTGGGAATACGTCTGCAGATTGCGAGACACTGCAGACGTCACTGACAGATATACGTACTTACCTGGACTTGCACTTCTCTCTTGACGCTGCCAAATGTCTTACTTCCTTATCACGAATACAACCTCCATAAATTATGCCGGCTAAATCGGTTGCTATGGATTCTACGATCCCCTCAAATGATCTCACACGACTTCCATTTATCGATCCGAAACGGATGGCGAAGATTGCCGAACTTGCTGCTACGTTTTTTCGTTACAAATCTTCAGACTCCAGCGCGGGATTTAGCTCGTGCAGCTAGCTATCAACCATCCACGTTCATTTCTTCTTCTTTTTTTTTTTTTTTAACTCTCTCTCTCCATTGTTTTGTTGCTTTTATTATTTTTATTTTTTTGCTGTGTTCATCCAATAGCTTTTAGTCTTCGTTTTCCCTCGCCGTTTATTTTATCGACGTCTGCCACATCTGTTTCAATTACACAAACATCGTAATCTGCCTTCTGACTTCGAGCTGTGTGCGTGTGTGTGTGTGTGTGTGTTTCAGTCGAGACAGCTTTCGCGACAAAATAACAACAACATGGCGTGACCTAGATAACTGCACGCTCCACTGAATCGATCTGTTTCGCGAACCGAGCAGACGCGTTTGAGAGATTGTTGTCCAAATGATTCTATTTCTGGACAATTACGAAACCGCTTTGTCCGACTGTTGTTATTCTTGTTCTTCTTGTTTATTTTTTCTTTCGCTACAAGTTCAGGGTCGTAGCTAACGTTTGTATGGTTGTTGTTTTGTTGTTTTTTTTGTTGTTGTTGTTTTTGTTTCATATCTAAGGGAGATGTGGGTAACATAATTAATTAAAAACACGAGGATATTGTAGCATCAAGGTAATTAACATCTTCTCTGGTAAACTGGTATGCCAGTAAATATCGTGTTTGATATATTTTAATATAGCTAATTTTTTATTTCTTATCTTTTTTTTTTTTTTTTTTTTTTTTTTTTTTCCTTATTATTATTATTATTATTATTATTATTATTATTGTTGTTGTTGTTGTTGTTGTTGTTGTTGTTGTTGTTGTTGTTGTGGATGATTATTTTAAAGCTAACATTCAGTGTAGATATATATGTGTATGTATGAGAGAGAGAGAGAGAGAGAGAGAGAGAGAGAGAGAGAGAGAGAGAGAGAGAGAGAGAGAGAGAGAGAGAGCTTCAAATATTATACACATAAAAAAAAATATCAGATATATTCTAATTTTATTGGAATAAATTTTCCTATAAATTTTTTAAGTCTGTCACAAACCATCTGTGATGATTATTAAAAATAGAGAGGATGTCAGCCAATTATTATGTAACCCGACATGTATGAAAAAAGTAATCACACACATACAGACACACACACACACACACACGCACGCAGAGAGAGAGAGAGAGAGAGAGAGAGAGAGAGAGAGAGAGAGAGAGAGAGAGAGAGAGAGAGAGAGATGAATGCATACATACACATACACATACTCACATACGTACGACGTAGGTATATATATATATATACAAACACACACACACACACACACACACACACACACACACACACACACACATCTATGTGAAACTAATTTACTGATTCAATTTACCAGGAAGACTGAACATGGATTTAACGTTCTTATTCCATTAACGAGAGACATACGACATTGTCAATACAGGTAACAATTACACCAGACTAACAGGTACCAGAAGGTATTAAGCACTTATTACGCACTGATTTTCATTAGTATGATTTAAAAAGATACCGGGGCGGTGTTCAGAGAATGACTCCTGCAGATAACAATGTTTGGAAATAAGCTGGTTTGTTTCATCAAACCCTTCATATTTATCACTAAAATAAATTTGCACAGTACTTGCTGCTAATGATGATTTTTAATCTTAATAAAATATAAGTGTTCTGTGATACATTAGCGTGGAAAGAGTTTTAGATATGAAAAGCTTTTTATGTTGTTTTTTTTTGTTTTTTTTTTCGTTTATTGTTCTTTTTCTTTTTCATCTGCATCTTCCTCCTCATGCTGTTTTTCTGTTCTTATGCATCATCATCATCATCTTTTTTTCTTCTTCTTCTTCTTCTTCTTCTTCTTCTTCTTATTATTATTATTATTATTATTATTATTATTATTATTATTATTATTATTATTATTATTATTATTTTTCCTTTTACCATTTACTTATTATTGTTTCCTTATATTTTTAATTATTTATTTGTTTATTTATTTATTTGTTTGTTTGTTTATTTATTTATTTATTTATTTATTTATTTGTTTATTTATTTACTTTTATTTTATTTTATTTTATTTTATTTTATTTTATTTTACAGTTCACTTCGCTAAGACACGGGTAAAGACAGGGGCACGTAATTTGCCCTGCTTAATTTCCCCACTCACTTACCTCCCCTTTTCATCATTTTTCACCGCCCCCAGACGAAAGCTACAGTGACGTGTCTCAGTCTATCGATCGTTTCTTATTTAGCGTAACTCACCTCGCGTTGCTATTTAACGATGCACGTGGGAATAATGATTTCGAAGACAAAGGAAAATTACCCTCATAACAGAATCCCACATAACAGAATCAGATTACGCGTTTTATGATAGAGATTTCGTTTTATGCCATTAACAGTTTAATCATTTTGTCCGCTGTTTGTATAAAAAAAAAAATAATAATGATAAAATAAAATAAAATAAAAAGGTATAGATTTGGAATTGATTCTTTCTGTCACCGTTACAGACTGTTAATTTCCACACATGAAAAATTAGAATAAAATAAATAAATCATTTTCCAAATAAGTTTTGAATGAATGAATGAATGAATGAATGAATAAAGTGTTGTATATATTCCCACGAAATACACAAATACACACATATACATCCATATACATATGCGCATACGTGTTTTTGTACATTCATAGATAAGTATGTATATTCAAGAGTGCGCGCGCGTGTGTGTATATATGCATACATACATATATATACGTGTGTGTAAATAAATATATATTAAAAACAACATTTTATTTAGTCTATTTATCTTTCTATCTAGCTATCTGTTTATTTATTTAGTTGTTGCTATGAAATATTAGTTACAGTAATAGAAGTAGCGGTAATAATAGTATCTAGTACAACTAGTAGTAGTGGTAGTGGTACTAATAGTTATAGTAAGAAGAAGAAGAAGAAATAGGAAAAGGAAAAGGAGTAGTTCTAGAATAAGAAGAATAACAGTACCACTACAGTCACTACTACAAGTACAAGACTACTAATAGTAATAATAATACTTCATAACAATAATAAATTAATAATAATAACAATAATTATTATTATTATTATTATTATTATTATTATTATTATTATTATATTATCATCATCATCATCATCATAACACTCAGTTATCATATATAAAGAAAACCATTTGCTGAACAATAATTTTAATCAGATTATTATATTATCTGTAACTGATTTTTTCTGACAGTCTGGTACACCAAATGTTGAAACGATGCACAATTGTTTTTTTGTTTTTTTCAAAACAGTGAAAAACGCCAGTGAGCCAAATCCATTTATGAATTATTTATAGTAATTAAAGAAATCTTTGTTATCAACCTGCCTTAACAAACATGAAACTGTGTGCGTATGTATGTGTGTATGTCTGTGTGTTTGTGTGTGTGTATCTATATATAGATAGATAGATAGATAGATACATAGATAGATAGATAGATAAATAGATAGATAGAGACATAGAAAGATGGATATAGATAATATAAACGCACGCACACACACAGACATACACACATACATACGCACATATATATATATATACACTATACACTCACACATGCATATATTGCGTCTGTGCGTATGTGTGTGTACATATGCGTTTTTATGTATGGGTTTACGTGTGTGTGTTTCATCTGTGTGTGTCTCATCTGTGTGTTTATGTGTTTATGTGTTTATGTATATAATATATATGCCTGTGTGTGTGTGTGTATGTGTGTGCGAGTGTGTAATGCATATGTGAGCTTGTCGATAAAGAGCAAATAATCTGTAATTTGCTATAGACTGCTAGCGTTTGAGAAAAGCGTTGAAAACTTACTATATCAAAAAACAGTTGATAGCATCTAGCTAACAATATATCCAACTAGATTACACTGCTTAATCCGTGTTAATTAATTTTATTTGTTATTTAACAAGTGATGCAATCATTTTGTGGAATAAAGGGAGATAATTCTATTTGTTTCTAAACAAGAACGATAATAAAGTAAAATTAATAATTACTTCGTAATATATATATTAATTATTTTTCTTTTTTATTTATTTATTTGTTTGTTTGCTTGCTTGCTTGCTTGCTTTCTTGCGTGCTTGTTTGTTTATTTTCTGTTTTTGTTGTTTGTTACTTTTGTTTTCGGTTTTTCCTACTCGCATTATTTGACTCCGTATTACACCCACTCTCTCTCTCTCTCTCTCTCTCTCTCTTTCTCTCTTTTTTCGTTGTTGTTTTTTTGGGGGGTTTTGGTTTGTCTCCTCTTTCAACATAAGTAGCAAAACAACGGCCATAGCAACAACAACAACACCAATAATAATAATAATAATAATAATAGTAGTAGTAGTAGTAGTAGTAGTAGTAGTAGTAGTAGTAGTAGTAGTAGTAGTAGTAGTAATAGTAATCCTAATAATAATAATAAACATGACAATTCGCTTTATGCACGTACACAGTACAACATAGTTAGAAATATGCGGTCGAATGCATAGAATACATATCTCTTCTACCCACTATTTCTTTTTTAATAAATTTCTATTTATGCATCTAGCTAATGTATTAATTATAATTCTTTTTTCTTTATTTATTTCTATTTCTTCTTCTTCTTTCTTTCTTTATTTTTCTTTTTTTCTGCAGATATGAACACCGGAATACAGCTGAATGTGATAAGTGAATGCACGGGATTAACAAATTACTCTTACAAATATCGTGCGCGCTCGAACAAGCTCAGGTTTTCCGCGACAATACCTTAACAACACTCATTACTTAGTAACCGCCCACGAATACGAAACGAGGCGCTGCTGCGGGATTTCCATTATTGATTGATAGAAACTACTGCCGCAACCCGCTGAACCGACCAATGAAAGTGCGAGTATTATATCTGCCTGCCTATAATAATATGGTTGCCAACTATTCGGGGTTATTACAAAAACTCGGACTGCCCTTTTGACATTAACAACTTGGCGCGGACTTTAGAAGTTGCAGATATACAAGTGAGTTGTGTATTTTATACGTTTTCATGTGTTTTGTAAACCTCTTACGCTATATACTGTAACAGTTAGAAAATATACGATGGTGTGAAAACCAAAATAATAACAATGTGTGGCCTGTTTTGGAGGATTTTTTGTTTTCATTGTTTTTCTTCTTTATTTATTTATTTTTATTATTATTATTATTATTATTTATTTATTTTTTTTTTTTTTTTTTTTGCATCTTCTGTTTGCTACTTTGCTACTTTTTATTATTATTATTATTTATTTATTTATTTATTTATTTGCATTTGATACCAACTTATATTTATGTAATTTCTTTTTAGTTTAAAACAAAATTAATGAATAATTTAGAAGTGAATACGTATTATTTTTAGAGAGAGAGAGAGATTGTTAATAGCAGTATTAGTAGCAGCAGAAATACTAATTCCAGTAGAAAGAGAATAAAAAGACTGTATTTGGAAGAACTAACAAAACTATAAAAACATTTTAAAAAGGCTTCAGAAAATTAATCTTAAATATCTTACTAATTAGTATTTCTTGGTTACGAAATAATAAACTGCATTTATTGGTTTAAGCGTTTAATTAATTGTAATACTGCGCATGACCAATCCGTTTCGGTGCGCATTCTGGACATAATTATTTCCCGTTATGACCGGTGCGCAAAGAAATAATAATACCTGACGTTTCACGGAATTTGCATATTTCAATTGCATAAAATGGCGTTCTAAATAATCGCTTTTGTCATTGTTGATCGTAATAAACAGCATATCCTTATTTATTTATTTTTTTATTTTTTATTTATTGATTTATTTATTGATTTATTCCTAATTTATGTATTTATTCATTTATTCATTTATTAGTATTATTCAAGACTTAGAAAATGGAATATCTTATTTTATTTATATGTTTTTAATTTTAACCATTTTGTTTCTTCTTCTTTACCAGAATGGCGGAAAGAAAAGCAGTAATCAAAAATGCTGACATGGTCGAAGAAATGCAACAAGACGCTGTGGACTGCTCCACCCAAGCTCTGGAAAAATACAACATCGAGAAAGACATTGCCGCCTTCATCAAGAAAGAGTTCGACAAGAAATACAACCCAACATGGCACTGCATTGTGGGAAGGAACTTTGGAAGTTACGTCACACATGAAACGAAGCACTTCATCTATTTTTATCTTGGACAGGTGGCGATTCTGTTGTTTAAATCTGGATAAAATGGTTCAGTAGCCATTATGTAAATTAGAAGCACAAATCATGAACATAACGTGACGTCAGATCGTTGTCTGAAATGGCTGACCATTCAGATGAATGGTGAATCATAAACTGATGATATTATATCCTTAATTTATTATTCTGTTTGTCATAATATTGTTTCTTTATTATTATTTTTTTTTTTTCATTTTACAATTATTTATTTATTTATTTATTTTCCTGTTTACTTACTAGAAATCTTTTTTTTTTTTCAAATGTTTGACTGTGATAACGTAGAATGCAAGTAACTGGAGAAAACAACAAATTTCATTTTACTAAAAAATGTATTTATTTATTTCTTCCAATTCTTTTTATACAATTTCTGCAAAACTCGGAATATTGTACAGGTACAAATTTTGAAGACAGAACTCCCACACTGGAACTGATCTCTGTTTATAAATAAATTTTAATACTGTGAATCGTTTGTAGTGTTTTTATTTTAAGTGTTTTAGATTACTTGGTTAGTTCTGGCGGATAGCTGATTTTGTTTTTATTATTATTATTATTATTATTATTATTATTATACATTTATTTTTAATTTTTGTTGTTGTTGTTGTTGTTGTTGTTATTATTTTATTTATTTTATTTTATTATATATTTATTATTATTATAATACACTTTTTTCATTTCTTTTTTTTTTTAATTCTTTTTTATTTTTATTTTTTATTTTTTTTTATTAAATATATTAATTTGTTTAACTGATCTCTCTGTCTGTCTATCAGTCTATCTATCTATCTACCAATTTTTAAATAAATATACTACACTGTTTTAGATTACTATTTTTATATGCCACTTTTAACCACTTCTGAAATCCGAGCCTAATGGCAAATTTTCGCACAAAAGCCGTAAATTTTCTTAATGGCAAATTCGCTTATTGAAATATATCCAGTTTAGAGCACTATAAAGCACCAGAAATGAAATATCCGTACTTACTTACATTCTATTTTCTAATTGCCTTAGGAAAACATGCAGAACGGCCTGTGTTGTTTTCAGCATTCATGGAGTTCAGGTTAAACCGAGAGAAATATTTTTTTTTGTTTTCGAGATTCTTCACCTTCACGAATACATATGTATTATTCATGCAATTAAACAAAGAAGAAGAAAATGAACGTGATGAAAATTATCATCCCAGCAACAACAGTAACTGCTACTACAACTGCACCAATAAAAAGAAAAAAGACGTCAACGACAACAACAATAATAGCAATAATATCTTCTTTTTAAAAAAAAAAAAAAAAAAAAAAGTGTCCGTTCTTTTAATAGTTGTGTTCGGAAAAAGAAAAAAAAACAACGACTACAACAACAACAAGCATAATTGTAGATTAGTAATAGTAGTGGTAGTAATAGCACTAACTGTAATAGTAATTTTAGCATTATTAGTAGTGATCGTGGCAGTAGTAGTAGTAGTAGTAGTAGTAGTAGTAGTAATTATAATAACAGGAGTATAAGAAGCTGTTGCAGTAGTTGTGATATTAGTCGTCGTATATAGATTGATAGATAAATGTGTGTGTGTGTGTGTGTGTGTGTGTGTGTGTGTGTGTGTTTTAAAAATAGCGACACTAATGGATTTTTTTTTTTATTTATTTATTTATTATTGTTTTTAAATGATATGTACTAACAGCCAACAAAGGCGATATAAAATTACATTTTCCTATCACAGTTAGAGGCAAACAGAAGAACAATAGCTATTGGGTGTCAGTTTTATTATATGCCAACAAGTAAATATTTTGCTAACTGAACTTTTGACCGCTTGGGGGTAATTTACAATTGTTAGAGCTAAACTTGTCGCTCAAAATAAATAATGAACAAAAGGACGTTTTATTTTTGGTTAACGGTGCTACGGTCTCGAAATATGTTGAAATTCTTCCCATTTGTTATACGTTTACAAACAACATGAATTACAACATAATAATTAATAATTTTAGTTTTTATGATATATGATAGCGATATAATCAAATTATTATGGTATATTTCCCATTCGTTATGCTTATTGTAACTGCGTAAATAAATATAACAAAAGTCTTTGGGATTTTATGACGTATAATGACAAAAGATATATATGGCGTCTCCCCCCCCGTTTATTATACATTTTAACAATTACAACAATAGTATAAAAAAAAAATAATAATTAATAATAAAATATATGAAGAATGAAAAAATAAAACAACGGTTTATAATCTATAAATTATGGTATTCTCTTATTTGGCGCACACGTTATAATAATAAACTTAAACGTTGTTAATAACCGATTGATCTTTAATGACAGGCGAAAGAGCGGAAATAATTCATATTAATTAACTCAGCTGTACTTATTAATTAACACGCTTCTCAAATTAATTCCCTGTTATTATTGTCAGTAATGATCTACTATTATTCATTATTATAATTATGCTCTATGATTATCATTGCTTAATTTTTATTCATGTTAATTATTAATTGTTATTCAGATTAACGAAACCATATGAAAATTAAATGCAGACAGTTTTATTATAAATAGATAGCGTTTGTTTGTCTTTTTTTTATTTTTATTTTTAATTTTATTTATTTTTTTCGCTACTGTGGAATGTTTTTGTTTGGCAAGGTAAGATAATTCTGTTATGTGTGGATGAAATGCAATAGCTATAAAGTACAGTCTGTTCAGCCAAATGTTTGTATATGTGATGACTAATCGCGAATTCAGTTCTTCAAGTTACGTTTTGTTCGTATCAGATTACTGTTTTTACTTTCAATTAATTTTGTTCACGTTTGTGTTACTCCTAAAAGAAAAATGATTGTATGAAATCATGTCACCATTTTTATCCCTTTTTTTTTTTTTTTTTTAGTTCTTATTTAATTTATAAAACTTTTTTATTATTACGATCTATTTATTGCTTGTTTTTTTCTCTTTTTTCGTGTTTGTTTTTTTATGTGTGTGGGTTTTTGTGGGTTATTTTTTGTTGTTGCTTTTTTTTTTTTTTTTTTTGTTTGTTTGTTTGTTTGTTTGGGTTTTTTTTTTTGTTTGTTTTCTGCTTTCTTTCTGTGGGTGTGAGTTTACCCAGTTTACACTGCGTCACAGCTGTTTTGGTTACCTGGTACAAAACGATTAATCTAGATAACGATATCAGTATTTGTTCACAGTTCGTGTGAGGAGTGAAATGGGTACCTATCAGCACCCAGGAATGTTTCAAACACACCTTCAGATATTTTCAGAACGAGTTTTAGAAGGAAATATTTTATTTAACTACTCACTGGAAATATTTCGTTTACTGTCAAATGACGTCGGAGATAAAGCGACAGATCACTCAGATAACGAAATTCGCTGCCGCCATTTTATGTGATGATCTGTAAGATCAGCGGGAAGAGATCGTCTGCACGTACCATCCCATAGACAGGACACTATAAATCACGTGTTTCATTACTCAACTTACGCAGCAGTGGCTGGATTGGGAAATAACCCAGCATGGCGTCAGGGAACTTTCTACAACTGATCTGCGTTCGCTCGCTGCACTGAAAGTACTCACCGCGAGCTTATTGAATCACGTGACTCACGTGACTCACGTGGCATGCAATATATAACTGTTTATGAACTCCGATAGTTATGATGAAGCTGTTTAATAATTATTTTAAATCAGTGGTGTATGTATCTAAGGTCTGTCTGAAAAACATAAACACGCGCGCGCACACATACATACATATTTCTATTTTGAACTGCATACGTTATTTTCTAATGTTAATTTTTGTAATTTTGTAATTTTAATTATTATTATTTCTTTTCTTTCCTTTTTTTTAATATTTATTTATTAATTAATATGATTTATTTATTTATTTATTTATTTATTTATTTATTTATTTGGTGTGTGTGTTATCGCCGTTTAGTAAATACATTTTACAAATAGGCTGAATTCGAAGGGCGTTGCCGAATGACCCTCTCTGTCTCTACCCTGGGTCAAGGTAACTGACCGCCACCTGGATGGCAAATGATAAGTGGCGAGAGAGAGAAAAGGGGTAGGGTGGGGACATGCACACGTCGTGTTCAGTGGGTTAATTAAATAATTAATTAATTACACCTGTAAATGTTATAGGTAGTAGATATATAGAATGTGTTACCTGTGAAAATCTGTTAATATTATATTATATATAATTTGTTTTTTACTATATTTGTTTGTTTGTTATCTTTTTCTGGGTTTTTTGTTTTGTTTTGAGGGGGTTTTGGGTTTTTTCCCCCTGTGTAACTATAACTGGAGGTTTCGTTATCTAAATAAATGGATATTAATTATGGCATGCACGATTCTAGGGTCGGATAATATTAGAACAGCTTAAGGTTTAAATAAATAAATAAATCCGTCTTTTTCACATATCCAAATGTACATTTACAGATTTTTCTTTAAATAAGCGGAATTAGGTGTCCATTTTCAAAACTTAAATCCCATTTCTCAAAATAATAATAATAATAAGATTTTTCTCCAGCCTTCTTCCTAAAGTCTTCTATATTTACCTTAATTTAATATTTTTAAGTGAATTTGTTTTCGTTTCTTCGTAAGTTTCTTTCTTTTCTTTTTATTTATATATTTCTCTTTTTTTTTTTTTTTTTTATTAAATTTTCTTTATATATATTTTTTTTATTATTCTTTGGTTCTTTACCGATACAGCATCCCTACACATTTACTATTTCTTATCACACAGCCATAAATAAATCCCAAATGTTTATTTACTGTGCACATGCTTAGTTAAATTCCCGTTGTACCGTTACATGTTCATACCTGTACCGCCTTGTTTATTTTCACGTTTTGTAATTATAATATTGTTAGCAATCAATAGCATACATAACGAGCAGATGCTAAGTATGATAGAAACTACTGGCGAAAACCGCTAAATCAACCAATCAGAAGCGAAGCAGTTCGTAATCGGCGGTTTGGTTGACAACGTTTGTAACCATCTTAGATATATTTTGTTAAAAGAAGGTTGCGGTCCTGGTTAGAATCGAGTAGAAGGAGTTGAGTTTGTGTTCGTAGATTATTAATATTGTTCAAGTAAGTTGTCGTTTTATTTCAAAGATTGTGTTCATATTCGATAATTCATAAATCGTTTATCTGCCGATAGGCGCCATTTTTCAAGGATTGCATAAGTGTAGGTTTATAACATCAAATTTGTTAGCGGGAATGTCGATGAACGCTGATATTTTTTATATTGTATGTAGTTTCATTCTAGAATATATTACTGTATTCTTTTTCTTTGTAATCAGAGGTTAATTTTAATTTTGAAAATTGAAATAAGCTTCCGGGCCAAAATATGTTGTTTTATGTCTCTCAAATACATTTTAAAATAATACTAATATCGATTTCGGTTATATAAGTACTATGTTTTCATTAATAAAAAATAATACGTAGAAAATGTTGTAGTATAATTACGTTTGGTTTGTTGATATTTTAAAATTCCCACCTCTCGCTCACCCCCGGAAACAGAATGAATGTTCGACGTGAAATTTTATTAGATGATTAATCATTTTAATAATAATAATAATAATAATAATAATAATAATAATAATATGAGCCATCAAACACCTAGAAAAGCATATAATATAATAACGAATATATTCAGTTAATAATGGTTGAGCTCAGGCCAGAAATGCATTTGGTTTACCATTACGATTATCCAAAAACAGCTACATACTATTCCAACAATTTCTATATTTATCCGAGTTATAAAAAGATATATATATATTTTAGATATATATATTTTTTTTTTTGTTTGTTAATTATTTATGTTTAAATAACTTTATTTTAAAATAGTTTTTTTTATCATTACATATGATATCTATTAGTAGTGTGGACATTCATTTTACTTGGAACCTGGTATAAATATTATACGTGTCAATTTATTAATTTCAGAATGTCGGATAGAAAAGCTGTGATTAAGAATGCTGATATGTCAGAAGACATGCAGCAGGATGCAGTTGACTGCGCCACGCAAGCTTTGGAAAAATACAACATCGAGAAAGACATTGCCGCCTTCATCAAGAAAGAGTTCGACAAGAAATACAACCCAACATGGCACTGCATTGTGGGAAGGAACTTCGGAAGTTACGTTACGCACGAAACGAAGCACTTCATCTATTTCTATCTCGGACAAGTGGCCATTTTGTTATTCAAGTCTGGATGAGCTGTCGCTAACAATAAGAACAAAAATTTACAAAATCGAGTCCCGAACTGTTGCAGTTACAGTTTTAACAAAATTGAGTTTATTATTTTTAATTATGACAGAACATCTAATCAGATTATTGGGCGGCAAAATATTGCAGTTTCTTGAAAATAAGTATCTGCCAATAAAGGAACTGTTCTATAAATAGTTAGTGTCATTATTCCAAACAACTTCTTTTTTAAGTTTTATTTATCTCTATTTTTTTTTTTATTTTTTTTTTTTTATTGCTTGTTATGAAGTATGGGGCATAATATTGATATTCCTTCTGTATTAATTTTAGATTTTTTTAAAACTTAAATTTGTGGATAGCAGTTCTGCAGAATTTGTTCTACGCCATTTGTGAGATGATAATGCAAAATGAGAAATCCAAGACAATTTGAAGCACAGAATGTGGAAAATGACGTTTTGCCTTGTTGTATACAATGTTTTGTTTTCTCTTTCTATTTTTTTTAAATATATTTTTGCTTTCTGGCAAATTAAGAAATTTGTTATCATTAAAAAAAAAAAAAAATTATATATATAATGCATTTACTTGACTTGGATTTTTCTTTGTGTGTGTGTGTTTGTATGTGGTTTTTGAATATCAAAATATCATAAATACTGAGTCATTTTTAGCAGCATTTTTATTTCTTTCTAGAAACAGGTTTTTTGTTTAGCTGTAACCTGTTTTCTAATGGGTGCAATACTGATATTGTTACAAATGATTCTTATAGCATTTTTTTTCTCTCTCTCTCTCTAGGCCTTTGTATGTACAGTCCTTTGAATAGGAATGTATATATAACTTATGAACTATCCCTTATTATTACTATTTAAATAATAATACCTCTAAATCTGGGTTGGGCAAATGATTGATGGGACTATCCAAAAGCCAAAAGGCTTTCATTAAACATCAGGTTATACAGGTATAAGATTAATCTGATATTTTTGTTCTTTTCTTCTTATTTCTCAGGGTTTTGGGGTATTTTTTTTTTTTTTTTTTTGTTTTTAATTTTTTTTTAATGTGTATATTTTATAATTATCTCAAAGTTTACTTACTTTTTATTACAGACATTTAATACTGATAATATTTACTTTTTAACATTTATTTTTCAATGAAAGCTGAAGCATTCTATAAATAGGTTGTCAGTGCAAAAATGTGCATAACTCTCCTCTAGATAATATCATTTGTTTACCTTTATACAACATTGATGGTGGTCAACTGATGTTTAAACATGCAGGTTGTTAACTTTAATTTATTTCAATTTCTTACAACTGGCTTGTGTGGTATGGTTAGTCAACCAATACAGAAACAAAGGTGCTGGGTTCACATCCTGTTACTGTTAAGTTTTTTTTTTTTTTTTTTTTTTTTTTTTTTTTTTTCTTTTTTTTTTTTAAGTTTACAAAGTGACTACATTCTTCTAATTTCATGTTATAACTTGAATTGGTCAACAGCTGAAGTAAGAACATTAAAATAAAGTGTTTTTATGCATTCCTTTTTTAACTTGACTGAATAGAATTTTATCTGTTACATGATTGTTATTTAAATATCTGATGTTTTTTCATTTTTTATTACTTTTAAAAAAAAACCCACATTTATGTTCATTTATTTAATAACTTATGTGGATAAAAGCTTACAATTTTTTATTACTTTTAAAAAACCCCACATTTATGTTCATTTATTTAATAACTTATGTGGATAAAAGCTTACTAAATACCAGATGCATGTATTGTTGTGTGTCTGTATACACATATACGTCATAAATTTAAAAACCTGCTGATTTTAGATAATTAGCAAAACAGTTATCTTAACAGGACAACCAGCCAGATCAAACTAAAATGACATAACAAAAGTCGTTGTCAGATAAGCCTGTGTTTAATAGTCCCTGCAGAAAGAGTTAGACTGATATTTTCCATGTTACAAATGACTAGAGCAGTAATAGCTACTGTTTTCCAGTGTGATGACCTTTCGCTACAAGCCTTATTTTATTTTTATTTTATGTTATTTTTTTTTGAGCTGACATTTAAAAAATGAAAATAAGATTAAGCAGCAGCAGGTATCTTTGATAATGTATTTTACTATAGCAACATTATTTAAAAATTTTTTTTTTATTTTATTTTTTTATTTATTTTATATATATATATATACACACACACACATATATATATATTTCCCCCCCTTCTTGTTATCTAGAAATGTCAGCTATAATACGTAATGTAACATCAGATGTATTTCAATGTCTAATCTTTTACTAACTCTTTGACAGAAAAGTGCTGCTTTAATCTTCATAATTACAAAGATGGTCAGTAACCTATCTGGCTAGAGCTAATTATGGACAATTAGTATAACAGACTGCAACCAATATAATGAGCAGTACCTGCTTGCGTTGGTTAATTAACAGGTTTTTTCCATTCTGGATTGATTCAGTCATATTCTAATTGTTGGCAGAGATCATTTCTTCAGAGGGTATCTTAGTGTAAAATAACGGGAATCAAGTATGTCAAAGTTTAGAAGAAATTAATTAATATTGCTGCAGTTCATTTCTGATATTTACTTCTAATGTGCCATATTTAGAAACACCAGTAACTGATTGTGTTAGCTTTGGAACAAATAGAAAAAGTCCTATTAAAAAAAAATAAAACCCAGAGAAAGACAAATTAAATGCTAAAACAAATTGTTGGATGTTTGGGTGAAGGTGAGAAGGAAAGCAGAGATGTTGGTATGCACTGATAACAATGATCATCTTACAAAAACGAAAGGCAGTGAAAAGTTAACATGAAAATATAATTTGGTCTGGAAATGGTTCCAAGATGCAACTGCTCATAGAATAAATGTCATTAGTCCACTAACTAAAAAGAAGGTGAATGTTGATGAATGTGGATCCTTAATAGATCTAATGCAAACACACTGACATCTTTGTACAAACTGTATATGAAGCAACATTTGTCTGGTTCCATGATAGGCTGTCACTGACATGTATATGTGTGTATATATAGATATATTATCTATATCTCTATCTGTCTATATATGTGTCTATCAATATATATATATATGAATATAAAAACATAGATACATATGTAAGTGTGTGTGTGTGTATATATATATATATATATATATATACACACATACATATGTATCTATATATATGTATATATATTTATATATATAAACATACATATATATATAGATATAAATAATATATCTATACATATACATGTCAGTGACAGACACACACACATACACATATATATATCCTTAATATTTATTTATGTTTAAATCTTCATGATAATTCTGTTCACCAGTTAAAATCATAGTTTAATGAAAACCATCAACATTGATTCCCCCATCAAGGAGATTTGATCTCACCACCGATTATGCTTCAGTCAAATTATCTACCCTTGATTATACTTACTTACCCACGTGATCTGTTAAATGAAACTTCAGTTATTTATTTGTGAATAAGAAGCATTAGATTGTTTTTTTTTGTTGTTGTTTTTTTTAAATTTTATTGTTCCTTGCCCCATTTCAAATAACTTTTAAGGTTTTGGCCTCTGGTTTAAATTTCTATACTGTGGTTGATGTATGATAAATTATATAATGTGGTTATAAGTATTTATAAGTTGTAAATTTATCACCTTGTGTCCTCTATGCCTTTCAAGAGTTCTTCTGCATTAAATTAACACCCATGAATATCTATATATATATATATATATATGTTGAAGTTATCAGTTTATGGTTTTAAAAACATTTAAAAATTTAACTGTAATAGACTGAGGGATGAACAAATTTATGTTTGTCGACAGAAGGAAAAACCTTGCATGGGAATGGATGAATTCATTTTTCTTTAAAGAGTTAATGGTAATAGAAAAACTACTGCACTATTGCATGGTCTGTAAGTCTGCTTTTAGTACAAGTAGATTTATTTTCTCTTCCAACAAGGACATCGTGTGTGTGTGTGTGTGTGTGTGTGTGTGTGTGTGTATGTGTACTAGATTAAATATGAGTGTAGTGTTAAATAAATTGAATAATTTAAAACAAACAACATATGTATATAAAGTTTTATTTTTAAGGCTTTTTTTTTAGCCTGAATTTTTTCATCACTATTTTATTTATTTATTTATTTATTTATTTATTTATTTATTTAATAATGATCATCATAATCATCATCATCATTTTTTGATTAATTTATTTTTTATCACACCATACTACATTAACACCATTATTTCATTTTGCTTATTTGTGTTAAATTATTATTATTATTATTATTATTATTATTATTATTATTATTATTAACGAAGATGTCCGCATTACTAAGTAATTTCACTCAAAAATAATTATTTACGTTTACAAATAACATTATAACGCACGTCATCAACGTAACCATGGTAACCGCAGGAGCCCCTGATTTATTTTTAGCTGTGTCGGGCGCTTTCGTTTTACTGCTACAGTGATTTTTGTTGGTTCCTACGCATGACGCGTACGCCATCACGTGGGCTATGTAGTTTTGCTCGTGCACGGAATGAAAGAGATG
>CM022674.1:3653109-3665609 GCA_012295275.1 Chrysomallon squamiferum
CCTTCGATAACGCTACAAAGGGAAACGACTCCATAGTCGTCACAAATTCTTCTCCGGATTTGTTCTGCTTCTGTCCCTTGTATATCCGTCCCGCCGTTACCGTGGTGATGTCCATTCCGTCACCAAGGAAAATGATGACGTTCTTAGCAACGTTCGTGTTCCTTTCTACGTTCAGGGCTTTGTTCAGAGTGGTCTGAGCACTCTCCCACCATTCCTGTTTGCCTGAACGTTCCAGAAGAAATCATAAATCATATTTGTTTGCCTGAGTCGTTTTCTGTACAAATCTTAATCTTCACTCTTGTTTGCTTGATGTCGTATTTCTCTCTCTCTCTCTCTCTCTCTCTCTCTCTCTCTCTCTCTCTCTCTCTCTCTCTCTCTCTCTCTCTCTCTCTCTCTCTCTCTCTCTCTCTCTCTGTTACGTAGATATGTGCCTACAAACCCACCTACTTATCTACATAACGTCCTACCTACCTATATACACAGACATATACATAACACATACATACATACATACATACATACATAAATATACACTTACATATATACAAACAGACATACATACATATGTTTATGCATACATTTGTGCATAATTAATTATTTAGTTACGCAGTTAGACAGTTCAGTATCAATTCAGAGAAAAAGACAAACACAGACACACGGACAAACAGACAAACGGAGACTGAATACTCACTTTCTCCCGTACACAGAGAAAACGAAAAAAACAGCAGCGACATCTGTAGACATCTCAGCATGATGTTTTAACTTCTGAAATAAAGTAAAATAACAGTAGTAATAAAAGTAATCATACTGGTAGTAATAGTAGTAATATTTGTATGGTAGTAACATTATTATTAGAAAAGTATTGTAGTAACAGTAGTAACAGTAGCATAAGTAATTGTAATAAGAGTATTAATAGAAATAGTATAGTATTAGTAACAGTAGGTTTTGATTGTACTAGTAGTAATATTAATAACAGCAGCAGTAGTAGTAGTAGTAGTAGTAGTAGTGGTAGTAGTGGTAGTAATAGTTGTAGTAGTAATAGTGGTAGTAGTAGTAGTTGTAGTATGGTAGTAGTAGTAGTATAGTAGTAGTAGTATAGTAGTAGTAGCAATAGAAGTATCATTGGTATTACTGCTACTTACTAAATGTAGAAACAAAATTAAAAATTAATATTTATCTTTTTCTTTCTCTATTAAGCTCAAGGAAGTAAGTTTTAAAATGTAAATTAAACGTATTTTATTTATTTATATTTATTTTTATTTTTATTTTTTTTTTTTTTTTTTTTATTTTTATTATTATTATATTTCCATTTTTTTTTATTTTTTTTTTGTTAGTAAAACCTCTATTTATCATGTAACTCGTTTTTTTTTTTTTTATTATTATTTAAATCTTGTTTATTCTTTTTCATTTATCATTTCTTTTTTTTTTTTTTTTTTTTTTTTTTTTTTCTTTTCTTCATTTTTAAAAAGCCTGTTTCTAGTGTTCAGACTGCACTCCTCCGAACTGGAATTAATTTAAATTTAAATAACAATATATATATATATATAAACATACATTACGTAGAAGTGAAAGATTTATATTTTAAAAAAGAAAACGATTAAAATTACATGACATTGCGATGGCCTGTAAGCGCTCGTAATTTTTAAACTGACACAATCTCGGTACATCGGGGTGATTAATTTTAGGCTCGCAGTCAACAAATCTTAGAACAATTATACTGCTGGACTGAATGTCATAATAAGTCACTTCTGTTAGACTGTCCCTTAGTTTTTAATGTACCTTTGTGAAGCCATTCATCAAGTCTTTGTGTATAATGTAGCATGTCCTAATGTGCTTGTGCTTGTCATTTTAAAGGTTGTTGTCAACGAAAGTTTTGTTACTTCTTGATATCCGTAACGTATTCCTTATACGAAGATTCGCGTTGGGTTAAAGGAAAGCTGTCATTTGATAATTCGTTGCCAGATTTGTTTCTTTTCTGTTGTTGTTGTTGTTGTTTTTTTTTAAAAGGGAGGGTTTTGTTTATTTGTTTTGTTTTGTTTTGTTTGTTATTTACTGATTTTTTTTTTTTTTTTTTTTTTTTTTTTTTTTTTTTTTTTTGTTTTTAGTTTTTTTTTGCTTTTTTCTTTGCTTTTTCTTGTTGTTGTTTTTCTTTCTTTCTTTTGTTTTTTTTCTCCCCATTTTTTTTTCTAGTTTGTTGTTATTTTTATTGTATACATTTTTTTATTACTTTCTTTTTCTTTATTTTGTTTTTCATTATTTTTCATTATTTTTAATTTTTTCATCTTTTTCTTCTTTTATATTTTATTTTTTCTTTGTATTTCTCATATTTCCTTTTTTTTTAAATAATCACACTGATTAAAAAAGAAATTGTTTACACACATACACACACACATTATACATATTATTTTTTTATTATTATTTCTTTATTTTTTTTAATTTACTTTTATTTTATTTCGCTTTTTCTTTCATTCTTTCATTTTTTTTTATAAATAATCACATTGATTAAAAAGGAATTGTTTACACACATACACACACATTATACATATTATTTTTTATATATTTTTTTTATTTCTTATTTTTTTAATTTACTTTTATTTATTTCGCTTTTTCTTTCATTCTTTCCGCTTTATTTTTTTAAATATTATTTGTTTTATTTTTTTAATTTACTTTTATTTTACTTCGCTTTTTCCTTCCTTCATTTTTTATTTTTTTATTTTTATTTTTTTTTTTTTTTTTTTTTTTTTCCCCGTTATAATTTTCAAAATACTTCAACCAACACCGGCGGTCACTGAACTGTAAATATTTCTTTATAACCTCAAAAAAACAACTAAGCTGCCGGTACGTTATAGCCTCAAAACACACTATTCAAGCAGCTGGAATTTGCATCAGTTTTAATCCCGTTTTCCAGTTCACTAATAAACACACACATGTGTACGCACTTTCACAAACGCATATGGTGATGATAACGAAGTTTAATTTTTGAACAAATAAATAAAACTGGTCGTTAAAATAGGACGGGTTTCGGTGGCAGAACGTACGTGGTGAGAGTTATTGCAGTTTCGTTGACAGTGAAATGATTTTCTGTAAAATACTGAGCGTGAAGGATGAAATAAATAACTGTAATAAAAAAAAATAATGGTAAATAAATAATCATTAAAAAAAACCAAAAATCGTAATTAAAAAAAAAAAAAAAAAAAAAAATATATATATATTGTTGTGTGTGAAGTATGAAATTAATAACTGTAAAAAAAAAAAAATAGCGGTAAATAAATAATCATAAAAATACAGCAGCAGCAGCAGTAATAGTAGTAGCAGCAGCAGTAGTAGCAGTAGCAATAGTTGATGTTGTTGCAGTAGTAATGGTGGTAGCAGCAGCAGCAGCAGTAGCAGTAGTAGTAGTAGTAGTGATGGTGGTGGTGCTGATGGAAGTAGTAGCAATAGTTGCAGCAATAGTAGTACTGATACACACAAACAAAACAAATAACAATGAGACTAACAAATAAATAAATAAATAAGTAAACAACAAATAAGGTAAAAAAACAAAACAAACAAACGATGAGACAAACGGACAAAACTTACGAAACGAGCGAAATATATCCTCTCACTCTGTCTTCCAGCCTCCTGTGGTGGTAACTAACTTTGTGTAGTCTCTCCTCCAATGCATTTCTTTCCCATGAAATCTGATCACACATCGAGTTTGTTTAGTATGCTTAGTACAATCCACCATCAGGAACTGAATTTATCTGGTCACGTTCCCGTCTTTCTGTGCAGTTTGAAGAAAAAATAAACCAAAAAAAATACAAACTGTAAACAGAGATCCGTTATCTTCTGTATTTTTGCGGATAGGAAAGTTTGTTTATATATATATATATATATATATTATATATGTGTGTGTGTGTGTGTGTGTGTGTGTGTGTGTAAAAACAGAGAGAGAGAGAGAGAGAGAGAGAGAGAGAGAGAGAGAGAGAGAGAGAGAGAGAGAGAGAGAGAGAGAGAGAGGGGTTGCTTTTGTTTTCTTTTAACGTAATTTGCTTTTCTGACACTGCTTTCGCACTTTGGCCACTGTTTAATTCACATTCCTAAGTCAATGAACCCGCTCTGGTTTACGCCCCATTTTTGCTTTCAAAGTTCGTCGCAAATGTGAAAAAAAAGAGAGGAAATTAGAGAAAGAAAACTAATCCGGAACCACATTTACGATAGTTATGTCAACGTACTAGAAGAAAGTAAACACTTTTCTTTTGAGCTCCAGTAAACTGTTTTGATTTTATTTAACTTCTGTCCGCATAATATTTATTTCATCATTCACTGTCTTATGCAATCTTCCTATTTTTAATTTTCAATTTATTTATTTTTTTTTTTTTTTTTTTTCTGTTTCATGCCAGATTTATTCATTATAATTTTTCAGTTTTCTTTTTCATAATCGTTATGTTTCTTTTTTCATTCATTTTGTTTTATCGATGACTTCTCTCTCTCTCTCTCTCTCTCTCTCTCTCTCTCTCTCTCTCTCTCTCTCTCTCTCTCTCTCTCTCTCTCTCTCTCTCTCTCTCTCTCTCTCTCTCTCTCTACCTATGGTTTTGCTGTTTATCACGCTCTCTCTCATGTTCTTTTCTCAATTCTATGTTAGTTCCTTTTGTTGGCAGACATACAGACAGACAAATATACAGACAGATACACAACAACAATCACAGAGAACAAAAAGGCAGGTAGCTAGACTATCGAATGTATTGAAGGATATATGGATGGATGAACAGATAGATAGCTAAATGGATGGATGATAAACCAGTAATAAAGAAATACAGAAACTTATAAATTAGAGAGAGAGAGAGAGAGAGAGAGAGAGAGAGAGAGAGAGAGAGAGAGAGAGAGAGAGAGAGAGAGAGATAAAACAAATATTAAAGAAAGATACCTACAGAAACAAAGATAATATTAGATATTTTTTTTTTATGTTAATAGATTATTATCACATGTAAATATTCAAGTTCTCATATTAAAGTCTGATCTATTCCGCAAATTTATCTGCCACGAACACAACACTTCAAAGCTGTCACGTGATATGGACAGTCTGTGACTGTGTAAATGAACTGTTTACTTCTGATCTTATTAACCTGTTTCAAAAACATTCTTTGTCAGAACCAAGCCCCCAGGAGGTCCTAATGTTCAGGAGAGATGAAGAACAGAAGAAAGAAAAATATTAATTATTAATGATCAATAAATAAATAAATAAATAAATAAATAAATACATAAACATATGTATATATGCGCACGTATCTAAATACATACCTGCCTACATACACAGACACACATATACACATGCACACACACACACACACTTTCCCAAATGTTGTCCATATGCAGAATTTGATCAGACGAACACAAGACAACAGAATATTTGTTCCTAAATATATAAATAGGCATACATGCTTAATATTATACATTCACTAAAACACACTCTAGCACACACACACACACACACACACACGCACGCACGCACATACAAGCACAGACACACACACATTCAGATAAATTCCAATGACTACACCGGTAGCAACAATAATAACAGCATCAAGTTAAGTCGCATTATAAATATTTGTAATGTTATAGTAGCAGCATAATTCACACGACAAATATTTGCATGTTCTTGCTCAGTTTTTGAAAAATAAATAAATACAACAAAAAAAAAAATTAAAAATAAAGTAGAACAGCGCAAAAGTTAAAAGTGCCAGCCTGGAAGTGTATCAGAGTACACAAGCACGTGGACATGTTGAGATGTTCTTATTATTTCTGTGTTTGTTTTGTATCTCTTGAAACTGACCTAGTAAGTGTAGACACTCTAGGTAATACAAATATAAACCGCCGCGTGGTTTGACCTAGTGGTTTACTAGCAACCCGGACGCGAAATTTCTGAAATATTTTTTGTTCTTTGTTGAAGTCCTCACCTTTTGAATTCATTATGGCCAAGGACTGTGATAGTCTAATAACGTGAAAGTAACGTAATGTAATTAAATAAATACGTAAAAAAAAAAGAGTAAATAAATATACAAATAAGTAAATAAATAAATAAATAAATTAAATTAAATTAAATTAAATTAAATTAAATTAAATAACATAAAATAAATGTTCATTAAATGTACCATTCAGTAATTTAGACATTTTGCTAATTTTTAATAGTATCTTTGTGCTTAATATTGTTTAACGGCAGAATTAGTATTTCGTGAATTCCGTCACCTTCAGGCGTACGTTTTAACCCTTTCAAGGTTGAGCATTAGTCTATCACATTGTTAAAGACAACTTCATCCATATTTCAACTTAGAAATGTTAATAATAATGGTAAAAACTTCATCATTTGTGGGATATTTATTAACAATATTAACGTTAATCTTTTACGAAAAAGAGATTTGACAGTTTCGAAGTCTCTGTGTTTTTCTGCTTCTCTTTATCTCTCTCTTTACCTCTCTATTCTATTTGTCTGTCTGTCTGTCTGTCTATCTATCTATCTATATCTATATATATATATATCTGTGTCTATGTCTATGTTAATACTAAAATATAGATGCATATATATATATATATATATATGCATATCGGAGCAATATACTAATACATATTCATGAATACAAACTTACTTCGAATATTACATTACCCATTCCATACACCTGCGCGATTTATTCTGTATGACGTGACGTAACATAAACTCTGACCGTCAAGACGGCAACATACATTAGTTTAACTAACGCCAAATGGTGTAATAATAATTCTTATGTGTGAACATGCCTTTAGATTAGTCACTGTCATCGCGTGATTCCAGTATGTTGAAAATAACGTGCAGATAATTTGACCTTTGGTTCGCTTACGTCAGTAGTGACTTTATTTATTTATTAACTTATTTATTTATTTATTTTATTTATTTATTTATTTTATTTATTTATTTATTTATTTATTTATTTATTTATTTATTAACTTATTTATTTATTTATTTATTAACTTAAATATTTATTTATTTATTTATTTATTTATTTATTAACTTATTTATTAATTTATTAATTAATTAATTTATTTATTTATTAACTTATTTATTTATTTATTTATTCATCCATTCACTTATTTATTTATTTATTTATTCACTTATTTATTTTTTGTTGATGCTGATGTTGTCGTTTCAGTAATTTTAGCTTTATTGTGTATAAAATGTTATCTTTGCACATCTACAACTACTACTACTACTACTATTGTTGAGGAAGAAGCATCTTTTACCACTATAACTACTACTAATATATTATTACCACTACTAACACTAATAGCACCATTACTGCTACTAGCACTAATTGTTACCTCTACTATTACCATAACAAGTATTAATACTATTAGCACTACTAATATCACGACTACTACAACAGGTATCACTAATAGTACTACTACTACTACTACTACTACTACTACTACTAATAATAATAATAATAATAATAATAGCAATAAACAAAAAACAAATAGACAAAATAAATAAACAAGTAACGTACCATTCATTAGAAAACTGGGTCAAATAGTTGTCTTTTTTATATTTTTGCTATATTCCATATTCTAAAGCATATATTATTAAAGCAAATAATATAAGCGTATTATAAAGCATGACATGTTAAAAAAAAAAAGAGATGCCTTTATTTATTAACATGTTTTTATTACGTGTTTTACAAGTAACTAAAATATGCGTTGAGATGCGATATAAATTACAACCAGTTTGTCTGCATTCTGAATGCTAGACATTTTGCAATTTTCTAAGACAAAAAATTTTAATTTTTACTTTTAACATTTTTAAATTCAATCCAGTAACAAGTACTGCTATATATATATATATTTTTATATATATATATATATAATTATTGGGGATTGGGGGTTTTTTACTGTTCTTATTATTCATTTTTTTCTCTTTATTTCATTTTTATTATTATTATTATTATTATTATTATTATTATTATTATTATTATTATTTACTTTATTGATTTATTATTTAATAAGTTATTTATTATTTCTCTCTTTTTGTTTTGTTTGCTTATTTATTATTTATTTAGTTATTTTTTTTTTTTATATATTTACTTTAATGTATAGATTTCTTGTTCAATTTAAATTCAGTAGGTACAAAAGTTTGCAGAAATCTGATATTCAAATTAAATAGTTTTTTAATGAATGCTAGACGAAATTTTTTAATAATAATAATAAAGCGAATTAAACTCATAATCATATTATGGAACATATATAATTGATTTGTAACTTTAAAAAAAAATGTTCAGGATATTTTCTGATACTCAAGGATATTTTTACCAGTAATGCTATAGCAGAAGTCTTATTCATTTTGTAATATCAGGCCTGTTAGGGTTTACATAAAGAAAACAATAAAAAAAATAAACATTTAATATATGCAGCTTACCCTTAAAATTTATTGTTTAGGCCCTTTTAAGGTGTAGATCAAAACTGCCTGCGTAAATGAAATAGTAATAATAATAATAATAATAATAATAATAATAATAATAATAATAATATGATAATAATAATAATAATAAAATAATCATCACCATAATAATAATAAAAATAATAAAATATTTGAACAGTCTTGAAATCATTTTAATCCAAGCAGTGAAAATGAGAACAATTTTCAACAAAAATCTTTTGTAAACCAAATATTAACGTCTGTCAAAGAAAAATATTCTGAAGAAGTGATGATGATGACAATGATGATGTTGTTGTTTACTACATTTTTCGGCTGTCCTATATCAAATATTAATGTGTGTTACCAAAAAAATAATTGTCCAATAATAATAATAATAATAATAATAATAATAATAAATCGTTATTATTATTATATTTATAATTATTATTTTGTTAATGTCGTTCGTAGAATTTCGGAATCTGTTCTCCAGTTAGCGTAAATCTCTCAACACCGTCTTTGGTTATTGAAGCTAGTCGTACAATACCACCACTTGAACCATCGCGGTTCATAGCCAGAGCAATAGCTGAAAGAAAAAAACACACACGATTAAATCATAATAATGTAGCGTTGACATACACCAAAGACAGAGAGAGAGGAGAGAGAGAGAGAGAGAGAGAGAGAGAGAGAGAGAGAGAGAGAGAGAGAGAGAGAGAGAGAGAGAGAGAGAGAGAGAGAGAGAGAGAGAGAGGTTTATTTAAAGAAAGACAGGGTATACTAATCTAAATGATAAGCTATTCAACAAGTAGATCACTTCAATGTTTCCTATATACAAAGTATGAAAAAGAATTCAATAAGATGAAATAAATCAAGATCTTCAATCATTAGTTTCTGAGTTGTCTCCCTTCATTTTTTCTTTCTTTTCTTTTTTTAAGCACTCTTTAAAGAAAACAGCTAATTGAGAATAATAATTTTGAGTAATAAATTTTTTTAATTTATAAGGAATAGATAAAAAATATATACAAATTTCAATGGATAAACAAATAATCTTATATAATTATATGGGAAATATGAAAGTTAAATGAAACTTCCCATGCTGAGTTAACTGTTGTATGTATGTTTTTCTAACAGAAAATGTTTGTTAAACAAAATAAATAACAATCTGTTAAATAAAACAAATCTTCAGGCATTTATAAAACAAAATAAATAACTGACATTTGTAAAATAAAACTTAAATTAATTATTATCTGTAAAACAAAATAAATTTGTATGGGATGATGATCCTTCATCTAAATTCTGAAATCCTAAAACGTTTTTAATCAAGGAATTGAGATAAGGATAATACAGATTTTCACAAAATAATTTAATAAATCAGATACAAACCATCTAAAGGCCATGTTTATAAATAATACCACAATATTAAAAATACTAATAATAATAATAATAATAATAATAATAATAATACTTATTCTTTTTATTATTGTTATTATTATTATTCATTTGAAAACGGTTAATAAAATACAAACAAATTTTATGAATTTCGATCTAATTCTTCGATAGCTCTTTACAATATTCAAAAACGTCAAAATCAAAAACTCTTTAGGTTCAAAACATTTTTTTTTGAAATGGGATGGTCATACTGCACTTAGAACAGTGAGAACATGAGTTACCATTAGCAACAAACTGAAGACACTCCTCCTTAGAGAAGCTGGCCTTGTACTGAGAGTCCACATAACCATAGAGAAATGTGCTTCCTGATCCTCCAATAGCAAATGGTTGTCGAATCATCAGGCCTCCAAGAGGTACAGTGTACACCTGAATGAAAGAAAGAATAAATGGATGGATGGGAGGACTGAATAATGGATGAATGTAGACTGGATATTGACACTCTTACGATTACTGATATGGATGTTGCTGGATGTGGATTTTGATTTATAGATGGACTGATGAACGGATGGATGGATGGATGGATGTATGAGTGGATGAATGGATACATTAATAATATAAGTAAATGAATGAACGTATGACTGATGAATACATTTATTAATAAATGAACGAATGAATGAATGTAAAGGGACGTTAATAAATGAATGAATTAATATTTAGTAACATCTCTGTACAAAATTACACATCTGAATATACAAATCAAAAACATCCAAGTAATTACAGAAACTAACAAAATTAATATCTGATAACATGTCTTTATAAAATTACACACGTTTTTAGATTTTGTGAACAACGAAACTGAATTTACAAGTAGTATTTGTAGAAATGAAAAAAAAAAAGTTAAATCTTTTTTTTTACGTTGGATTATTTTTGTGATCCAGTAATTTATGATATATCTCTGTTACCATAACAACCCACCTGACCCCCTTTTATCTTGTCCCACCCTCCAACAATGATCCCAGCTGTTATACTGTCTCTGTTTTCGTAGCAAAGATCTTTAAACACACTGGCTGCAGTATGAACAAGAGGTTCTGTTCCCATTTCCATTCTGAAAGAAACCATGAAAAGTTTTAATGTTTTTTCTCTCTTCATTTTCTAATTTATATGGATAGATGGATAGTAAAATTCAGTCATAAATGAAAAGAGAAACAGAATCAAAATTATCTTTACTTTATTTTTTTGTTTTAAGAGAATTATAATAACGATATATGGATATCAAAAGGGATGTAAAAAATATTTTTTTATTTTGTAACTTGTATGGATAGAGGGATAGTAAAATTCAGTCATAAATGAAAAGAGAAACAGAATCGGATATCAAAAGGGATGTAAAAAATATTTTTTATTTTGTAACTTGTTTGGATAGATCATTATATGGATAGTAAAATTCAGAAGTAAATGAAAAGAGAAACAGAATCAAAAAATTATCTGTATTTTTTGTTTTTGTTTTAAGAGAACTGCATGTAGTGATATACAGATATCAAAAGAGATGTAAATGGTATTTTTATATTACATAACATATTATGCATGAACTTTGATAGACACAATGGAGAAAAGAATGTTTTAATATTATGTAGATAGAGAGATAAGAAAAAAGTGTAAGATACCAAATGTTAAAAGTCAGTGAAGATAAAAAAAAAAGGATAAAACATGACAAATGACATATATGAAGAAGGATAAATAGACTGCAAGAAAAGTTGAGAAAGTAAAAGCAAAAGAAAGAAAGAAAGAAAGAAAGAAAGAAAGATGAACTATAGTGAAAAACCAAAGTTGCAGTAGACTGTATTACACATAAACTAATCTAAATCTTGTTCTAAGCTTCATTTCAAATATACTAAGATTCCAAAAATTAATTTAATCATTTCTTCCTTTTTCTCTTCACAAAAAACAAAAAAAAATCCATATATTCCGCAATGAAAACAACTGAACAGATGAAGAAAATAATATTTAAAAAGCTAAAAAGCTATTCTCGCTGACTGTAAATGATCTCGAAAATGTTCATATCTCTAACTAAAAATATCCACATTAGTACTACTTGCCTGTAAAAATTGAGGTGGTAGTTGACGATGTCAGCAACAGCCTGAGTGTCTGCCGATGAGCCAGATCTACAGCAGTAGATGTACTCGGTCACTTTGGTCAGTTTGTCTGTCACTCGGTTTGGTATGTACGAACTGAAATACATCATCAAGAATAAGTAAATAGATTTAATTTAACTAACTTAATAAAGTAAAGAAAAATAATCAGGCCTAGCACTTCAGCTGTGGTGTCATTTAACTTTCTTATTACCACCAAGATACAGTTCCATTAAAAATTAATCAGTTCCATTAATCCATTTTTTTTTTTAATATAACTTAACCACCTGCTAATATGGTCATTGACAACACAAATTCTTATAACAGTGACTTAGTTATCTAGGGAGCAATTAGCTCATATAGTTGTAACACATACAGATAAGCTTTTCTGTACTGTATTTCTATTCTGTTGCTTTTCCCAATCTCTTCTAATACAAACAGTAACTAAAATAATATGATATTGATAATAAAAGCATTTAAAGTTATTATAATTTTTATGTAATTTAGACATTCAGTTACCCAGTTGTGGTCCTTGAATCGGCTCCAATAACAACACCTCCATCAAACTC
>CM022674.1:3673109-3675609 GCA_012295275.1 Chrysomallon squamiferum
ATGTTGATTTTTTTGAAAATATTGACAATTTCTAATTCGCAACTTATAAAGTCATACTTAAGAGTACGTATGCCTGTTTGTCTCTCTGTGTTTTTACACAAGTTTGCGAGTCTAAATTTTCAGTAAGGCCAAACGTAATTAATATTTTGAGAAAATGACGTCTTGCTGAATATATCTTCCTCAGCTCGTCATCTAGACAATATTCGTTCCAACCAAAGCACTCGAAGTGCGTATAAAAGACTCCTTGCTGCAAATACAAACGTACGTTACCAGGATTCCTTTTATTCATTGTCTGATCTTTCACTAAAAACAAATATGCTAAAACCGTTAACAAATCTGAACAATATAAAAATATACTGGATGCAGAGTTAAATAAAAAATATTTTTTCTTTCCGTTCTTCGTTCTGTTTTTCTTTCTTTCTTCCCCATTTCTTTTTTTCTTTTTTTTTTTTTTTTTTTTTCTACTTCCCTCCGTCGCTTTCGTAAACAACTATTCATTAGTAAAGAACTGTTACTGCGCATCAAAGTACGAGCACAGTCACACTGATGAACCGATGATAAATAGATCGATAGTTTTGACTGGTCGCCATGACTAATTTGTTACCGTAAAACCTCTCCTAAATGACCGATGATTAAAAAACTACGCTGTTTTTTTTTTTTTTTTTTTATCAGCAGACTTGAAATAACTGAAATATCTAACAGATCTTAATTAATGGCTAAATGAATACATCGTTGCATTTAGTTATCTTTTAATCTACCTGCTGTAATTGAAATGTATCGTATTTTGAAAGCAATATTAAAAATATGTATATGAATGTCTCAATCTTTGTGTGTTGTCTGTGTCTATCTGTCTATCTATCTATCTATCTATCTATCTATATCTATTGATATCTATCTATCTATCTATATCTATAGATATCTATATGTATGTATGTATATGTATGTATGTATGTATGTATGTATATGTATGTATGTATGTATGTATGTATGTATGTATGTAATTCTATCTATAAATCTGTCTGAAAGACTGGGGCTGAAAAAGTCATGCTGTATTGCGAGAAAAAGCATGCAGTTCGAAATGCGCGTCAGAAAATTCCAGAAAGATCCTTTACGAAACACATGTTGTGAAATTCAACGCAATAACTGGCAATTAATTACTGTATTTTTTCTGACGCAGATATGTACTGTAAAATTCTTAATAAATGAATAATTACCGGAAACATTCAAACTTTTCGCACACTGTAAGTAAATTTTGTACAGAGGGTATAAATAATACGTAAATACGAATTAATAAGTAAATCGCATTCACTACTAGATTTAAAAAAAAAAAAAAAAAAAAAAAAAATGGACGCGTGGGCTGGATAGAGCAAAATAACTTCAAAAGACTGAGTGGACGGTTTTTTTTCCGTCGTTTAAAATCATTTTTGTAAACTTTCTATTTTTATATACGCGTAATATTTTTTTTTTTTTTTTTTTTTAACCACTGATTCAGTCTGTTTTGTTTAGTACCTTAGCTGCACTGGTCTATGTGTAAAGGAATGACGTGACCGCTTTTCCGATACACAAAACGTGATTCACATATGATGAAACGGAGCCCAGCCAGTCATAACGTTTGAAGCGTTTATTTATTATTAGTCAGTTGAACACGGAATGACGCGACACCAATTATTTTCAGTCTAAAAAGGAACGGTAACCCTGCGCTTCACACACAACCGAGTCTCCGGGTGACGGCGGGGGAAAGCTGGGGGACTGGTGTCCCCGTGGCTGGTCTGGACTCCGCGTGGTGGTCAGTTCCCTGCGGACGTCGCAGGACGACGGAACGTATCAACGGACGTAACAACGGACGGAACTCGGCTGGTAAGTTTATTTGTCTGTCTCTTTGTGTGTTGATTGATGTGTCTGAGTGAATGGGTGTCTTGTTGTGTGTTTCTGTCTGTCTGTCTGTTGTTCAGACGGTACGTTGATACGTCATATTTGTATGTGATGTATTATGTATGTATATAATATATATATATACATATATATATGTTTATAGAGAATATATTTTAAATGTGTATCGTTATAATAAGATATCTTATTAAATCTGTTTCTTTATAAAGGATATTTTTTAGAATCAGTATCTATGTATGGGACATTTTAAATCCTTATTTTCCTGTGGGATATTTTAAAAATCTGTATCTTTATACAGAATATTTTAAATGAATTATCTTCGTTGTGCTTTTATGATTCTTTATAAGGGACTGTATTTTAAAAATCGTTTTTAATATTCTTATGGCTGTAACATTTGTACGTATGTATGTTTGTGTGTAGGTATCTATGTATGTATGTATGTATGTATATATTTATGTATGTATGTATGAACGTACTTATTTTATTTTAGTTACTTTTATGTCGTTCGCTCATCCAGAAATCGTTAATTCATATTTTAAATTTTACTTATTAATTATTACTAAATGCTCGTTTGTTTGTTTGTTTATTTACTTAATTACATATATAGGTA
>CM022674.1:3680609-3683109 GCA_012295275.1 Chrysomallon squamiferum
ATTTATGACCGAAAAGAAATTTTAAAAAAAAAAATTAATGATAGTAACAATGAAATGAAAAATAAAAAAGAAATATATATAAAAAGAAAGGGGGAAGAACAGTGCTTCTTATAAAAACTTTTTTTTTTTTTTTTTTTTAGCGGACGAAATTGATCTAGGGTTTTAAAATAATGGCATGAAAACGCTTCACCACATTCTACCTGCTAATTTAATCTCCTTGTGACGTCACAGTAACACCACAAAAAAAAAAAAAAAAAAAAAGAGTGAAACCGAAACTGGTTAATTTCGAAGAAAACTCGTTTCCTTTCCGAAAATGTTTTTAGTTAATCCTGAAATAGGCCTGTAAATGAGTGCCACTGATGACTTGTGCAAGCTGAAAGGAAACTTAAATAAGACAAAGAGTTTTTCTTTCTTTCTTTCTTTTCTTTTCTTTTCTTTTCTTTCTGCAAAATGTAATTCAGTTTATGCCCAGATTCAACTTATTCTTTTGGAGGAAACGCATCATTTTGATAAAAATGTTCTTGTTTGGGCGAGTACATCATTAATCCATTATTCTGAAATCGGAAGGATGAAGAGTTTAATTCGTTTTCGGATTAGTGAGTTGAATGTCAATTTATTTATTTATTTATTTATTTATTTATTTATTTATTTGTAATATTTACTTATCTATCTATTTGTAATATTTATTTATTTATAATATTTTCTTATTTATCATTTATAATATAATGTTTATTTATTTAATTTTTTAAATATTTAATTATTATTTATATTTATTTGTTTGCTTAATTGCTTTATTTTATTTATATTATTTTAGTTATTCAGTATATACATATACTTATTTTTTTTTAATTATTTATTTCCTTATTATTTATTTATTTATTTATTTATGTATTCATTTCCATAAACGAACGAGAATCACCGAATATTATCACGTTTCATTCCGAAGGAGGAAGAACTGGGAGGATTATTAATGTCCACCACCCCCCTCCCCCACTATCTAACCCCAGTATTAATTAATTCACTGCTTACAATGAAGAACAAACAGATGTCACTTGATACATGCAATATGACAAACAAATAAGGATGTGTTTTCTGTGACCAGTTGTGTACAGGAAAAAAAAAAAAAAAAAAAGTTGAAAACTGGAGAGGTGTGTGACGTTTAGTACCTTCGAGAGCATTCGGTACTTTCCGGCCCATCCCATTTCTCGTGACTCACGCTCCAACGCGCGCCAAACGTGGGTCTTACATTGTTAATTACCGACAACTAACGGACGCCAGGTAAGTTCGTTTTCTAGTTAAACTATGCGGGTATTTATTTATGTAATCGCTATATCGGTTTAGGCCTATATGTAACGTGTTATATATGTTCAAACATGTATATTCGTGACTGTGTATATTTAGATATTTATGTACGTATGTAGACATATGAATGGAACACAAACACACACACACACACACACACACACACACAGAGACACACGTGTTATTATATGACGTAGACATTTTTAACATTTATTATCGAAACTGTAAGATCTGTATTGTTTTATTTATTCATAATGCTTATTCATTTATAACATATATCTTAAGCAGAGTAGTAATGTCATTACAAATTGAAATCAAAAACAAAACAAAAATTATTTATTTATTTATTTACTTTATCATTTATTTATTTATTTATTTATTTGTTTGTTTATTTGTTTATTTGTTTGTTTCATTTATTACGCGGATGAATTAATTTTTATTTTTAAAAATTTATTATTTTTCTTTGTTTTTATCTGAAATAAATCAGTCTTGATTGATCATTTGTTCTTTGACAATTACATGCCCTTTTAGTATCCTATATCTATCTGAAATGTACTATACTAAACGTACATCCATTGTAATGTGTTTCTTTTCATTTATAAATATCTGTCCTATGTTAGAGATACACATGTGTTATATCTATTCGTAGTATCCTTGTAATATCTGTAGAGATTTGTATCATGTATCTCTTTATCTTTTTTATGTATTCGGATTTATAATTAATGCTGTACGTATACAATCTTCATTCTGTGTTCGTTTTAAAGTGAGCTTGTGTGTGTGTGTGCGTGCGTGTGTGTGCGTGCGTGTGTGTGTGAGAGAGAGAAAGTGGTTCGCGGATTTCTAGGGGTCTTCGTTTTAAAATGGTACCGTACATTTATCTCGCTGTTGTAAAGTAAAAAAGAAAAGAAAATAGAAAAGAAAAATACAGAAGTAAAGACGAAAAAAAACTAGAAGAAAAAAAATTAACAAACAGAATGAATTGTTATAAAAATGAAATAAGAAAAGAAAAAGAAAAAAGAAGGTTAAATTCGAAAGGTTGATAGAATGAAAAATAGTGTGACAGAAAGAAGAAAGAAAAACAATTGACACAAGTTAAGGATAGACGGAAGAGAAGAAAGAAAATAATAATTAAAAAAATAAACTACAAATAAAAAAAAAAATGAAAACAAAAGCAATAAAAAAATTCGCCGAACGACAG
>CM022674.1:3690609-3703109 GCA_012295275.1 Chrysomallon squamiferum
ATATATATATATATACATACATACATACATACATACATATATATATACAAAGACAGGCAGACATATATCTATAGACAGAAAGATCGACGAATAGATAGATATACAGACAGTCACATATGCAGATATTTGGACACGTATTTCTCCTTCCCTCTTATTTCCCCACCCATCTCTCTCTCTGTGTATTCTCTACCCATCCTTCTATATATGTTTTTTTGATTTTCTTTCTTTCAGATTTCCTCGTCATCTTTGTGTTGGAAACGAGCACGGCTAAAAACCACAGAAATAGCTGAACGATGAGATAGCTATGACTAATAGCGAGCAAGGAGAAGAAGAAATATTTAGGAAAAGTAAAATTCCATCTACATACTTTGTGTATGTCTTCGTTGTTGGTAGAGAGAGAGAGAGAGAGAGATCAACGGTATACTGTTGTTTGTTGGTTCGACTCTGCAGAGTGGAAGCTTTGTTTTTTGGTATGATTTTTGTTATTTTATTTGTTTGTTTGTTTTATTTTTTATTATTATTCTTTTTTTTTTTTTTTTTTTTTTTCAGTGTTTATTTTAAAAAGATTCGTTATATATTTTTTTTCTATTTTATTTTATATCATTTTAGGTGATTTGATTTCATCTCTTTATTTTATTTTATTTTATTTTAATTTATTTTATTCTTTTTTTTTATTATTACATTTTGTTTGTATTGTTTATTTTCTGGGTTTTTTTTTTGTTTTTGTTTTGTTTTTTAGATGTGTTTTGTGTTGGTTATTTTTTATTTTTTTTGTATAATAATTTAAATAGTAGTAATAACAAATGTAATATACATGCATGCATAGATACATACATACATACATACATACATACATACATACATACATACATAGCCACACAACCAAGTGTATGCATGTTTATGCATATTTATATGTGTTTGTTTCTGTTATGTAAACTTAACCTATTTATGTTTCGAGCATATGTTTATTTTTATATATATATATATATATACACACATAGATTATAGATACTGACATACCTAAAATATGCTTACAAAAGCTGTATCTTAAAAGCCTCATTATTATTATTATTAGTGTAGCAGTTTTATCATGTTTTTCTTGTGAGTGAAAAAAAAAAAGATTCGAAACTCAACGCATATCAGTTTTTATAGCCTGACAAGAATTAAATAAAAAGTGCCTGATTGTATATGTATAACTTGCTAAAAAAAAAAACTAACAAATCAAATCGTACCCAGGCTAAACAGAATTACTAAATAGGACTTGCGGTTTTGGCATGGGCGCAGGTTACCCATCCCAAAATTCCATATTTGGCAGCTACGACCAATAGTATTTGAGCAACAGCCGCAGCAACCAATGAAAAAAAAATGGAGCATTTGAAAACGAGGCTGCCTTACGCGAAGTCTTTTGTTGGACGAAATGAGTACGAACTCGCTTCATCCTTTTGTATAGAAATTTTGTTTTTGCACTTTTGGATCTGGGATGGTCATTTTTCCTCTCGCGCGCTCTTTGTCCGAGAACGGTGCACGTGTAATAAATGCACCAGCTGCTGTTTTATTATTATATTGTTTTTTTTTTTTAAAATTTAATCCAATTTCACTGAACCAATAGTTACGAAGTATCAGTAATGACCCGCGCCATCTTGAAATCTCATTGGAAAACAAGATTTAAAAAAAAGAAAACGAGAAGAAGAAAAAGATTATGTACAGCGGAAGTGACGTAGGGACGCCGATCTTTGAAACGGAGGAGATATAAAAAGCAGACGACGTCCGGAGACAACGATGTGCCCTATCCGTCAGGAACTGTGACGTTGTTCACACACAGTATCTGCGGATAGAGTATCAACGAGGTCTTTATGCAACTACCGCTACAACGTTTGCCTAATGGGAAAGCAAGAAAAAACGCAGAAAACAATGGCGATAGAGGTAAGACCAATTTTTTCATTTATCCATTCCGATTTGTGAATTTTATATCTGGAGCGGGCAATGGCAGCGAGGTGTTACGTCTTCATCGACTACAACAACTCATAATGGACGACAGTCGGAAGGTCACAGAAGGTGAAAAAGGTGAGAAAATATTTTTTTTTATATTTGTATGTAACCCTCTTTATATTATGTCTCCGTGAATACAACGATGCTAGCAAGATTTTTATTACCTGGTTGCTGCTGTTACTACTACTACTACTACAACCATTGCAGCTGATACTACTACTACTACTACTACCACTGGTACAATTGCTGCACCTATTGCTAGTACTAAATTTAATGCTAAATTTAAAAGCAAAATGATAAAAGAAATGGTTTAGTGGCTGGAAAAAAACGTAATATTGATGCATACCCTTGTTAATGTTTGTCCTTTGAAAATATAAATCTACAGCTACTACAACAACATAAACCAAGATGACAAAGTGTATAAAATAAGTCGCAACAAGAATTATTCATGCAAATAGTGACTTTTATTTAAAAAAAATTCTGTTTATATACTTTTATTCCCAATATTTTATTATTATAATCTTTTAAGCATTATATGTACATAACAGTGTATTTTTAGAAAGGTACAAATTAATCATTTGCTTCTCCAAATTTAAAATAATTATTTTAAAAATAACCATAAAAGATGTATTGTTAAAAAATTATTTCTATGCGCCTTAATATAACATTCTTTCCATTGTATTTTATATATATATATATTGTTGGTATTATAAATTTATTAAATTTGCACAACATAATAATTCTTATTATGCAAAAACAAAATATAGTTAATTTAAATAATTTTCAGATACTAACTAAACTGGATATATTTATTTTTCTTTTGCAAAATATATTTTCTTCTTCTTTTTCCTCTTCACATTATTATTATTATTATTATTATTATTATTATTATTATTATTATTATTATTGTACAGTTTTCAAGTTTATCTCATTGAAAATAATGAAATTATAAATTGCAACATATAATTCTATCAGTTAACAAGTACACTTTATGAGATTATTTTCTTGTTCTTTTTATTTTATTATATTTTATTTTATTTTATTTTATTTTATTTTATTTTATTTTTTTATTTTATTTTATTTTATTTTATTTTATTTTATTTTTATTTTATTTATTTATCTAAATAGGCTATAGGAGCGTTTTTAAAAGATTATAAAATGAATTAAATTTTGTTTCTATCATTAAATTTTGTTTTAATTTTGTTTCTTTTTTTTTTTTTTTTTTTTTTTTTTTTTTTTTGATAATCGGTTTTGTTTAAAAAAAAAACAGTAGACAAATAAATAAATGAAGTGGCTGTAGTTGTAGTAGTGGTGGTCGTAGTATAGCAGTAATAGTTGTTAATTCAGAATATCTCATTCTAAACAAGCAAAACTGGTATTAAAAACAATCCGTGCCAATTTATTCATTTAAATTTAAAAAATTGTTTATTTGTTTAATATAAAAATTTGAATATTGTAGAAATAATAATATAAATATAAAAATTTAAAAAAAACCCCATATTTTTAGAAGATTATCATTTTAAAATGTTTTACAGCTTTTAATAAAAAAAATCGTAACAAACTATTTAACATATAAAATTGGTAATATTTTAATATTCAAAACATTTCTCAACAATAATATATATTCATTTCAAAAAAATATATTATATTCCCGCGTCAGTAATATTTTTTTATCCGCAATATCTGGCTAATATTTATTACTACTACTACTACATATTATTATTACTACAATAGCAATTGTTCTACTATAATATTAGTTCATAAAACTGGTATAATTTTCTTTTTATATAATAATTAAATATTTCAGCTAAATAATATAATTTTTCCAGTAAATTCAACACTAATAGAAACTGTTTATTGCATTAATAAATAACTAAACAACAGCAACAGCAGCAACAACAACAACAACAACAACAACAGCAAGAAAAATAAAATAAATAATAAATAATAATAATAATAAAAGATTCGTTTTTCGTATAACAATCGCGTTAAGAAATCAAAATATAGAATATTTTTAACTTTAATTCGGTTATTTCTGATACAGTTAAAATGTAAAACATTTCAGTTTAATTGCTAGCAGCAGTTTAAATATAGGAAAATATTTTAATCAAAATTGAATAAAATAATTTTAAAGTTTTAGGTCTCATTTTTATGTCAGGTCAAGCTTATTACTTCTTCTTCTTATCATTATCATTATTATTATTATTATTATTATTATTATTATTATTATTATTATTATTATTATTATTATTATATGTTTTCTTAATACAATATTATTTCTTAAAAATCAAATACATCAGATAATCTAATAATTTATTTTCAACTTAACATTAAAAAGACATATTTATTTCAAATAACAATAATAATATTAATGATAATCAAAACAGTAATAATAATAAATAAATAAATAAATAAAAAGAAATAATATTCACTTTTAAAACAAAGAATTACAATTAAATTTAATGTTTCTTTCACCATTATAAGGTCATAAACATCATTTTCACATATTTTAATTTCTAAGTTTAGTTTTAATGCAGAAAAATGATTTGCGTAAAATTATTTTAATATTTTAGAACTGATATTTGCTAGAAAATTATTAGGATTATTAACTATTAACACTACTACTTCTACTACTACTATAAGTGTTGATATTTTTATTAAGATAACCACTTCTACCAATTCTGCTACTATTATTATTACTACTTCTAGTACTACTGCTACTACTGCTATTGATTTTTTATTATTATTACTTATTTACTTACTTACTTATTACTTACCATTTCTTTTATTATCATCATCATCACTGTAATTATCATTACTACTACTACTACAGCTTTTGCTACTACTACTGTTATTTTATAATTGTTGTTACTACTTCTAACATTACTACTAATAATTTAGTATTAATTTGTTGTTGTTGTTGTTGTGTTGTTGTATACTATTACAAAAAAAAATTAACCGACTTACGTAAAATGAGAGAGAGGAATCAAAAATAACCTAAAAGTAAAATATTTAAAGATATATATATATAGATATAGATATAGATATATATAGATATATATATAGATATAGATATAGATATATATAGATATATATATATATATACATATATAATCTTTCTCATATGTCAGACATATTTGTTTTAAATATATCGATTTGGAACTAAAAGGGTTTCTTATGGTAACTAAATAATTTGTCAAAAATATATTCTGTTACTGAGGTTTCAACCTAGATTCAAATAAACGTAGTAAAATGTAATCTTTATCAAACAACGAATGGCATAGCACGCTAGAAATGAAATTGTAAATTTAATAAAACTGTAGTAATAACGAATAACACGGTTTTTTTTTTTTTTACAAAAATTTAATATATATATATATATATATATTGTGTATTACACTGCTAGAATGTTAATTTAACACTTTTTGTTTTACAAATATTTATATATATATATTGTGTATTATACTGTTAGAATGTTAGTGTTAATTTAACAGTATTAGCGTACCTTTATAATTATCTATAGTTAGTAATAGTCGATAAAGAGATTCGATCTCTGAATCAATCATTCTGATATATCTACTGTTCTACTAGAGTTAGTTTGGAGGGAAATGTCTGTATATATACATATATATATATAATTATATATCTCTATCTATTCACGATATTATGTGTGTGCTCTATACACTGAAAATGTAATTTTGTTGTCCTGATCATTTTAACACGTCAGATAAATTCTTTTGCACTGATTACTGAGTGTCGCAATGTCGTGCTTTAACACATATGTGTGTATGAATGTGTGTGTGTGTAAATATATATATATATATATAGGTGCACTTCTCATTAAGTGTCTCAGTCAATATTTCGATATTAATAGTGTTTGGGTGTGTCGAGTTTGTCTATATTATACAAACATGTATTCATTGTTGTTGTTAATCTACTGTGCAGAATGTTTCCTATGTCTATATATATATATATATATATATGTATACCTGTGTATGTAGACAGAGATCAATATGGAGAATAGTTTATGTACGTATATATAAACTGGTAAACACATTCTCTCTCTCTCTCTCTCTCTCTCATATATATATATATATATACGTCGTAGTTTATATTTGTTCGTAACTATCCTTCTGAATGCGTATTTGTAAAACTGAAAACCTTACTACAATCACCGTCTAACACACCCAAATACCGCTAAATGTAACTAACACAAAATCTATTATTACGAGTCCGAATTACTTGACAATAGAACATACCTATAACCCGCCTACACTTCGAAACAGAGATTAAAAAATAACTTGTTTTTTTTTTTCATTCACCTTTTTCATTTTTTCATTTTTTTTTTTTTTTTTTGACCGATTTGATCGACCAGGTCACCTCTCCCCCCCCTTAATGAATTTTAATGATTTTTTTTTTGTTTTTTTTTTGAACTTATGAATGGAAATCTGATGCGCATATTCTTATTCTTTTTTTTTTTTTTACAGCGTAGGTTTACACAAAAACAGTTTAACACTCATAATACGCCTACTTTTAACGTAATACAGTCATTTTATATCCTGTCACACAGACATACCTCAACGTTGTTTAAAAAAAAAAAAAATGAAAAAAGAAAAAAAATCAAAATCAAAATAAAAAGCTTTTCTTGTTTAACAAAAGCTAATCGCTAAGCATTGATTGGTAAAGTTAACAGCAGGAAAGTCTTTTTCTTTCTTTCTTTTTTTTTATTTTTTTTTTTTTTTTTTTTTTGACGTAAATCGATTTTGTGTATGTAGTCTGTAAATAGAGATAAAGAAAGAGCGGTTGGGGTGGGGGGGTGGGGGTGGGAGTGCTTGGGGGGGTAGAAATGAGTGGATTTTATTAATGTGTGTCACCGGGAGTAAACAAAATACTCGCGTTCAACGTAGATTAACTATTGAATAAATAGCTAGAACGATTGTAGCCATGGACAGATAGATAGATTAGATACAGAAGAATCTGAGTGTGTGTGTGTGTGTGTGTGTGTGTGTGTGTGTGTGTGTGTGTAGATAGATATATATAGATATCTAAATAACATAGAGATACGTAGATACGTATATATGTGTATGCAGATTATATATATATATATATATAGAGAGAGAGAGAGAGAGAGAGAGAGAGAGAGAGAGAGAGAGAGAGAGAGAGATTATTTATCTCAGATACCGATATATCGATGCTTGTATATGGATAGATAAATACATGTAATTATGCATACATACACAATAAAAGCACAGACGTGTATATATATATATATATATATATATGACACACACAAACACATACATATATAAAGTATACACACACATATATATTATTTATCTGAGATAGTGATAGATGGATGCTTGTATATAGATAGATATATACATGTAGTTATCCATATAATTATCCATAACACAATACAAGCACAGACCTATATATATATATGAGACACTCACAAACACATACATATATAAGTATACGTACATATCAACGTACACTATCTTTTAAAAGTATTCTATTTTTATCCTTCCTTCCTTCCTTCCTTCTTCCTTCTTCCTTTCACCGATTTTCTATGATTTTGTTTCTTCTTTATTTTTTTAAATTTTCAGTTAAAAACAATGTTATATTATTTTCCTTTTTCCTTCCTATTTTACTTGATATTATTTAATCTAATCTATTATTATTCTGTTATTTTTCTTCTCTTTTTTTTCTTATAATTACAAATTTTTGTTCATCAGAATTAGACACATGAATTAAAAAAAATAAAAAAAAATGTTGAAAATTAAATTTTGAGTGAAAAATCAAGTTCGAAGTCATTTAGGTTTGATGGGCATGCTGTTGAAGTTGACGTTTTCATTCATCCGTGTCATTTTTCATAATTATTATTACTGCTCTAGTTTTCTAAGTGCAGAATAATTTTAAATAATCCTTAATTATTATTATTAATTTTTTTTTATTTTTTAAAGTGCACTGAAATGACCGGGAAGGGAGAGTCAGGGCGTGGTCAAGGGATGGAGAAACAAGTGCAGGGGGAGGGGCATATGTTCGATCAAAATCACACATGTTATAAAAAGTGAACTTATTAACTTGTGGCTTTTTTTTTTTTTACTTTTAAAAATCAGTTTTTTTTTTTTTTTTTTTTTTATTTGTTAGAATCGATTTTTCTAATATAATACAAAGCTGTTTTTAATTATTAGTAGTAGTAGTACTAGTATCTTTTGTTTTTGTCCAGCGGTAACAGCATGTGAATATTGTAAAACTGTTTTCGAAGTAGTATCCTATGTTTGCGTGTTTATGTCTGTATATGTGAATGTATATATTATGTAGGTACGATGTGTGTGTATATCTCTCTCTCTCTCTCTCTGTCTGTATATATATATATTTTCTTTATATATGTATTTATATGTATATGTATGTGTATCTCTCTCTCTCTCTCTCTCTCTCTCTCTCTCATATATATATATATTTATTTATACACACACACGTACACACATATTGTCTATTTTCTCAGTATATGTATTTATATATATATAGATATGTGTGTATATATCTCTCTTTCTCTCTGTATGTATATATATATATATACACACAGACACACACACACACACATTCTATTTTCTCTGATTATGTATTTACATATACACATATCTATATATATATATACACACACACACATACATTGTCTGTTTTCTCTGTATATGTCTTTACGCACACATAAACATAACACTCGCTCACACAAACACACACAAACACACACACACACACACACACACACACACACACACAGACACACATACACACACAAACACACACAGACACACACACACAAACACACAGACACACACACAAACACACACACACACAGACACACACACACACACACAGACACACAAACACACACACAGACACGCACACACACAAACACACAGACACACACACAGACACGCACAAAAGCGCTAGCGGTAACTGAGTGCGACGCGATCTCGCTGTGTTTCGTGTACGAGCCCCCTGCTGTTAACTCGGCTTACAAACAGCCCATCCTCCAAGCCAGCCCCAGCCAGCTCTCTTTATCCGACAGCTAAAACTTGAAACCAGAAGCTTAAATAAAAAAAATTTTAAAAAATTTAAAATTTATAGGTTACTTGGGACATAAGGAAGGAAAGAAAACCGCACCCACAAAAAAAAAAAAAAAAAAAAAAAAAAAAAAAAAAAAAAAATATATATCGTCCGCTAACCAACAACGGATTACGAAATAAGCCGATTTAATCAAATGACCGACGCATTTATAAACGGGTGTGGGGGGATTGTTGGGGAGTGTGAGGGGGAGGGAATACAAAGTGAGGGAGTGACAAGAAAAAAAAAAAAAGAAATAATAATTAGATTAAAAATGTTGGGTTTTTTTTTTTTTTTTTTTTTTTTGTGGGTGGACTGTTAAGGCTTATTTGCCATGGCACGTGCAGTTAAATCATGCATATTAATGATTCAGAGTAAATCATTTATTTAATATCTCTACAAACAGTCGTAGGTTGTGGATCGTTGGCGGAGAGTGGGGAACACAGGACAGGAAAATAACACAGCATGCGTGTATAGGTAATTTTGTGTTTTTAACGTTTTTATATTCGACGTAGCTTTCCTTTGTATATGTACGCTTATATATATATGTGTATGTATCTGTGTGTGTGTGTGTGTGTGTGTGCATGTGTATATGTATGTATTTGTGCATATATATATAGATAGATAGATAGATAGATAGATACAGATTATTTCTATGTTGTATTTATGTATAGATATAGTCATGCATGTATATTTACAGCTATATGTTTAATTATTATTCTTCTTCTTCTTCTTCTTCTTCTTCTTCTTCTTCTTATTATTATTATTATTATTATTATTATTATTATTATTATTATTATTATTATTGTCATAAAATATCACTCGTTTATGTACTTCACATATAACTTAATATGTACCCAGACAAATATTTCACAAAACTCTTAAAATATGACTGAAATTTACATGCATATATATTAATCGCTTCCGTGTCTGTTTCTGTACAGTATTAAGAAAAAAAAAAAAAACAGGGATAAAAAGAGAATAATTTTGATTTGTTAACGAATTATAACTGGTTAATAACGAAGAAACTGTTAACATAATCTTATTAAAATGTTTAGTTCACAGCAAGTTCGGGCGTGAAATGTACAACAACGCTGTCATAGACGGAGGAAATCTGTGTATATTTCATTACCTACTAGCTGTCGATTTCTCTCTTCCTTTTTCCTGGCTTTATAAAAAAAAAAAAAAAAAAATTTAGTATATAAATATGCGTGGATGAGCAGACATTTATCATTCTCTAGCGATCTGTCAAATGATGTGGATGTTTGAAAGGTTTTAGGTAAGTTGAGATTTTGTTTACTGTTAATTATAGTAAAATGTTGTCGTAGTTGTTGCTGTGTTTATGATTCTCAGCGAATGATTAGTAGTAGTGGTGCAGCAGAGATATTGTAGTAGTGGTGGTAGTGATAGTCGTGGTAGTTGTAGTAGCTGTAATAATAATATTAATAATAGAAGCGGTATTATGATATATATTCGTCACTGACGTGGTAATAGTAGTCGTAGTAGTAGTAGTAGTAAAAATAATACCCGTGGTAGTAGTAATAGTAGTAGTTGTAGCAGCTGTAACAATAGTATTTTCAGTATAGTAATAATTGTTTGTTCACGATAAGAAATTTTTGTAAATTTTTTTTTAAATTCCATTTAAAGACTATATATATATTATTATTACCTGGGTTTTTATTATTATTATTATTATTTTATTTTATTTTTTTTTTTTTTTTTTTTTTTTTTTTTTTTTTTTTTTTTTTTTTTTTTTTTTTTTTTTTTTTGATGCATCTTCTTCTATCTTTATTACTAATAATTTATGTAACCTAATAAAAAAAAAAAAAAAAAAAGAAGAATTGAAAGGACAGTTTCGATTACCAGATTCGATCCCAGAACGTCTTTCATCAACCCAAAGCCGTTTATTGATACGTTTCATATCCGTCTAACGGGATTTGGATAATAACGTGACGTCAGCTGTGTTCTAGTAACAAGATTAACGACGCTGTGACGTCAAAATGAAGAATTTCTGTGGAGTGCCATGCCATTTTTATCAGTCACTGTGTGCTTATGACGTCACAGTGACGATAACAATGGACTGCTAAACCACTAAATCCGCAATGATGACGTCAGAGAGAAACATCTGGTAAAGAGCAGGTTTCAAGGTGTTGTATTCGAATTGCTAATAATTATGCATTTTATTTTTCATGAATCGAGAACCATTAACCTTATTGTTTATGAATTATTAATGGAGGAATAATAAAAATAAATTAATTAATAAACACAGTTTGTTGTTATCATTTTAAAAAAAAAATCATTTCTCTATAATTCATTTACATATATATATATATATACAAGAGAGAGACACGCACGCACGCACGCACACAAAAGACATAAAATGTTTTTATCTCTTCACTTAGGAACAGAAAGCCTCTGAATGTCTGTATGACCGTCCATTCATCTCTCTTTGTGTGTGTATGCAGGTATTTATGTATAGATGGACAGACAGACAGATAGATAGAAGGAAGAGAGACACACACACACACACACACATATATATATATATATATATATATATATATATATATATATAAAATATGCATTCTAATAAATAACGTTTAACATATTTCTACACATTTCTTCATATTATTATTTGATATATTTTATTTTCAAATTATTTGACATATTTACTGTTATCTAATAAATCATTCAGTATACTTTATCAAAAAGTCAAAATTAGATCATATTTATTACATACCATGTACGAAAAAATAATTTTTTTTTTTTTTTTTTTTAAATTAAAAGAAAAGAAAGAAAGAAATGTGTTTCTGTCAAAATTCGGTTGTTGCGCACTCATATGACCTTTGACCTCTCGTCAGCCATTGGAAAAGATTTAAGAAGGGCCTATCCTATGTCATATATTCATGATGTGCAATAAACAATCGATTATTTCATTGCTTATATAAACAACATCGACAAAGACTCTTTACATAACAATCTTAAATGGCCCTATAAATAAAACAAAATAGCAAAAATACAATAACGACGGTCTTTACTAGAAAATGTATCATAAAACCCAGTCGTTTTCAATTAATACACTTTATGGCATTTAGTTATTCAAAATCTGCATTTTCGATAAATGGTCGTCATACAGTAATAAGTGTATTTTATTAAAAGCCTGTTTTCTACAATTCAATACCCCCCTCTCTCTCTCTCTCTCTCTCTCTCTCTCTCTCTCTCTCTCTCTCTCTCTCTCTCTCTCTCTCTCTCTCTCTCTCTCTCTCAGTGATTACGTTTTTAACAAATAAGTATTCCTTTGTTTTCTCTTATTTAGATAAAGGTTTGTTATGCAATCATTCTTTTATGTGTTGATTTATTTATCGATTCGTCTAGAAAGAGAGAACAACATGAATCCATTT
>CM022674.1:3710609-3723109 GCA_012295275.1 Chrysomallon squamiferum
TTTTTTTTTTTTTTTTTTTTTTTTCTTATACAAGCTGTTGATTTTAGGAGTGTTCAGGCAATAAAAGGGAGAGGGTAAAAAAAAAAATAAAAAAATAAAAAAATACAGCAGCTGTGATTTCTAAATCCAGATGAGTATAAACAGCATCGAATTTAAATATGGCGAGTATACATGAAGGTTGTTTTTTTTTTTTTTTTTGTCTGTTACTAAGAAAAAAGGATGAGTAAGATGTCATCTTGTTTTTTTTTTTTTGTCTCTTTGCAAGTTTAAATGAAGTGTAGAGGCCTTGTCTATAATTTATTTTACAAAACTGCATTGTCATGCCTCAGTTCACATAATTTTAAGTACGTAGGGAAGAGAGAGAGAGAGAGAGAGAGAGAGAGAGAGAGAGAGAGAGAGAGAGAGAGAGAGAGAGAGAGAGAGAGAGAGAGGAATGGTAAGAGGGAGAGAAGGAAAGAAAGAGAGAAAGAGAAAGGCAGAAGGAAAAAAGAAATAAAATAAACATTGAAAGAAAGATGAACAAAAGAAAACGAAAGAAAATGAAATGAAATCAGGAAGAAAGAAATAAATAAAAATAAACAATGAAAGAAAGATGAACAAAAGAAAAGAAAGAATACGAAATAAATAAAGAAAAAATGAAATAAAAGTAAGAATGAAATAAATAAAGAAAAAGGATATGACACTAGAAATACGGAAGTATATTTATATGAATCACATGTTGATTACGAAACATGAGAGAACAAAAAAAAAAAAATGTATTTACTCAGTTTAGTTTATTAATTACATCAACACGGAAATTGTCTGCAAGGGGCGATTCCAAAATTATTTATGGTAGTTCTCTCTGAATTGTGTACCTATTGTTTGATTTGTTTGTCTGTTTGTCTGTGAGTTTTGTGTGTGTGTCTGTGCATGCACCGTGTGCGTGAAGAAAAACAAAAACAAAGAAGTTTTAAATAAATAAAATAATTCTCAACATGGCTTTATTGAAAAAGTACGCCTTTACATTATTATTATTATTATTATTATTATTATTATTATTATTATTATTATTATTATTATTATTATTATATTTATTATTATTATTATTTTTTTTTTTTCGCCTATTTTATACTAACGTTCTGTTAAGTGGGTTATTTTACATTTACCATTTTTAACACTGGCATCTACTGTTCTCATTATTCCTCTCATCATTATTATTGCATTATCATCATCATCATCATCATCATTGTGACAGGAAGATGGAAGGAAGAAAGGATGAATATTAACGGAGAAAGTTGTTAGGTACAGGTTTTATAATTATGTTTTCTTTTTTTTATTATTATCATTATTCTCATCTTCATTATTATTATTATTATTATTATTATTATTATTATTATTATTATTATTATTATTGCTACTACTGCTATTACTACTACTACTATTACTACTACTACTACTACTACTACTACTACTACTGTTACTACTACTATTACTGTTAGTATTATTATTATTATACTTATATTTATAATTGTCTTTTATTTCGCTTTATTATTTATAACTTATTAAAATTATTATTTTACCGTACTTTACTTACTTACGTATTTAAAAAAACAAAACAAAAAAAAACGGTTTTGTTAAGAGAGAGAGAGAAAAGAGAGAGAGAGAGAGAGAGAGAGAGAGAGAGAGAGAGAGAGAGAGAGAGAGAGAGAGAGAGAGAGAGAGAGAGACTGTATAATACAAAGTCTGTCTCGCTGTCTTTATTCTCGTCTTGCGCTAATACTAAGATGTCACGACTACAGAAATATTATCTGAAATTAAAGCACGACTATTTCACACCCGACACTAATACCTGATATAACTTGATCCCACCCAACAGAACCTTTATACTTCGTGTCTATTGCACATTATTTACTATACTTGCGACACAGTGGAATATATATATAGATAGGTATAGAAGTGAAGATATGTAAGGGAAGTAATTCTCCGTTAAGCGGGGGGGTAAATGAAATTAAGGTTTACGGAGTTACCTTCCTTCCTTTTTTATAAATGTGTTCCGTCAAGGAACAAATGAATCCTTTCTTTAAATTCTCTCTCTCTCTCTCTCTCTCTCTCTCTCTCTCTCTCTCTCTCTCTCTCTCTCTCTCTCTCTCTCTCTCTCTCAATCACAAACCTATACCACTGTTGCAGTAGTTGTTGCTGTCGCAATAGTAGTAGTTTAAGTTGTTGTGCATTGTAGTAGTAGTAGTAATAGAAGTAGTGGTAGTAGCAGCAGTAGTAGTTGTAGATGCAATAGTTGTTGTTTTAAACTACTACTACTTTCAGTTGTAGTAGTAGTAGTAGTAGTACCAGTGGTTCTAGTAGTAGTAGTAGTAATAGTTGTAGTGGTAGTTGTAGCAGCAACAGGAGATATACTAGCTACACTATTATTAATAATAACAATGACAAGAAGAAAAAGAAGACACAAGAAATATTAACCATTATTTATATCTCTCTTTATTTCCGAACCATACGAAATAACTACATCGATAACATATAACACTGAGTTAAAAACTTAAACTAGGTAAAGTATTGTTAATTACGTAATCTGCATGAAGGAAACGTTAGTGAAATAATAATTTCAGTCAGTAACGGTTTGTTTTTCAACATATATTTCTTGAACACCGAAATTTTAAGTCGGAAAAATAAGCCCTAATGAAGAAGTAACAGACGTGATTTGAAATTATTGACCTATTATTTCCTTCATGCAGATATTTCTTGTTTATTAAAAACACGGAGGAGGGGGGAAAGAAATTAAGGGGATTTATACATATAAATTACATGATGTGTCGGAATATTTGATAAAGTCCAGCAATACATTTGCACGACATTCCATTCAGTCAGTTCTTAGCGTTTACAATATGGCGAAATGCGTCGGTAGAATGTATTATCATTAGTAACCTTATTCCGATTTTACAGTTCACAGAATTTCCAGTGCACGATGAAGTTAATAAATTATAAGAAATATTTTTGTTGTTTAAAAACTATCATGGACAATCCCAGTTTATTTATTTATTTGTTTGTTTATTTATTTATTTATTTATTTATTTATTTATTTATTTATTTATTTATTTATTTATTTGTTTATTTGTTTATTTATTTATTTATTACTACTTCCTTTTTCTTTTCTTTTTTTCTTTTTTTTTTCTCTACGCTAACAAAGAAAGATACAAAAGTTCAAAATATACAAAAACTCAATTAAAATACTGTAAGTGTCTTTCAGGAGAAATTTGTTTTGGTTGTTGTTGTTGTTGAAAAAACATCTTCTTCGTAGTTCCAGAACAAAGGAAAACTGTTTTTCTTTAGTGTGGAGCGAAGAGTCTATGGAGGAAATTAAAGCGACGAAAAGAGGTTTGTCGTTCCAGCAACAGAAAAACCGAAAAGTAACTTCTAATGTTTTAGTGATGTTAACAACTCCGAAATATTTGTATCCTTAGTTTGTGGTGCATAGTCTTTTAGGAGGAAATTATAGAAAGAAGTAATAATTTCCGTTCAGGCACAACTAATAATAGTTATAAGACGTGGCAACCAATCAGCAGCGATCTTTTGTTGATGACGTCAGAAACATTGAAGCTGAATGGGTAATAAGTTGCAGCTCATCATGCACTGAAGCATCTGAAATGATAAATAAATAAATAAATAAACATCTAACATGAAACGCAAGGATGTAACTAAGTAAGTCTATATATAAATAAATCAGTAACTAAGAATAAAAATAATAAGAAGAACAAGAAGAAAAAAAGAACAACAACAACAAAAACAACAACAATAATAACAACAACAACAACAACAACAATAATAATAATAATAATAATAATAATAATAATAATAATAATAATAATAAACAGTAATAATAATAATAATAATAATAATAATAAAAACAACAATAATGATAACAATAAAAACAACAACAAAAACAATAATAATAACAATAATAATAATAATAATAATAATAATAATAACAATAATAATAATAATACGTTAAATACAATATTTATATCATAATCTCAAAATCTGAAACTTATCGATCGTATGACTTGTTTCTCAGTATACGAGCGGGAAATTCAGTATTGTGACGTAATACGTGATTCCATATGTAGCGTCATATGATTTTGATTTAGAGATGACACTAGAGAGCAATTATTTCATTGGCTACTGGGTTTTTTTTTACATTTAGCAGAAAGACGTCGCTTATTTGTACCTTCCCACTAACAGGAAAACACGGAGACAAGGCCCTTTGTTGGGCGTGGGCTTCGGATTCTGGTTTGGAACGGGAAAATGACGAAATAGGAGGCAGTACCTGTGGTTTGTTAGAGTTAGACGCACTGGAGAACAACTTCGTCGATGGTGACGTTGCATGGCAACCCAGGGTGCCGGCGTTGCCGAATCTTTCGATCATTGTGACAAGGTAGGCGTTGATGAGGGCGTTCATTGCCAGGCACTGCTCGGAGGTGACGTTGCTGCCGACGAAGTCCAGAGTGATTTGTCTGCGTTTGTTGGAGTGATTGACGGTGCAGCCTGGAACGAAAGTGAAAGCGAAAGTAAGATAAATGATGGCTGAGATTTCTTTTAATTTTATTTTCTTTTTCTATTTTTTCTTTTGGTCAAGTTGTATAAAGAAAGAAAGTGAGAAAGAGAGAAAAAAAAAAAAGAAAGAAAGAAAAGATCGATGAAAAAGAAATAGAGAAAGAAAGAAAGATAAGAAAGAATAATGAAAGAACGTGATATTGGAGTGAAAGATTGAAACCGGAATGAGAGTCGTAGAAAGATTAGACAAAAAAAGAAGAGAAACAAATGAGGTTAAGGAGAAATAATAAGCGAACAGAAATACACATAAATATTTTTTGTACTTTCTTCTCTCTCTCTCTCTCTCTTTAACGATCTCTTAAAATTTTCAAAAAATACACAGGATATTTTATTAAGTAAAACTATCAAATATTGTATATAACCAAAAATTTCATGTCCTTTTTTTTTTTTTTTTTTTTTATGTTATCGGACCTTGCTTTTAACGATCTCAAAGACTCAAAGACTCAGTAAAACTTATGTTGGTACACAAGATTTAATATCCAACAATATATATATATATATAAAAAAAAAAAAAAAAAAAAAAAAAATTTTTTCTACTTACGCTGTGGTGGTACAGATGGTGGTCGTTGGATTCCAGCAAGTGGGTTCTGATAAGTGGATACCCCGTAGGAGCTAAGGAGTCCTCCAAGAGAGTTTCTGCCGTAGGCGCGAGTTCCAAGAGGAGCAACTGTTATGGGCGTCAGGGTGGGTATTATTGGAGGGCAAGGCAAGTTGGGGTCCACCCCACAGGGAGGGAGTGGTGGAGGTAAGAGGGGAGGGAGGAGCGGACCAATCACAATGACGGTTGGTTTCCCGCTGGATGCCGGGGTTGTCTTTTTGGGTGAGACTGTCGTCTTCTTCCCAAACCAACTCGGTGGCATTGGGTAAGGTATTAAGATGGGCATGCCCATACCGCCCATCGACCCGCCTCCCATACCGCCCATAGACCCGCCTCCCATCCCGCCCATAGACCCGCCTCCCATACCGCCCATAGACCCGCCTCCCATACCGCCCATAGACCCGCCTCCCATACCGCCCATCGATCCACCGCCCATAGACCCACCACTCATTCCGCCCATAGACCCGCCTCCCATTCCGCCCATGGAACCGCCTCCCATAGACCCTCCTCCCATACCACCGCCAGACATTACGTTGTTCCGAACATGGCGGGCAGCAGCATCATCATCATCGGCGGCCTCTTCTTCATCTGGCTGGTCGGGTACTTCTTCTGGTACGACGGCGGTAGATACGCCTTGTTGAAGTACTTCGACTGAACCTGCTGCATGGGCTGCATCGGGTACGTCATCATGGGCTGCATCGGCTGCATGGGATACATCGGCTGCATGGGATACGACGGCTGAGGCTGGGGATACATCTGTGGCCTCGGGTACGACGGTTGCTGCTGGTACATTGGTTGCATTGGCGGTGGCTGGTACTTGGGTTTCGGATAGCTGGGTTTCGGATAGCTCGGTTTCGGATAGCTTGGTTTCGGATAGCTAGGCTGAGGGTAGCTCGGATACATGGGCGGGGGTGGGGTGGAGGTGGAGGTGGAGGTGGAGGTGGAGGGGTGGGGGCGGTTGGTACTTAGGCTGCTGGTACACCGGTTGCATCGGAGGCGGTTGATACTGAGGCTTAGGATACGTCGGCCGCTGGGGCTGCATGGGGGGCGGGGGGCGGTATTTTGGCTTTGGGGGTGGGGGTGGTGGTGGGGGGGGGGGTGGTGCCGGTTTGTGATACACAGGTTGCATAGGCGGGCGCTGAGGCTGCATCATGGGTGGTGGCTGGGGCCTCATTGGAGGGGGCGGGGGTGGCTGCGGCCTCATGGGGGGAGGTGGAGGGGGAGGCTGGGGCCTCATCGGGGGAGGAGGTGGGGGGGTGGTGGCTGCATCACCGGCGGCTGCGGCTGCGGCTTCGGCTTGTAGCTGGGCGGTTTAGGGGGAGGGGCGTAAGGGTAGGCGGGCTCCGAATTGTAGGCGGGCTGCGCCCCTGCACCGCACCCCGCGTTAGACGGCCAGTCGCAGACGCTGAGGCTCGGGTTGAAGTGCAGGTTGCCCGGGCAGTCAAAGCGAATGGCCTTGTTGTGCACGCAGCGGTAGAAGACGTTGCAGTTGCTGCTGTCGGGCAGGAAGCCGAGGTCGTCGGCGTTGTTGCAGTCGACGCCTGCTGTCTGCTGCGCCGAGGAGCTCCATGATCCTGCCGTGGCACGCGAGACAACTGGAAAGTGAAAGCGAAAGTAAACGATTGTTGTTTTTAGAAAGTGAAACATGATATATTTGTTGTTTAGACGAATAGAATTAAATTAAACTAGATATTAATAATGATGATGATGATGATGACACTAATAATAATAATAATAATAATAATAATAGTAATAATAATATTAATAATAATAATAATGATAATAAATAATTATAATTCTCAGAATTATACTCAGACGAGAAACAAACAAGCAAGCGAAACCACGAATGAATTAATTATCAGGAACTAAAGTTAGGAAAACTAAGACGAGAAAGAAGGAAAAGAAGAAGGACTAAAACAAATATAGATTAAATAAAGATAATAAAAGAAGAAGAAAAAAAAACAGCAAAATAAAATCTAAGAGTCAGAATAGCTTCTGAATTACTGTTAATAATGACTAAGCCTAAGCAAGAAAATATTATTTAAAATCGTTAATCCAAAAAAACGGAACAATTATTTAGTTTTTCACTCACAAAAAAGGAAACATTATTTTCAATTATTACTCATAATAAAATAGAGATTATTATTTAAAATTGTCATTCATAAAAACGCCACATTATTTAAATCTTTTACTAAAAAGAAACGGTACATTATTAAAGAGCATTCTTTAAAAAAATAAAAATAAATAAAAAAATAAAAAAACATTGCATTTATGTAAGGGCAATCTTAAATATTTAACAGTATTATTCATAATAAACGGAACGTAACTTAAGAATTTTCCCTACAAGAAACGTAACATTATTCAAAATAGCTACTCATAAGAAAGAGAATACATAATTTAGCTAAAATATTTATTCATAAGAAAGAGAACATTATTTACAAAAAATTATTTCACATCAGAAAGGACACACATAATTATTTAAAATTCTTGATTATAGAAAAATAAAACAAAAAATCGTAAGGAAAGAAATATCTCAACGGAGATAAAATCGAACGTTAAATATAAATATAGATTATACTGATATCGATATTTTATTTATTTATTTATTTAAAAAAATTAATAACTATTAATATACAGATATTGAATGAAGAAAAGCTCTACCAAAACCCTAGAAGCTACTTTATTTTACTTTATTTTATTTACTTATTTATTTATTTATTTATTTATTTATTTACTTCATTTACTTAAATACTCATCCATTTGTTTACTTCAGTATTTATGTATTTATTTGCTTATTTATTCATTCATTCATTCATTCATTTAATGTCAGTATTTATTTATTTACTTATTTCAGTTTTAGCAGCGAAGAATTGTTTATGTCATTATATCAACATTTTTGAAGATTAAAAGAAAAAGAAAAGGAAAAGAAAAAGAAAAAAAAAAGTCCCAAAAATGGGCGTTAAGAACAATCGATCTTGATACATATGGTGTGTCAGCTATGCGTTTTAACCACTGAGCCAAAACTCACCTCGCAAAAATCAAAGAAATATCGTTCAAATTTTTTCTTAGAAGTTAGCGAAAATTTTATTTACTTTTTTTTTTTTAAACTTAAGTGAAAAAGTCATAAAATTATTTGGTAATTGTTACTTAAGATGGGGTAGATTGTAAAAACAGAAAAAAATAGTGCTTTTTAAATATATCATTTTTAATTTCAACGTTTTCGTTAACTTTTAAAATTTAAACATAATAAAAAATACATTTTCGAAACAACAACACTGAGCATAAAAGACACACATGAATTTTAAACAAAATATAACAAATGAAAACCATAGTCACTAAAATTTATAATAAATAAAAATAAATACATATGATATTTTTACTTATTACTTACATAAGTAACAGAAGTAGAAAAAAATATAATAAAATGAAATAATGTAAATAAAAACAAAATAAACAAATAAATAAATAAATTAAAATTTTAAAAATTAAAAATTTTAAAAATTTTAAAATTTTTTAAAAATTAGAATTAAAAATAAATAAACAAACAAACAAATATACTTACATAATATGAAAACAACAGAGGCTACACACAAAGTCCCCATTTTACAAAGCCTAACATGTTACGTTTCTGAAAAAATAAAACAACGGTTTCTTTATTTATACTTACGGCCCAAAAAGCCGGGTCGCCATTGTACAGGAAGCAACAGGAAGTAACGACATTACGCGCCAGATCGCACGAGACCGCTAAAATGGCGGCGAGAGGACACGTACACCAAACAACGTTTTCTTGCTACAGCGACGCACACGGTTTACCGTCGACTACCACACAGGCTTTCGTGTCGCGTCGTGTTAAGGTTTCAGAATACAAGACTAAACAGATATGCGTTAATTGACCTCATTTCTTTTGAAATAATGCCCCACGATTTTTCTCGTTGCTGTGGAAAAGCGTTTTTTGCATGGCGAGGTATTTTGTCGAGTTCTGAAACGTTGGTACGAGATGTCGTTATTTTTTTTTTTAATCGCCTGAGAGATTTAGGTTACCGGGATGTTTTGTTCCTCGAGAAATTATTGGGGAAGTAGGTAAAGTATTCGTCGTCGTGTATATTGTACGTAGGTATGAAAAAAAGCAGAAGCCAGGTAAATATTTTGAAAACGTGGCAGAGACAGGATGTAAGAAGCTACAGAAAGTTAGATGATATTATTTTGATGGGTAAGGGTAATTTATTTAATTTTTTTTTTTTTTATCGTGTTTTTCTCAGTTAATAAAATTCCTGTTTCTATTTATTTACTTCTTTTTTTTTTCTTTTTAAAAAAAATAAAAATAAAATAAAAAAATAAAATAAAAAGTATATAACAGATCATTAATCCAGCTTGTAAGAAAAAAAACTGAAATCACCAGAGAACAGGCTGTAATGGTGTTTAATTCTGAGTTTGTTGAGTACCATTTCATTCTTGACTTTTTATTGTTTAAGTAAATATTAAGTCTTGGTCCAGAATAATCCAAATGTCCGTATATGGTCACTTGCGGTCTCAAGCTTGCCAAATAATGAATCAGATATGTTTAAAATATTTCCCGTTCCAGACAGAGTCTTTGATTTATAAACTATAGGCCATGATATTAACATTAAAGCTTTCTGGAATATGATGTAGATAAGTTCCTCAATAGACTTTGAAAATTCAACAAAAGGAAGAAAAAGAATTAATCAGTATGTTTTTCTGGTATTTTTAACTAAATGAAGATATTTGTACAAATACATACATATATGCGTACATACGTACATACATCCTACATACACACGTACATACGAACATACATACATATGCATAGATACACGCACACATAAAAACACGCTCACATGTACACACATACTTCCGCGTCTGTTTGTTAGTTTCATCTTCATATTGTTATTTTGTAGTTGCTATTATTATTATTGTTGTTGTTGTTATTGTTGTCGTCGTTATTATTACTACTGTTATTATTTATTTATTTATTTATTTATTTATTTATTTATTTATTTATTTTTATAATTTCTGTCCTCTTTTACGTTTTTCTTCTTTCTTTTCTTTTGTTTTCTTCGGTTTTGGGTTGTTTATCAAAATTCATCAACATTAGAAGCTCTGACACAATCAATTCTCAAAACTTTTACCTCGCTACTGTTACTTGATTCCTGGGTTTGCACATCAGATTAAAAATTTATTATCGAGCATTCAGAAGTTCGTTTTTTGAAAAGCTAATATTATATTATTCTTACTTATTAATTTATTCACGTTCTATTTTTTTTTTTTTTTTTTTTTTTTTAGTCATGGGTATCTGTGACCTGTTTCAACAAAAGGTATATAAAAAAGAAGGTATTATCGTTTTTGACTTTAAGAACGGTGATTGTAATGTCTAATTATTATTATATATATATATATATATATATATATATATATATATATATATATATATATATATGCAGTATTTTTATTTTCATTCATTATTTAACAATTATTTTTGCATCCTTTTAAACGGTAATAAAATGCACGTGCATGCATAAATACATACGCATGCACACCCATAAAAATACATCCTAAGAAGTCTCCAAAGGGAAAATAAGTGGATATAAAAAAGAGTCAAGGTTAGATAATTTCTTGCGATTGCTTTACGTATATATGTATATGTAAATCATTTTGAAAAACGACAGAATTATATAACCACAAAACACAAAAATAAACTATAGTGTTCATTTGATAGGTGATTTCTGGTTTCTACGGAGTTATGTCCCTTAGAGTAAATATTTCTTTCAGCTTTTGAAGTGTATTATTTTGGAGCTACTCAGTGTAATTTTATTTTTTCGTTTATATTTTAAGTATTTATTAAGCCTGGGTCCCAAAAAAAAAAAAAAAAAAAAACAACAAAAAAAACAACAACTCCTTAATATGTTAAATTTATGTTAGTCCTGTTTTGTATGTGATACAATCGTTGTTATCAGTTTATGTGATATTTCTTTTTGTTGGTTTCTTCCTTTCTTTTTTTTTCGTTCCTTCTTTCTTTTAGTTACAGATTTAGTTTAGTAGTAATATGATACAAATGCGTAAAAATAAAACAAAAAACTACAAATTTGTTTTTATACAATTTTATTTTTCGTTTTCAAATAAATATATATATTTAAGGTATTTTACATAAGTTATGCCAATAAGAGACGATGCACAATGTATACATGCTGCCATAAGAAAATTAAATAAAACCAATACAAAAATCATCTTTCACAAAACGTGATATCATTAAATAAATACATGTATATATATGTCTAGGGAAGAATATGTGCTTGTGTCTGTTGTGTGTGTGTGTGTGTGTGTGTGTGTGTGTGTGTGTGTGTGTGTGTGTGTGTGTGTGTGTTTAACACGGTATGTATTATGTAAAATTGTGCTTATATTTACCTCTTCTTTAAACTAAAAAGCTACCGTGTAAAAAAATATGTATATATATATATATATATATATATATATATATATATATATATATATATATATATACATTTCACACAATGTACATAAACTCAACAGGTACATTAACCGGGTTTCAAACTATGTAAATAAAATAATAATAATAATTAGGATAATAATAATAATAATAATAATAATAATAATAATAATAATAATAATAATAATAATAATAATGATGATGATGATAATAATAATAATAATAAAAATAATAATAATAATAATAATGTCAATAACAGTATCTTCTATAAATGTACAAGGTTTCTTGTTTTTTTCTGTTTTTATCATGGTAATCATTATCATCATCACCATCATCATCAAAATGATCCTCAACGATAACGTAAACACCATCTGCATTTTCATCATCATCATCATCATCATTATTTTTGTTATTATTATTTTTATTATTATTATTATATATTGAAAACTAAAAATATTTACATCAAACAATTACAAGAATTGTTGTGCGAATCGAAACACAGTTTGTTGTTCTTGAAATCTGAAAAATAAAATAAAAAAAAAACAAACAAACAAAACAAATAAACAAACAAACAAATAAATAAAATTAATAAATAAATAAATGAAAAATTTAAACCAGAGAATCAAAATAGTTTTAGAAAGCGAAAATGAAAGTACGTTGTATTACTGGATTTCGAAACACAATGAATTAAAAAAAAACACAACAAAATAACAAAGAATCGCGGACAGTCAACGTAAAAAAAAATATAAAAAAAAGATAAAATAAAATATCTCACCGACCTTGACCTAAATACACCTCAGCTGAATTCGAGGCGCAACGACGTCACTGCAGGCAGCA
>CM022674.1:3728109-3778109 GCA_012295275.1 Chrysomallon squamiferum
ACAGTGCTTACTTTACTAAACATGCAAACGTGACATTGTGACCGTGTCAAGGACTAAGGTCAAGGGATAAAGATGTCGTCTGGTGATGGTGGATGTTCTATTGTAGCTTTGGTGTTAATAGGTGGGACTAATTTAGAAAAAAAAAAAAAAGCCCAAACAATTTCAGTGCCCACCTTTGACCAACTTCTTAAGCGACAACTTAAAACAATAACTGTTGTTGCAAACTGTCAGACTCTCTCTCTCTCTCTCTCTCTCTCTCTCTCTCTCTCTCTCTCTCTCTCTCTCTCGTTGTTTCCTCTTATTAATGATAATCTGTTTTATCCTACAGAACGTTGAGTTCAAAACGCTTAACGATTTAAGATATTTAAAGAGAGGACAGAAGTTCGCAAAAAAGGGGACATCGTTTACGTAATTATACGCGTTGATATATTACGTATATACCCTGGTATATTATAGGCAAATTAATAAAAAGATGGTAGGCATTGTGCTGGGTCTCTTATATGGTAGTAGTAGTAGTAGTAGTAGTAGTAGTAGTAGTAGTAGTAGTAGTAGTAGTTGTTGTTGTAGTTGTAGTGGTTGTTGTTGTTTTACTGGGAGTAGTGATTGTTGTTTCATGTTGTATTTGTGATGGTAGAAGTTCTTGTATTATATTGTAGTCGTAGTAGTAGCAGCAATTTGTTTGAATTAGTGGTAGTAGTTGTTGTTGTAGTGTAATAGTAGCAGCAGTAGTAGGCGTAGTAAATGGTAATAGCTGTAACATTATTTTGCTGCTGCTGTAGTCGTTGCAACAGTCGTAGTGGTACTAGAAGAAGTGTGTTGATAGTGTAAAAATGTCATGTAATGTAGTTGTTGTTAATGTTGCTGAAGGTTATGAACTGAAAAAAAAACAACTTTACAACAACGCCGTGTTTTATAATCACGGAGAAGAAGAAAAATAATTTGTTTTCCTTTATCTTTCCTCTTGCTGTTTTATTCCGCAACATTAAGTCACTTCCCTAATAGCGATGTACGAATTAAATCTCTCAAATACCAGATTATCTTAGAATAAAACTCCGTTAATGCGCCGAAATCAAGAAATAATCCATCAAATAACAGCGAGTGTTTCTTTTCCCTTTTTCCTTGGAGTGAACGTATAAAACGTACACAAGAAAACAGAATCGTTTAGTTGACGTCGCATGAAAGAAGCCAGAATGAAGCTTTGTGGAGCGATGCTGTGCTTCGTCTGTGGTAAGTGTTGTCGTTGTCGTTGTCGTGGTCGTTGTCACGGTAGTGGTTAGTGTCGTGATGTATGTCGTGATGTATTTCTTTGTTTTTGCTTATTTGTTGTTAATTGTTATTAATTGTAGTGACAACGGTATTAACAGCAGGAGTAATAATGTTTGTGTTAGTGGTAGTTGTAGTAGTAGTAGTAATAGTAGTAGGCGTAGTAGTAATAATAGTAGAAGTAATAATACTAGTAGTAGTAGTAGAAGAGCAATAGTAGTAGCAGTGGTTGTTGTAGTAGTAGTTGTTGTTGTTGTTGCTGTAGGTGCTGTGGCAGAAAGAAAAAAGAAAAATATACTTATATATATATATATATACTAATACCACTAATAATAATAATAATTATTATTATTATATATATATATATATAAATTCAACGTGTTTTTCTCTTTAATTTCAGTACTGGCGGACGTCGTGTCCGCTCAGTCCAAGACCAAACACTACTTCTACTGCCACCTGGCGTACGGCACCATGCCCGACTGGACCGACAGCTCGTGCACTCGCTACTGGAGCTGCGACGACTACGACCTCTCTCTGCAGACGTGCCCCGACGACAACGAAGCGTACAGCTACGCCAAAGGCAAGTGCGTCCTTGCCACGACTCTGGACTGCAAGCAGCAGAACGAGCACTTCGTAAACAGCCTCCCCGCCTACCTGGACCGCCACACCCTTCTCTACACCCAGGGTCCCATCTTCACCGCCGACAACGGCGAAACGCCTCTGTTCACCGAGTCGCCGTATTGCCAAGTTGCTAACGGATCTCTCCCCGACTGGACGGACTCGACTTGTCGAAGGTACTGGAACTGCCGCGAGTTCGTCCTCACTCTGGAGACGTGCGGCGAGAACGAGGCGTATTACTATGGCAACGGGTCGTGCGTCGCCGAACAGTCGTTCCGCTGCGGCGATCAGAACACGCACTTCCGGGCCTCGCTTCCGGCGCCGCGGTTCCCGCAAGATGGCGTCAGTACGCATCCGTTGAGTACGAACTTTCAGACGGTTCATTTTGACAGAGACGTAGATTTTGGTATGTACGGTGACTGTTAGTTAGTACGTAGTTGTTGTTGTTGTTTTTCTTCTTCTTCTTTTTCTTCTTCTTATTATTATTGTTATTATTATTTTTGTTATTATTATTATTATTAGTAGTAGTAGTAGTAGTAGTAGCAGTAGAAGCAGCAGTACAAGTAATAGTATCGTAATAAAAGTAATATTAGTTTTGGTGCTGGTGATATTAGTTGTTGTTGGTGCAATAGTAGTTACGGTAGCAGTAATAATAGCAGTAGCGGTAGTGGTATATAATAGTAATTGTGACTGTAGTGAAGTAGTAACAGCAGAAGTAGTAGCAATGGTAGTAGTAGCAGTAGTAGGATCAGTAGTCTAAGTTGTAGTATTTACCGTCGTCGTCGTTGTAATACTAGTAATAGTAGCTGACATAGCCATTTTTAATCATCATATCAAATTAAATAGTATTTTTCTTTTTCTTCTTTATTAAATCAAATCGTAACTGAAATAAATGAAATACTTGTTTAAGTACTAGTTTTAAACTGTTAACTTTATCTTACAGTGTCACTGAATATTGTCTGTCTGTATGTTCTCGTAACTTAAACGTTACCTGAAGTCTAAACTGAGCTTTGATTTCTCTGTAATATTTCAGATTTTAAAACGACTACAACTGATAACACAGACAAAACTGACTGGCATTCCTTAGCAGTGAAACAGCCACAACACATAGGTAACTGTTTTATTTATTTATTTATTTATTTGCTTGTTTATTTGTTTGTTAGTTTGTTAGTTTGTTGCTTTATCTGTTTGTCTGTTCGTTTATTTGTTTAATTAACCGTATGAGGGTTTGTTTGTTTATTTCTTTACTTATTTATTTTGTGTAGTTGTTCATTTATTTGCTTATTTGGTTCTTTTTTCAATTTATCTTTGTATTTATTTATTTAGTTTATTTATGTACTTATTTGATTCTTTATTTACTCGCTTGTTTGTTATTTATTTATATATTAGTTTGCTGAGTTTTTTCTTTTCTTCTTGTTGATTTATTTCTTTTCATTTTATTGATTTTTTTATTTATTTCTTTATTTACTTATTTATTTTGCTGTTGATTTATATACAGTATTTAACGACATTAATTATATTATCATCATACCGTATCCCCATCATTTATTATAGAATCATTATCATCATCATCATCATAACCATTTCAAATGTTTATTTTATTTTTACTTGTTATCATCATCATCATATTTATTATTATTATTATTATTTCCAGTGGAGCCGCTCGAGGTCAAGGTCAGTAAAGAAGTCTGTGATAAACTGAACATAGAAGATCTGGAAGCGGTTTTGAACACAGCTCTAATAAACATGACAGGATGTCCTGAAACTAACTGTACCCTTCCACTCTTCAATCTTATATGTCCGTAGATCCGTCTGTCCGAATGTCAGTGTGTCTGTGGAACAGATATTGGCTAACGTCTGCTCTCATTTGCTGATGACTGTTTTTTGCGCTAAAACAAAATGGAGGCTTGAGAGCTTAAACGTCTTAAAACGTGAAAATCGTTTTCTGATTGGATTTGTGATTCACGTGATCGAAATAAACTCTTCGTTTGAAAAATAATAATTTCGCCTTCGTGATTATAAAACATTAATAATTTAAAAACAAGTATCGTGTTTCACTGGGGCAGACAAAACAGTTTGCTTTCGTGTGTTTTTTATTCTTTTTTTTTTACTCTGCAGATATCTTATCCTGTGATTGGAAAGTTCAGATATTCACCTTTTTATGCAGTTTCATTAGAACGCACCTTTCACTCTGTCTGCTACAACTTTTGTTAAGTCTGTTATCTATGTATGATCTATTAATTTAGCCTGATCAAAACTCATGAACGTTTCTTCTTTTCTTTTACTATTCAAAATTTGATCAGTTCCTTATCCCAACGATCCAAATCTTAATTTTTCCACTAACCCTGGATCTATTTTTAATATGTAGAAAACTGAAATATTTAAGCACACAGAAATAATAATAATAATAATAATAATAATAATAATAATAATAATAAAATAAATAAATAAATAAATAAATAAATAAATAATAGCTATAATAATAAAGTAATTAACAAACGTATCATAAAAAACTCACCCATCCAAATTAGTCCAGGACTCTTTTGTTATTTATTTAGTCCAATCAAGTGGATTTACTCTGTTTTATTCTGAATTAATACATAAATGGCATTCATGCGTCCGATCCTTAATAATATTAACAATGAACTGAAAATTGTGCGCATATAAAAGAAACCACGATGCATTTTAAAGAGCAACATTCATGTTATTTTTCTGTAGGTTTTTCTTCATTACATTTAAAGTGATGCTCTTTTTTTTTTTTTATACAAAAAAAATAAATTCTTCCAAAGTTTTGTTTATTTTGTTGTTATTTATTTGTTTATTTAGTTACTTATTTAGTTAGTTACTTACTTATTACCATCATTATTATTAGTATTAATAGTACTAATAGAAGGAGAACAAATGATATGGCAGGCGGAAAAAAATATAATAAATAATGTAACACACTACAACAATCGCACGTTTTAACATAAGTTCGACTTTCGGTTTTGACTGAAATTGTAAACTGAAAAAAAAAACACCATCGAATGTGACTTGATATTTTAACCATCAACCAAGCACAACTAGGTAAATATTAAACTATTTTCGTATGTTCGTTGATATTTGTATACGTTTAAATGAGTATTATTTTACTAACGAGAATATCGTTTGTATAATGACAATTTTCGTGTTATCGTTAGAAACGATTTTCGGAATTGGTAGACACCACTTAGGATTCTTTTGGTGATAATAATACAAAACATAATTGAAGCTTTTTTTCTGGATTGACCCATTTATAGAGAAGTATATACAGATTTTATAAAATGAAATACTGAACTAATTATTTTGTTTAGAAAGTTTTTTTTTTTAAAAGCAAATACTTTATTATTATTTTATTTTATTTTTTTTTTACTTCATTTATTTTTCACATTTAGTAGCATCAATATTAACAGTCAAATTCGTTGTTTTAGGTGAAACGGAATTTAGCCCAAAAAATAATACTATCAGCCCGACCTCGAATATAACTAAATAAATAAATAAATAAATAAATAAATAAATTTTGTAAGTTTTCAAAAAAAAAAAAAAAACACCCCAAAACAACAGTGTTAAGAAAAATAACGCAGCAAATGTACCAGCAAAGAGGACGTTTTGGGGGTGGAGGAGGGAGACGAAGAGGAAGACAGAAAGAGACACATTTTGAAGACAGATGCAGTGGTTAGTTTATTTTCACAATATTTCATACGTAACTCAAAATATTTCTAAAATACACACACACTGTGTATATATTTCACTTACTAAAATGACAAACATAATAAAAGTGTTACAACATTAACAACACACACAGCATTTCGATCAGTTTATCAGTAATAATAAATAGCACGAGTAAAAGTATATTGTGATTGTTCTAATTATATCATTTAATTTATATATCATTTTGTGTTACTTCTTTTACTTCTCTTTCTTTTTTTAATATATATTTTTTTTTTATATATCGCATCCACACTTTTCTTTTTATATTATTTTTTCAAGATGGGGTAATGGAAGAAGGAGAAGAACAAGAGGGAGCCAATCGCCCCCCTCCCGGTCTCCGGGGTAGGGATATAGGGATGTGGTATGCAAAGAGGAGTCAAGGAAAGAAGAAGCTGCAAGAAAGGATGAATGTAGGTGATGGACAGAAGAAGAAATTAAATTAAAATATTTGTATTTTTTGTAAAACATTGTCAGTATTTATCATTTTGGTAATACTTAAAATTATATATATATATTTTTTATAAAACATTGTCAGTGTTAATCACTTTGGTAATACTTGATATGGAGCATTGTCTAGAAAAAGAAATTATGTATTTTTAATGACTGGAGATAATATAAAGAAGAAGAAAAGCATTGTGTACTTTTCATGATATGAAAATCATGAATAAATAAATGATTATACTCACGCATTTCAGAATGAATTAAAGAATTATATGCTAAAAACATTAACTATAAATTAATTTTATTAACAAAGTTTAAAACAATAATAATAATAATAATAATAATAATAATAATAATAATAATAACAATAATAATAACAATAATAATAATAATAATAATAACACAATTTAGTAATAATAATAATAATAATAATAAAATAATAATGGATCATTTTGTCCCAACTGAATCATTCCTGTCTGAAAATAAAAAAGAGGACTGAGATATAATCAAATATCTAGAATATTTAAATAAACAAACATATATATATATATATATATGTATTTCTTTTGTTTTATTTTTTAAAATTGTGTTTCTTCAGCGTCCAGTAGTCAACATGGCAAATCAACAAGAACGTCACATCAGAAAGTTACTTGACAGCATCAAACATTCTGACTTTACATCGAACCAGTCAAAGACTTCCCAAAGTAACCATGACGACCGCGGTTCTGCTACATCGGGTGAATGTACTGCAACCTGTGACGATGATGTTAATGATGAAGATGATAATGATGATGATGTGCCAATGGAGGAGTCATCATCATTAACAGAGTTGATAAAATATGAAAAGGCAGAAGACGAATATCCTATAATGGACTCCATTGAAATGATTGAAGGTAAAAATAAATAAATAAATAAATAAAGATAAATAGCTAAATATATAGATATATACTTATATGTATATGTAAACGTACATGTATTAATAAGTAAACAAATACATTTATTAATAAGAAATAAGAAATTAATTAAATTAATAATTAATAAATATATATATATAGCCTAAATATAGTATAAACGAGTAAATTAATTAAACCGTTTTAATTTGTAAATAAATATGATACAATGCAGTTATTTCTAATGACAGACAACAACCAATAGTCAACTAAAATTCTTAAGAATGATCTGAAATACATTTTAGTAACTGATGTTTATTTTATATAAAGATATGAACATGCGTGTGTGTATTGTGTTTGTGTTTAAACGTTTCGTTGCTAATATTTCATTGTTCAATATTGTTTATCAGATGAAGGAACAGACTGGGACAGATTTACTGAATATCCCAATCCAGACAGCATGTTTAAGTCGGCATTGCTTGAAAAACGACAAGACCCGAAATATCTCAAAATGCTCGAATTTCGAAAGAAACTCCCGTCATTTAAAATGAAGGAGGTGGTTTTTATATTTTCTTTTACAGTTTAATTAAAAATATATATATGTATTTTTTTTTATTATTAATTAATATCAGATTCTGTTTGGTTTTTGAAATAATGAAGGCAGTAATAATGGCATATTTACAACTATTTTAGGGGTTGTTATGAAAGAAGTAATGTTATGTGATATATAATATAATGGAATGGCTTCATGATTCAGATTTTTTAAATAACCTGAACTTGTTAAAAAAATGTGATATTAATAAAGATTTCGTAAGGATTTTAATATAATGATAATTTGGGAATACAGAAAAAGATTTTTAAGACTTTATTGTTATTATTATTATTGTTATTGTTATTACTATTATTATTATTATTATTATTATTATTATTATTATTATTATTATTATTATTATTATTATTATTACTATTATTATTGTTATTGTTATTATTATTATTGCTATTGAATGTTTTCCATGAACAAAACCATAACATTAAATTTTTTAATCATCTTTATGAATTATGAACAGCACATTTTAAATTTATTATTTTTCTGTTTTTTAAAATGCTGAAGGAAATTCTGGAGAAGGTGAAGAACAATCAAGTTGTTGTTATCAGTGGTGAAACTGGATGTGGGAAGACAACTCAGGTTAAAACAGTAACTCTTTGTTGTTAGAAGATAAAAATATTCTGAAAAAACCCCAGATATGTGTGTGTGTGTTTGTGAATGGATATTTAATTTAATTTTTTTTTTATTTTAATTTTTTTGTGTGTGTGGATGTATTTCTTTATGACTCAGTTTTTTTCTATATATTTGTGTGCTTGTGTAGTAGGAGTAATTATAGAATAAATATGAACTGTGTTTGTGTGAATGTTTATGTTCACACTTGTACAAAAATTCTCTCTCTCTCTCTCTCTCTCTCTCTCTCTCTCTCTCTCTCTCTCTCTCTCTCTCTCTCTCTCTCTCTCTCTCTCTCTCTCTCTCTCTCTCTGTATGTATGTATGATATTTCAGGTACCACAGTTTATTCTGGATGACTATATTTTGTCAGAGAAAGGTTCTCACTGTCGAGTGATCTGTACTCAGCCTCGCAGAATCAGTGCAGTCTCAGTAAGTATTTAAAACAACACACAGACACACATACACACATACACACACAAACACATACATAGACACACAGACACACATACATACACACATACACACATACACACACAGACACACACACATACATACACACATACACATACACACACCACACACATATATATAAACATATACATACACACAGACACAAACACACACACACAGACACACATATATATACATAGATACACACACACACAACATGCATACAAAAATACCAAAATAGATACATAATTATATACTTGTGCCCTTCTGCACAGATAAATACACACATACACAACTGCTCCGCTACAACCTCATCTACATTACTACTATTACTATTGCTGCTACTACCACTGGTATTATTATACTGCTACCACTATTACTACTACAACAACTACTATTGCTACTACTACCACTGATATTATTATACTGATACTACTACTGATACTACTACCACTATTACTACTACAACAACTACTATTGCTACTACTACCACTGATATTATTATACTGCTACTACTACTGATACTACTACCACTATTACTACTGCAGCTACTTCTATTGCTACTAGTATCACTGATATTATTATACTGATACTGCCACTATTACTACTGCAACAACTACCATTATTACTACTACTGCTACTGCTACCCCAATTACTACAGCTACTACTACTACTACTAGTACTACTTTAATAATTGCTGCTGTATGCACACAGACACACATACATACAAACATTCTTGCACATCTGCAGATACATATAGTCAAAATGCATGCACTCACATACACACACGCACATTAACAAAATGCAATAAACACACAACACATACACACACATGAAAATATCTAGATATACATGTAGACAAAATACACACTCGCACATACAGATATATAGGTAGACAAAATGCAATAAATGCACAATATACACATACATATTGTTGTGGGGGTTTTTTGTTGTTGTTTTTTTGTGTTTTATTTTTTGTTTTTTTATCAGGTTGCTGAGAGAGTGGCTTCAGAGAGATGTGAAGTCTGCGGTAACAACAACAGCATCGGCTATCAGATTAGACTTGAAAGGTGGGCAATAAGTAACATTTTTATTTTCCCAAATTTATTAATCTTTTTATATTTATTTATTTATTTATTTATTTATTTATTTATTTATTTATTTATTTATTTTATTTATTTATTTATTTTGTATATTCAAAAACATTTTTAATGTAAAGAAGAAAGAATGAGGAGACAGTTACGATGAAAAATTGTAAATTAATGGAAACATTCACTGTGGTTGGAATTTGAAAGCAACATAATGGGTTTGATTGGGATAATAGTGTAAACAAGAGGTCATATATGTCAAATGTTAGCAGAGAATTACTGTTTAGAATAGAAATTTTTTTTTTTATTTTCTTTGCACACTAACCCTAAACAACCAAAACTCTCAGCCCAGAAATTTAGGATTTGTGAAGAAAATATAAAAAAAAAAAAAAAAATTTAAATATAAAAATAAAAATTAGTTTTAATGAAAACTGTAATAGTTTTTTTTTTTTTTACATTCAGTCTTGGACAGTACAAAGAGTTTTATAGCCATAAAAAGGAAAAAAAATAAAAGAAATGTTTATAAATGTTCTTAGTGAGTTTGTTTTTTCAATTGTAGCCGACTCCCAAGGAGAAATGGCTCAGTTTTGTACTGTACGACTGGAATTGTTCTCAAGTTCCTTGAATCTGACCGGTAAGTGACCAACTTAACTAATCAGTAATTAACAGTTTTAATAAATAAAGTAAAAAAACTTCATTTTATATGTATAAATTAAAATAATAATAACAATGATAATGATAATGATAATAATAATAATAATAGTAATTATGAAGATTGTAGTAGCAGTAGTATTAGTAGCAGCAGTAATAATTTGAGTAGTTATGATAATAAAAGTAGAAGTAGTATTAGTAGTTGTTGTACTAATTGTCATAATATAAATATTTTCAGGTATTTAAAACTAATATTATTTATATAAATATTTTCAGATATTTAAAAACTAATAGTATTTATATAAATATTTTCAGGTATTTAAAACGGGCGACTCATATTATTATAGATGAGATACACGAAAGAGATTTGTTGTCTGATTTTCTCATGATAATCCTGAAAGATTTATTGCCACGGAGACCTGACCTCAAGGTCATCTTGATGAGTGCTACCCTGAATGCTGAAATGTTTTCAAAATATTTCTGTAAGCATTTTTTATTTTTTTATTTTTTTAAAGAATACTCATAGAAGTACTCTGAAAAGATATCATTCAAGCTTATAATTTTAAAGAAAAATAATTATTATTTTGAAATAATACTAAAGAAAGTGAAAAAAAGTAAAAGTAAAAACTTTTTTTTGGGGGGGGGCAGTATTTCAAAATAATAATTATTTTTCTTTAAAATTATAAGCTTGAATGATATCTTTTCAGAGTACTTCTATAAGTATTCTTTTTCACTTTTTTACTGTTCTACACACCACACATGCACACACAGATATAACATTTTTCAGGAAGACACAGAGAGAGAAAGTGATATTCACAGCGAGAGAGTGAGAGAGACAAATAGACCGAATCATAGGGAAAACAGAGCAAAACTGAAAGGGAAAGATACAGAGAGACAAGGAGAGACTGACATATACACACACACACAGAGAGAGATATATATATACACACACACACACACAGAGATATATATATATGGGTATATACATAGATATATTATATACAGTATAATGAAATATTTCTGTGTTTATAACAGCTGATGCTCCAATGCTGAACATTCCTGGCTACACATTTCCTGTGACAGAATTTCACCTTGAAGATGTGATTAAACTCCTGAAGTAAGTTAATAACTTGTTTTTGTTTTTTTATTGTTATTATTTGTATTAATCTCTTGAAGTAAATTAAAAACATTTTTTTTTAATTTCTTGCATCTCAAAGAAATGCCTGTTCCTCATTTTGTTAAACAAATTCTGTGACGTAAAAGGATATTACTACTACTGTTACATTTGTCGAATTACTTTATTATTAACCAAGTTTGGTTGCTGTAAACAAAAAATTGGCTTGCAATTTTTGCAGATATTTGTATTACTAAGTGTTACGTTTGAAATAAGAATGAAATAATTTTGTTTATGTGTGAGTCTGTGTCTACATCTAGATATAGATATGGATATATATTCATTACAGATATACACCTAAGAAAGAAAAGAAACCAGAAAAAAGGAGACGCAGATCAAAAAATGAAGATAAGGAAGAAGAGAAGTGGAATTTTGAAGTTTGGTGTAGAAATCTGAAGGGAGAGTCAGTAAAAATAAAAACTTACATCACTTTTTACAGTCTGAAACACCCAAATCTTCTTTCTCTCTTGTTCTTTTTCTTTATTGCTGTCTTTCTGTGTGTCTATGTCTTTCTCTTGCTGTCTTTCTGTGTGTCTATGTCTCTCTCTCTCTCTCTCTCTCTCTCTCTCTCTCTCTCTCTCTCTCTCTCTCTCTCTCTCTCTCTCTCTCTCTCTCTCTCTCTCTCTCACACACACACACACATGTATATACACACACATTATTCACAGATGTGTATAAACACACATACAGAGAGATACACAAAACACACATATGGATAAACACATAAACACACACAAAAACATTGCATCTGTACATTCCTTCTTCTCTCCATTATCTAGTTACCCAGAATCAACAATCCACAGTCTGCAGGTAATGGATTTTGACCTCATTGACCTTGACCTCATTGCGCAGCTCATCAGACACATTTCTGTCAAAGAAAAAGTGAGTATCTGGGAAACTAATAACTGTGTTCATAACTGTGTTCACTTTTACGAAGTTATTGATCCATAACAAACAAGAAACAAAGAAAAATTATTATTATTATAACTTGTATGCATGTTCAGGAGTTTATGAAATTATTAATATTTACAAACACAAATAAACATTATTGTTAATAACTGTTGTTATTCTTTCATTACTTTGATTTTTGTTTTGAAATTAAATGTATCTGGGGACACATGCCTCTCACTAGTAATCTATTTTTGTCCATCAAGATTATTACTGACAGTGGAACATCAATATAATTTTAAAACACTAAAAAGAAAAATAATAATAAAATTTGTAAAACAAATTGTATTGTATTCAAGAATTATTTTAAATCAACATTTTTGTTAATTATATTTTTTATTTAGTATAACAGTCATGTCTTGATCTTCGTTCATGTTAGAAATATTGTTTGTTTGTTTGTTTGTTTGTTTGCTTTTTGTTCTGCATCATTGTCTAAATTAAATAAATTGTTATATCTTTTTATCAGGAAGGAGCCATCTTGGTTTTTGTTCCAGGCTGGGAGCAGATTAGTACTTTAAACAAAATTCTGCTGAATGACAGACTTTTTAACTCAGGTAAGTTTTTAATATTATTGATCTGAGCAACAGTAGTCCTAAAAACAAAAATATTAACTTTTTGTTATTCATCTTCTTATCTGTCAAGAATTTATTTCAAATCATTGATGTTTTGTGGGCCGTTATTTTTCCCTTTTTTTTAAACCTTTCTCTCTCTGTTCTGTATTATTCACACTAACCCTTCTCTGTGTCCAGATTTTCTCAAAATATATATTCCTCTGAATATTTTGTTTATATTATATAGAATAAATTATAAAATATTTAAAATATCAGGACGTTTTTCTGTAAACTATTATTACATATGATTATTTTTTTTTTTTTTTTTTTTTTTTTTTTTTTTTTTTAATTTTTTTTTTTTTTTTAATGTTTAATCTTTATGAATATTTTAAAAAGCAAAGTTTTTGAGTTAACAATTAATTTTTTTTTTTTTCTTTTTTAATGTCTAATCTTTATGAATATTTTAAAAAGCAAAGTTTTTTGAGTTAACAATTAATAATAAATATTAAAATATATGTATATATATATATAAAATGTTCCTATTTCAGGTAAATTTCGGATTATACCTTTACATTCACTGATGCCCACTGTTAATCAGAAATATGTGTTTGATACCCCCCCACTGGGGGTGAGGAAGATTGTCATAGCAACAAATATAGCCGAAACAAGGTGAATGCCATATATTCACGTAATCCGTTAATTTTGTTTTTTAAACAATAATAATCTTATTATTTGTATCACAGGAGTATTACTAGTGGCGATTTTAGTAGTAAACATTTAGTAGTGGTAGTATTCACAGCAATAGTGGTGATAGTAGTAGTAGTAGTTGTAGTAGTCATAATGGTGGCTATGGTACTAACAGAACAACAGAAGAAGTGTTACTTATAGTACATCAATAATAATTGTAGTAACACTGTTGATGATGGTGATGGTGGTTGTAGTAGTAGTAGTAGTAGGTGTAGCTGTAGTAATATGTAAGTTATTAATGTGATAAACTTTATTTTTCAGTATCACAATAGATGATGTGGTTTTTGTGATTGACTGTGGAAAAATTAAGGTCAAGGACTTCCAGCCAGAGAAGAATCTCAGTACTCTTGAACCCCAGTGGGTTGCCAAGGCCAACTCCAAACAGAGGAAGGGGAGAGCAGGCAGGTTAGTAGGTTGTCTCCCTTGCCTCTTATGAAAGAATTTATGAAACGTTTTTCAGCACAAAGTGAGGAATTTTGTTTAATTCGTTTTTTATTTATTTAAATAATTTCTTAATTAATTATTTAGTTATTTACTGTTTGTTAATTGTTCTTTTGCAATTTTATTTTATTATGGTACTTTTTTAATTTCAATTTGCTTTTTATTATTGTTTGTTTTGTTTTTTTAATTAATTTCTGAGCATTTTAATGATAATTGTTTTGTTTGGTTGTTTTGGGGGGGATTTGGGGGGTTTTTTGTGTTTTTTTGGCTTCTGTGTTTGATTTGGGGTTGCACAGATCTTCACATTTTTATTTATTTATTTATTTATTTTTATTTATTTTTTGAGAGTGCAAGCCAGGTTCACATGTACTTTTTTAATTCACTCATAATTCTTTAATTCCATCATCATTTTCTCTTATCATTCCATCATCTGTTGTCATTACTCATAAATACATTGTTTTAACAATTAATTTATTTTCCCTCATACTATTTTATTTCACGACTCAATCTTTTGTGACGATTCTGCACCGACAGAGTACAGGCTGGTGTTTGCTACCATCTGTACACTAGATTTCACTGGGACACATTCAGAGACTACATACAGCCAGAGATATTAAGAACAAGACTGGAGGAACTGTGTCTTCAAATTAAAGTGAGTCCGTCTGCTAAAATCTGGTAATATTTTTCTATAAAATTAAAAATTCTGTTGGCAATATTTTTGTAATTATTATTATAAAATTAAAATGAGGCTGTTGGCAATAATCCGGTAATATTATAAAATTAAAGTGAGGCTGTCAGCTAAAATGTGGTAATATTATAATAATTAAAGTGAGTTTCTAAGCTAAATCATTAACTTGGTAATATATATTCAGAGAATCACTGAAATGAAATAGAATTAAAATCAGTCTGTCCACAAAAGTATGGTATTTACTATAACTATTATTATTGTTATTGTTATTGTTATTTTAAAATGATATTCACAAAATACATAAAATTATTACTATTTTTATTATTATTACTACCACTAGTGCTGCTACTATTACTACTATACTACTACTTCTACTGCTGATGCTGATGCTGCTATTACTACTTCTACTACTACTACTACGACGATACCACTACTACTATTATTACTGCTACTGCTGTTTCTTCTACTACTACTACTACAAGTACTACTACTGCTGCTTCTGCTACTACCATTACTACTACAACTACCACTACTAAACCGCTATTGCTACTACTACTACTACTACTACTCTGTCATATTTATTATTATGTTTTTTCTAGCTACTAAAACTTGGAAAGATTGTCCCATTTGTTTCGAAAGCAATGCAGCCTCCTTCCATGGAATCTCTCCAGTTGGCCATTGTTACTCTGCAGAACCTGGTACAGTTGAAATTATTTTTTATTTTTACTTTTATTTTTAATTGATAATCATCAATCAATATCTACAATCACTCACACAGCCCAAAAATAATTCAGTGTTTATCTTAGTGAAACAGTTATGAAGTTAATGTTTTATTTGTTATTGTTGTTCTCTTTCTCTTTTTCTCTTTATATATTATTATTATTATTATTATTATTATTATTATTATTATTATTATTATTATTATTATTATTTCTATTGTAATTATTATTATTATTATTATTAATTTTATATAATTCTTTTCTAAATGCATGGTTATTTTATACTATTTTATTTTATTATTATTTTTTTTTTAAATTTAATATAAAATAGTTTATACATTTTATTTTATTAATTTTTCCAAAAAAAAAATAAAAATAATAATAATAAGAAGAATTAATTTTTTTTTTAAATTTTAAATTAATCTTTGATCATTAATATAAACTCCATATATTTCCCAGAATGCACTGGACAAAGATGAAAACCTCCTTCCTCTTGGATACCACTTGGCAAGGATGCCTGTCGACCCTCAGACAGGAAAAATGATTCTGTTTGCGGCCATGTTCAGTTGCCTCGATCCCATACTCACCATAGCAGCAAGCCTCAGTTTCAAGGATGCTTTCCTAGTACCCCTGGTGAGTGAAAAGGTGTGTCAGTGCCTGTGCCTGTGAGAGATTTTTTTTTTTTCTGCTAGTGAAGTGAGTGCAAAGTTTGTGTGACGTTTTCTGTTGGCAAGTAGTCTTGGTTTTTTGTTTTCAAATATCAAGTAAAGTTTCACTGATGTTTTTGTACTCATGAGTAGGGTTAGAGTGAGATTTTCATCATCATCATCATCATCATCATCATCATCATCATTGTTTTTATTACTGATTTTGTTATTATTATTGTTATTGTTATTGTTATTGCTGTTATCAATGCCGTTATTGTTATTATAATTATACTTATTGATATTATCATTATTATGACTACTACTGTTGTTATTATAATTTTTGTTAGTATTGTCATTGTTGTTGATAACATTAGTGATGTTATCATTGTTAATATTACTATATTATTAGTATTGTTGTTGTTGTTGATGAGGATGTTGTTGTTATTACTGCTGTTGTTGTTGATTTTGTTACTGTTATTACTGTTGATGTTGTTGTTGATGATGTTGATGTTGGTACAGGGATGTGAAAGTGAAGTAGATGAAATAAAGACAACACGAAGAGTGATCATCTAATGTTGTTGTTGATGTTGTTGTTGTTACTGCTGTTGATGTTGTTGTTGTTACTACTGTTGTTGTTGATGACGATGTTGTTGTTACAGGGTTGTGAAAGTGAAGTAGATGAAATAAAGAGACACTTGTCAGACAACACAAAGAGTGATCATCTGATGCTGGTGAACGCTTTTCAGGTAGAAATTAATTCTTTATGTCTGTGTGTGTGTGTGTGTGTGTGTGTGTGTGTGTGTGTGTGTGTGTGTGTGTTTGTTAGATGAATTCTTTAATCCAAAAAAAAAAATTCATATTGTATTTTAGATTAGTAAGATACGAAGATATGTCTTCTAAATTGTTTGGGGTTTTGGTTAATGCTCTATATCTATAATATATATATATATATATATATATACAGTGTGTGTGTGTGTGTGTATATATATATATATATGAAATATATATTTTAGGGTTGGGAGAAGTCTCTGAAATCAGGAAATGATCAGAATTATTGTTGGGAACATTTTCTGTCGTCCAGTACTTTAAAGGTCAGTATTATTATTATTATTATTATTATTATTATTATTATTATTATTATTATTATTATAGTAGCAGTATCATAAATTACAGCAGGAGTAACAGTAGTAGTAGTAGTAGTAGTAGTAGTGGTTGTAGCAGCTGCAGCAGTGGTGATGGTAACCATAATAATAGTAAATGAAGAAAAAGTAGTAAAAGTAGTGGTTATAGTAGTAGTAGTAACAGTATAGTAGTTGCAGTAGTAGCAGAAGCTGTAATAGTAGTGGAAGCTATAGTATAAGTAGGAGTAGTAGTAATAGCAGTAGTAGTCGAAGTTGTAATAATGGAAGCTGTAGCAGTAGTAGTGATTGTGAGGTTTTGTGGTAGCAGTGGTAGTAACATTAAATTCTAATGTATGGTTCATTCTTATTGTTTGTCAGTATGTAATTAATTATCTCCCTTAGATAACTCTTCTTTTGACTTCAGTTACTCCGAGACATGAAGAAGCAGTTGGCAGAGCTGTTGTTTGATCTTGGGTTCGTCAGGTCCAGAAATCCACACAACCCTGAGTCTAACATATACTCGGGTAAAGTATTTGTGAAATATTTTATTTCTTAATTTTGTTTCCTTAATAATAGCCTGAATTTGTAAATAGAATAATTTCAAAAGACATTTTATTGAAAATATCAGTTGATAATCTCTCTTAATTTTTTTTATGTTTTTTTTTTTTTTTTTAACTGTTTTGATGAAAATTTATTTTTTATTTTTTATTTATTTAGTTTTTATTTATTTATTAAATTATTTATTTATTTTTTTTATTTATTTACTTATTCGTTTATTCAATTATTTATTTATTTATTTATCTATTTATCTATTTATTTGTTTATTCGTTTGTTTATTTATTTATCTATTTATTTATTTATTTCAGATAATCATTGTTTGGTTAAAGCAGTTCTATGTGCTGGTCTTTATCCAAATGTTGCAAAAGTCCACAAGTGTCCAAAACCAAAAAATAAATTCGGGCAAGTCAATCTCTTTTTTTAACAAATTAACTAATCACCAAGCAAAAAGCAGACAGATAGATTAGATAGATTTACATCACCTTCTATTCATCTATCCATCTATCCATCTAGACATTCATGCATTCTTAAAAAACAGAAAAAACAAATAAATAATACAGACAGACAGAAAAACAAATAAATAATACAGATAGACAGAAAAACAAATAAATAATACAGATAAGGAAAAACCAACAGTCAGAGATAGATAAAAAACAAAACATTTTGAAATGACTCACAGACAGACAGACAGATTATTTTTTATTTTTTAATTTCAGAAAAGTTATTCTTCGGACAAAGAAGGATGGAAAAGTGAGCATACATCCTAAGTCGGTCAATGCGCAGGAAACAGACTTCAAATCCAAGTGGATCGTGTACTGTCATAAATTAAAAACAACACAGGTATGTTTTTTTTTTTTTTTCACATTTCTAAAAGTGTAGGATCAATATTAAATACATGCTTCTTTACTGGTAAATATTTTGATCAAAGATTTAGTTTATTCGTAAATGTTTTGCATGGTATGTGGCAAATTACATACCAGTTCTTTATTTAGTTATTTTCACTATTATTATTTTTTGTTGTTGCTGTTTTTATTTTATTACTGTTATTACCATTGTTACTACTACTACTACTGCTACTATTAACATTTGTACTAATGCAAATACTATTAATACTACTAATAATAATACTAATGATAATGGTATCCCTAATATTACTAGTACTGCTATTGCTACTACTGTACTAGTGCTAATACTACTATAATTTATATTATTATTAATACTAATGATAATAATATGAATACAAATATTAATACTAATACTCCTTCAACTAATTCTCTTATTAATTTTTTGGTGATGAAATTTAGTTTAATTATAGATGTTTGCATGGTGGTATTTGGTGAAAGCTAAAAAAAAGAGGTTTCTGGTTTAAAATAACAAAGGTTATGGCATGTAATGTCCTGGTCATTCATTCATTGCCAACAGCCATTGATGGAAAATGACTAAAAAAAAAAAATAATAATAAACTAAAAAAAAAAATACTGTACATGAATATAGCTTTTTGTTAAATATATCTGTCATTGTTTTACAGTTTCTATACAAATGTTACATCATCCTAAATAATGTTTTATTTTATATATATATTTTTATTTATATATATATATATATTAAACTAATTCAAATGTGTTATTAATTTTTGGTTTGTTTATTATTCTGGTTTTACTAGAATTGTTGTTAACCTTTTATTTCTTCTTCTTCTTGATCTTTTTTTCTTCTTCTTCTTATTATTATTATTATTATTTATAGACTTTTTTCTTTTTTTCCAGATCTATGTACATGATTGTACAATGGTTTCTCCCTACCCATTGCTTTTTTTTGGTGGTGAAATAACTATTGGCAAGGTAACACACATATATACATGTAATCACACACACACACACACACACACACACACACACACACACTCACTTACTATCAAATGTGCACAAATCTTCACGCAGACATTGTAATTATTAACTTCATTTAATGCTGTTGTTGTTGATGTTGACAGGACGATGACCAGGATGTTGTTGTAGTTGATGACTGGATTATTTTCCAAGCCTCACCTGAAACTGCTCATCTTGTTAAGGTAAATTACTATCATTGTTTAAAACTTCACGTAAAGCCGTTTCACCTCAAAGCTCAGGCCCCTTTATATGCCGAGTGATGGTGGAGTAGTAGTAGTTGTAATAGTAGTAGTAGTAGTAGCAGTAGTAGTAGCAGTTTAACAGATGTAGTAGAAGTATAAAAATAATAGTTAGTATTTTTTTTAAATTTCTCATAAAGTTGACATTTCATGTTTTGTAAAGGTGTGGATATAGTTGTAACTGTAGTAGTAGTTTTAATAGTAGTAGTAGTAGTAGTAGCAGTAGTAGTGTAGTAGTAGTAGTAGTAGTAGTAGTTGTAGTAGTAGTAGTAGTAGTAGTAGTTGTAGTAGTAGTTGTTATAGTAGTAGTAGTAATATTAGTAGCCAAAGTAGTATTAGAACTAGTCACATCCAAGTAATGGTAGTAATCTCTTTCCAGCAACGTAATGGATGTAGTAGCAGTCATTGTTGTAGTAGTAGTATTAGTAATGATAGTCGTCACACAAGCTGCTAATGGTAATAAAAAACACAAGTAATAATAATAGCAACATAATGGTTGTAGTAATAATAGTAACATGCTAGTCACATAATAATAATAATAATAATAATAATAATAATAATAATAGGTATCCTGCATAAAGAAATTCTTTTTATTTATTTTTTTATTTATTGTTACTTTTTATTTCTTCTTATCTTACATTTTATTTTTTATTATTATTATTTTTATTTTTTTATTTTATTTTATTTTTTTTTTATCTCATTATCTTACTGTTGAAATATGTTCTTTTGTTCTGTATTTTTCATTTTTTTGTTAATTTGTATATTATTTTTATTTTTTTGTAGGATCTTCGCAAGGAGCTAGATCTTCTGCTGGAACACAAGATCACAAATCCTGGCCCAACCAACTGGAACACCTCAGAGAGAGAAGGAGCCATCATGAAAGCCATTTCAGATCTGATAGCCACAGAGGACTTGGAGTTCCACAACTCAAACAGTTCAACCTATGACAGAACATATCCCGACAGTTCTGCGTCAGGGGTGATGTCACGTTCCGACAGTGCTCCGACTAAATGTTCCTCATTCCAGAAAACATATCCTGACAGTTCATTCTCGGAAAAGACGTATCCTGAAACCTACTTTTCAGAAAGAATGTATCCTGACAGTGAACACAGACAGTCCTCGCGTAACTGGTCCTCTTATTCAACTGACAGAGACTGTCAGAATCGGTCCTCCTCATCCAGGACTCAAAGACATGGTCAAGAGAAATGGTCATCAGAAGGGTACAGATCAGAGAGCCACAAAGGCTACTCAGAAAAGACCAGTGAGTATTATTATTATCATCACCAAGGTGCATCATCGGGAGATTGCAGTACTGGTTACCGTGGAAACGGTTCATCTCAGAGGAACAGAAAGCAAAAGAAAAGGACCAAATTCCGGGTCAGATTGGAGAGGTCGTCATAAATATTTCAGTGACGATTGATTGATAATTATTTGATAAGCCAGGAATATTTTTCAATTTTTTCTTTCTTTCTTTCTTCTTCTTTATTTGTGTTTCTTTCAGTTTTATCATGGACAAAAGTATTTTTGTTTTCATGGACCAAAAAAAGCACAAGTGCCCAAGATTCTGAACTCAGAAAACTCATGACAGATTATGATCTTTCTGAGATATTATTTTTTCATTTTTATAGAGAGAAAAAACGCAACATATTCTTAGAATAATTTTAACTACAAGGTTAAATTGACTCCTTTATCCATTTACAGTATTAAATACATTTTCCAGTATTTTTTGTTATTCAGTTTCGCAGTTTATCGAGACATTTCAATGTAAAGTCTATGACATATGCAATATCAAACTTCCCTATGCAAATACTCACCGATGTATAAAATTAAAGATTGTCACACATAAAACACATATTTTGTTTCATATTTTTGTATGTATTGTCAACATATTTATTTTGGGGTAAAAATAAAAGTGAATTTTGTATTGTATTTTGTATGCTAAATAATGAAAAAAAAAAAATGTATGAATATCTTCCATTGCCCTGGTAATTACTTTTCCCATTCATGCCTAAGCTCCTCGTCTGGTTATTTAAAGCTATGGTATGTGTTTTCCTGTTAATGTTAAACATTTGTTTCTGCCAGTGGCAGAAATACAGAAGAAACTTTTAAAGATTTACATCAGATATATCAAATATTTAAATACTGCTGCCAAGACAAAATGAGTGTGTGTGTGTGTGTGTTTGTTGTTTTATCATACAGAATGAACATATTTTGAACATTGATTCTATACTATTAATAAGATGTACAAAGAATCTGTTTTTACAGATTAATGGACATAGCCATGTCTTTTTTTTGTTTAAATTATAATTTAAAATACTGATTTCAAGTTTATTAATTGAACCAGAAGCATTATTATTTCCATTAAAAACAGAAAGAAAAATAAAGACTAAGGCTTTTTTTTTTTTTGGATTTAATTAAAGAACAAATTCTGTTTGTAACCAGACCAAAAATAATTAGTATTATTTTTGAATATTAATCATTTAAAAAATAACTGGTATGTATGACTTCAATTATACTTGAAAATCGATAAATTATTTTAAAAATTGATAAATTAAAGACAACCGATTATTTGTGATTTCAAGCACTTTATTAACAAACATAAAATTTCCTCACAGTTTACCTCTCCAGCAGAACTGAGGGAAATAACATGAACAAAATTTTGCTAAAAATAGATTCATAAAAAACAGGTGACGTAAACGTCCATTTAATTGCATCTCTCACAGATCAAATGGAGTATCAACAAATAAATATTTAGATCACAAAAGTGAGTCCCTGATTGCATCTCTTGCAGATCAGTAGTACATATTTATTTTAAAAAACAAACAAAAAAAACCTTTAACATGCACTTGAAAGCTAAGAGAGACAGATACATTTTGGTTGGTCATCACTAAAAAATAAAACTTTTTTTTAATCTTTTTTTATTATTATTTAAAACAGTAATTTGTGAAAAAATATGAGAAAATTTGGTATGAAATAGAAATATATGGCATGTACCCACAGAGTATTAAATTTCAATATATTTCGAAATCATTCCGGAAACAGTTTTCAATTTTTGCAAAATATCAGTATTTTCATGATCATAAATGTATCTAAAAATGGAAACCAGTTTTACATTAATGGTGAATTATCCCATTATTTAACTTTTAAATAAAAAAATAAAATAACTTAAACAATATTTTATTTTATTTTATACTTTTGTGCGTCCATGATGGATTTAATTTTATTTAAAAAGAAAAAAAACAAAAATTGAATAATTAAAGTAATTAAAAATTTAATATAAATATTATTGTTGTAGATCCAAAGAATAAAAATAATAATTAAAAGAAAAAATAAATTTGCTGTTTTTACTTGATCTTTTCTAATTCCAGCGATGACCAACCAAAAATACAAATTTTTTTATTTCATTTTTTTTTTATAAAAATCACACGATTATTTTTATCTACAAAATATCTGTGTACAAAATTCCCATTAATTACATCTCTTGTAGATCAATAGGAATCAACAAGGATAGTATATATATATAGTATATAATATATAATAACAGTAAATAAAAGTCTCCAAAAAATATTCTGACAGGTTACAAACTCTGTTGTAGAAAAGTCAGAATTTGCCCCAGACAATTAAAAAAACAAACAAAAAAAAAACATATACATTTATAAATAGTGAAAAACTGCACAAGCAAAGCATTAAAAAATGACAAGGAAATATTCTTGTAATATCTTGACTACCATGTATTTATGGCTGCATGAATGTATATCCCACCAGCTATTCATTTTTGGAAGCATTGAAAAATTGTTTTGTTTTTTGTAGAATGAGACTAGTAAGTAAAAATAATAATAACAATAATAGTAATAATATTATTATTATTATTGTCATTATCATTATCATTATCGTCATCATCATCATCATCATATTGGATTTCATCACATAACAGAATAAATTATCAGTCTCTTTCATATATATATATATAATTTTCTTATACCCTGGAGTTGTTGTAGTTGTAACCGTCAAGACGGTAGATATACCAGACAAGCAGCTTTGACAAGACACACACTGCATAGCACGTGTAATACTACTAATACTACTAAAATAATAAAACAGAAATAATGTAATAATAATAATAATAATAATAATAATAATAATATAATAAAGATAAAACAATAATAAAATATTAATAATAAAACAATAACAGTAAAAATATGATAATAAAAATAAATTATAATAATAATAATACAACAGAAATAATAATAATAATAATAATAATAATAATAATAGATAAAACAATAATAATAATAAATCAATAACAGTGAAAATATGATAATAAAAATAAATTATAATAATAATAATACAACAGAAATAATAATAATAATAACAATAACAATAATAAAACAAAAGTAATAATGTAATAAAACAATAATAGTAATATGATAATAAAAACAGTAATAATCATGTGAAGGTTAATTCAAAATGGTGTAAAACGTAGCACTTTTCATTCAGATCTAAAATCATCTGGTTATTAGGCTTGCTATTTTTCACGACATTCAACTAAATTAAAGCATGTGCACTTACTCACAAACACGTACAAGCACGCACGCACACACACACACACACACACACACACACACACACACGTAACCTCTAACATAATTTCAACATGAAATCGTTCAGTACAATACTGTAAACAGAATCAGATCTCAAAACAATGATGAATGCACCAAACAGATGGATATTTAAAACATTTTTACCAAACAATAAACTTGACAACAATTTCTTCATTCGTTTTTGTTAATTAACCAATTAAACATATCAGAGATGGTTCCAATTCAACATCAGTTAAGCCAAAAGTGGGTGGCACTTGTAGAATATTTGACATTGTTAATAATCTCACTTTTTTAAAAATAATTACAAAATAGACATATTTAATTTTTCTTTCATATACTCTCACTCTCTCTCACACAAAACAAAAATGAGGAATTTGTTATAGGTTGTAATAAAATGTAAACAGGTTTCCATTTAACTCGAATATAATTTTCATGGCAAGACGTGACAAAATATATAAATAAATAAAATTTAAAAAGTGTGCCTATTTGAAAAATCAGTTTTGAGTTACAGGCAAACATACAGGTTGGTTTTTCAAGTATTTTATTTGGACTAGTTTAATTCTTTTCTTCTTTTTTGTTTTGCTTTTGGCACATTCATTATTTGGTTTCATTTTTCTTCTTAAATAAATGATTTTATTATTATTCAGCATCAAGACAGTTTGAAATTTTCTTTCTCAGAACCTTTCTCAATCAATTTTCTCTCCATATATTTTTCTCTCTCTCTCCTATATCTCTTAGTCTGTCTCTGTGTGTGTGTGTGTGTGTGTGTGTGTGTGTGTGATTTAAACTAAAGTTTAGTATGAAATGTATTTTTTTAGTGAAAAACGTTTTCACCTTCTTTTACAAAAATAAATCAATATAATATAATTTTGAATTCATTAAATAATAATAATAATAATAATAATAAATAAATAAATAAATAAATAAATAAATAAATAAAATTTACTGTTTCCATGAGAATTTTATGGGTTTTGACTTTCAAAAGAACGGTTGAACATTTGCTGGTTTATTTTCTGTTATAAATTATCCAAAACAACAATTCAGCATGATGTAATATGGTATATCTTCTGTTATGATTCTAATGTAATGCTGGATTTTACCATACTGTTATTACAACCCTACTGAATATGTAAATGTGTATGCAATATTTTAAACTTTCACAAATGAAAATAATATAATGTATTACTAAAAATCACTCTGCATCTGTGTTATGATTTTTGAATTAAACCAAATGGTCTTGATTAAGGACTGAAATCAAAAATTAATTAGCACTATACTACTGCATGAGAAAACTTAATAGATTTATCTATATATTCCTTCAACTAAAACACTTTTAATAAACAAAAAACATGTTAAAAACCTAAAATATATAACTTTGTAGCAGGTTGGTTCAAATTCAAAGTCTATAACTTTTAATATTTTTTTACATTAAATAAATTAAATTAAAAAATAGAAATTTTAAAAGAAAGAAAAAAAAACCAATAAAAAAATAAAAATAACAAAACTATCAGAATAATAATTAAAAAAAAATATTAAAAATATTAAATATAAATCTAAGTGGCAAGTAACAATTTTAAAAATAAATATATACTTTTGGTTATATTTTAAAGTTTTGATGATAAAATCAAAACTAATAAATAAATAATGGGATTTAAATGAAAAGGTTAGTAATGATATTTTTCATTAACTTAAAAAAAAAGAAAAAAAAAAGGACTAAATAATTAAAAAAAAATAATTAAATAAACAATAAAGTTGTTCTACCAATAAATAAATCTGTCTCAAATACAACATGTTAAAAAAAAAAAAATTATTATTATTTTTGGGTTATATTTTTAAAGTTTTGATCATGGATCCAATACTTGTTGAAAAATAGTAACAGTATGAGATTCAAGATATTGTAAAATGAGATTCAAAGGAAAAAGAAATACTTATTAATTTGAAAGACATTCTTCTTCGTAACTTTTACCATTAAAGCTTTTCGACTCGAAACTGTTGAATGCTTTCTGAAGGTCACAGAGCTGGTCATCATGCTCAGGACAGAAGCTGAGATCCTTGGTGACATCTCTTCCGTTTAAGATCACGCGGAGAACTGCAGAATGTGGTTGCCGTGGCGACGATGAAGCCAACACTTCGAACACAAGCCTGGAGCTCGGAGGAAGCAGTCGCGTCTGCTCAATCCCAACTGCTCTGAGTATGAAGCTCAGAAACGACTCGTCGGAAGAGTAGAGAAGGAAGTCGCTGTCATCTTTGCTGTTGCCTAGCAACCAACGGAAAACATCAGACAGGAAAGGACGGGAGTGTAACTGCGCGAACGTCGAAAAGATGTCATCATTCGAAACGACCCCGACATGGGAGTCGGCCGATTCGAAAAGTCTGCTCAGACCAGTTTCGTTGACTTTCAAACAGCCGCGGTCCCGGCAAGGGAGGTAACCCTGGTCGCACAACCAACCGGAGAGGTACGAGACTATCTGTCTGGGAGAAACGTCGGAGTTTTCAATCCCGAGAAGCGAGTTCAAACCTTCGTCCTGCTTCGCCTTGTCTTTGAAAAGGTGAAATCCTTCGCTGACAGATTTGGACATCTGCTGCTTCAAGTAATCAGCCTTGGAACACGAACATTTCCGTCCTGGCGAACTTCTGCAGAAATTGTCCGTGGATTTCTCGATGAACATTCGAGAGAACTGCTTCTCGTTCAGAAAACCGTGAAGAAAAGCCACAGTCGACTGGTAAGCAGATTCAGAACTAATGCTTCGCGCAGACAAAAAAGTTTCTCTCGATATTTCGCGTAAAACTTTTAACTTTTCCTGTAAGCTTCGGACAATTTCTCACCCACTAGTATTTGTTGTATTGCACCCAAGGGAGATAGCTGTCCCTCTCGGCAGACGGCATCATTCGGAATCATGGAATGAATTTTAAAGCCTCCTTTCTTTCTCTGGACGTTCTTGTAGATGTCAATGACTTCTGGGAAAGTCTGGACTTTGAACACTGGTGATGTTTTTGCTTGTATCTGGAAATCGCAATTTAGACGTGGACTAGAAAGGTGTCCAACTTTGTGTTTAACAGTTGTCTGCCCTTGGCTAATGAGGACTAGAACTTTGTTCAGTTTGTAACCTGAAATACTGGCACCTGTAAACAGAATTAAAAAAAATTATAAATATTTTCATTCTTCTCTTTTTTCTTTTTAATCCATAGTGGCTTACATTTCTACTTTATATTTCTAAACAGGTTGAAATTACAATAATCGTGGTTTTATAAAAATAATTCCATACAAATTAACAAATTAATACATAATAACGACCTTAACATTTTGTTTTTAAATTACCTTCATCACTGATTACGCCCTCTAGTGGCTGCTTACAAAGTTCAATAACTCTTGGATGTTCCAGCAGCTGCACTGACCTCTCTGCAACAGACTGAGGTGACTGGCGTTGCTGAAGGACATTGCGCTGTGGTGACAGATGTTCCTCTTTTGAGATGCTCCTACGACTACGAAAATGTTTATTATTATCTGTCTTTGACTGTTCTGGTAAATTCACACAACAAACTGAAAAAGAAAAAAAAAGCTGACTAAATTATGTAACTAAATAAAGAAGACTACAGCTACGAGATTTTGATGTGATTCCAAAATTCATCGAATAACTATAGCAGGGTTTTTTGTTTTTATTTGCTTCTAGTTCACATCCATTATTAAATAATAAGAAATACCTAATAAATGATAACAGTTTAATGTTTGTTATTCAGTAAATCTCTTCGTTTTACAAGCAACAAATAACAAAATGCTTGTAATGAAAGCTCAACATAACTGGTGTCAGTTGTAAATTTTCTTTTATAATGAAATTGGAAAGGAAATCTGCTTCAATCATTTATACTCATACATATTCTTTCTTTTGTTCTGTCTGTCTGTCTGTCTGTCTATCTCTCTCTCTATCTCACACACACATATACGAAAAAATATGTTCTGTAATCTGATGAACTAGCCATGAAACTGAAAAGGACAGGAACATGCTAAGAAGAGTTTTAGAAAAATGGCCAGCAGAACTGGAAAAAAAAATTTTTGTCAGTCTAAAAGCATTATTTACTAGACGCTTCTTAATGAAGAATATTTACAATTTACAATGAAAAATCACTGCAGAGTTAATAAATGAACAATAAAATGCTTGGGGTTAGGTAATAATTGTTTAGCTAACTATCTTTGTTTCTTCATCTTTCAAATATCAGATAAATAAATGTACTGCAGAGGTATTCTAAACATCTAGTTTATGTCAAATGAATATGTCAGTAATGATGGACACAAAATTAAAACTAAAATTTGATATGCTTCTCCACTCTAAAACTTTGAAAATATCAAATGTAACAGACAGGAGTTTTTTGGATTTATTTCTCTTTTTTTTTTCTTTTGTTGGATTTAGAAACAAATGTCAGATATAAAATATGTCAACAAAAATATGCACTGGTTTCATCTTTTACTTTTATTCTGAAAAAATGCAACCATTAACATAAAGTTTTAATATATATTTTTTTCACAAAATTTATATTCATCAAAATCATTTTTTTTTTTTTTTAATTATTCTTCACAAGTGTTGGTAACAAAAACTTTTTTTCACAAGTTAAAACTAATATATTTATACATGTTATTTTTATTATATCAAATAATAAACTTGTTTTGTGTGTGTGTATGTGTGTGTGTGTGTGTGTGTATATATATATATATATATAAAATTTTAAAATATTGTAAATTTCATTGTTGAAATATGTCAACCTGTTATTAATATGGTAATCAAATTTGTAACAACTGCAATTTAATTGAAATAGAATATCAACATATGTTTATCATATATATATATATATATTTATATTTGCATATATGCAACTTATACTTGGTTATTTATAATTTTAAAATACTGCTATATTTAAAGTGTACCTTCACCTGTACACATATTTAGTGTAACAAGATTCCACATACTTCCAAGTTTTTTTTTTTTTTTGGGATGACTAATGCTTTCACAAATATGTCAATAAAATTGTTACATGTAAAAATATTTACATGCTGCCATTTTACATTTTACAAACTGAAGTTGGGACACTAGAAAAAGTCAGTACAGCAAACTGATCAATGCTGCATGTGACAACGTCATGGCTACAAAATGATGGTGACATCCAAGATATTTTGTACTCTTTCACTGTTTACTTATTACTGATTAAGACTTGATGGTGAAAACGTGAAAATATTCAGAATATTTTTAGACCATTTCTGCACCTCTATACAGACACACTTTCATAAATATATAGTATACTTGGTATATGTAACTTTAAAATATTTATATATTTAAAGATATCAATATACTATTCCTTTATGATTTATCAAACAAAACAAACATGAAATGTAGATGTTTTTTTATTTAGCAAGGAAGAGAAAACCTGGAGAAAAAAAAATATATATATATATAGTTAGATATGTTAGTAGCTATAGCTGTTCTTGCAAATTTTAATAAATATGTTTAAAGTTATTGATAATATTAAAAATGCTCAGCATTTGTGTGTTTGTTCAATCAATCTTTTCATCATAAATCTGGTAAATGGAAAGTAGTAATTTCATCATAATTTTCTGTTTTTCTACCCTTTTTATTTTATGTACTGACTAGAAATCCTATACTCCAGTGGATAACACCTGTCTGTGGACAGGCAAAGATTCACGTCTGAGAACAGATGGCAGGCAAAATTGATCCATAACTAATAAATGAATGTTTGATGAATCCAGTATCATTTGAGGATTGCAAGCAAACACAAACTCACATGTAGTCCCTTGATATACAAAATACAAATAGTTGTCCAGACAGATTTGTATACAAACACACAGAAATATTTAATTTTAAATACATAAATAAAAAGCAAAAGAAACACAGACAGACATACACACATTATTGTTTATTTTTTGTTTACTTATGCAATCTTTCTTTTTCTTGAAGTCAATACGGTACAATTTTAAAATAGACATAGATATAGACAGACATCAAAATAGAAAAAAAAATTAAGTGAAAATTAGACAAAAATAATAATAATAATAATTGTTTGCCAATATAGTAATCTGAATCTGTTTAATATACTTGTGAGGGATTTTTTTTTTTTTTTTTTTTTTTTGATATTTATACTATGTAAACTATGTATGTGTGCATGCATTTTTTAAACAGATATAAATATTAAAACTTGGTCCAGGAAACTGGAAAATGTATATATTCAGATCAGCTCTGGAGGCATGCTTGCCAGATAAATGGTTGGTTAGCTATATCCATATAGGAAAATACTAGCTAGACAGAAACAGACAGGTTAATCAAAATAATTATATATAATAGTGAAAATAACATTCTGACACAAACTCCAAAATAGCACAGTCCCTCATAAATGTTATGTCCTAACTTGACTCAAGGCTAACATTTAAACCAGGCTCAAAAAACTACAGACACCCAGCAAAATATATCAAATATCACAGAGCTGGTCAAAATAAATTAATCCCTGTAATATGATATTGATATAAATAGGTATAAGAGGCAAAAAAAGTTCCATGAACACAATATAACAGAGAGGTATGAACCAAGGTTAAAGACCCATGGGGAATGACCTGAACTTTTTTAAAAAATGTTATTCTTATCTGATCTTCAGGCAGATAAGTTAGAAGCAGTCTAACATTTATTTTTAAAATGGCCGATAAAAAAAAAAATATATAAATATATATATTAACAGCTGTGTTCATTATAACAGCATCTTTGTTTTTTCTCAAAAAAGGTTCATTAGCTTATTTGATATACTGCTAAGATTCAGTTAATTTTATTTGTGTTTATTAATAATGAAACAAAACCAAAAAATAAATAATAACAAGAACAATAATAAATAAATGAATAATTAAATAAACAAAAATTTATTACAAAATTAAAAATAAATTAAATTTAAAAAATATATTAAAAAAATAAAAATTAATATTCCTGTACCACTTTGTGATTGCTTTAAGGAAAAAAAACAAAAAAGCAGTTCTTTTCTAAGAGCAGAATATGAAAGTAGATAGACAGATGGGCACACAATTTTCATCCAGGTATTGGTTAGATGAAGCTAATTATAAATGAGATGAATTTCTACAGTGAAATGAATTCACAAATACATCTCTATCATATGTAACAAATATACAAGCATATACATATTAAAAACTCTGTTGGTACAATAAATGTAGCTGTGTGTATATATTTATATATATTAATAAACATGGATCTCCTACACAGTATTATCTACCATATCATATTGAAAACTGTCCTCAAATTATTTTATTTACAAGCAGTAATCATATTTAACTGGCCTCTCAGAAATCTTTATTGTAATCCTAATACCAATATAAATTCAATTAGTTAAGCATCGATAGAAGTGCCAAATAATTTGATATTAATATTTTACAGACAATTCTGTTGATTGCTTTGTTCTTTGTTAGTATATTTCGTATCTGGTTGTTAATCAGTTCTTATAAACAGAGAGAAGAAACAATTTCAGGCAGTACAATGAATATCAATATGTTCATAAATTTTTAATAACAAGCATGTATCAGCATGTAAGTGGTCCATGATGCATGAATTATTTATCTTCTAGAGATATTTAATAACCAATATTTTTGTTACTTTATCCATAATTATTATTTTAATTTTAGATACATGTACTTATCATATAATTCTTGCATCAGGGTAAATTTGTCTTTGTATGCTCTTAAAAGATGAAGTTATTAAAAATGTTATAATACAGTCAAGTAAAATAATAAAGTAAGCATATATATCAAAATTAAAACCATAAAGAATATGAAGCCAACTATAATTTTTGGACACTGTTAAATTCTGAAGGTCATGTTAAATTTATATAACTGTTTTCACATATTTTCCTTTATACTGAACTTCTTTCTTTGATCACTATTGTTATATATGAAAAATAATAATAATAATAATAATAAATTTCAAAATCAACATGTAATGATATGGGAAAATAAAATTAGTAAAAAAATGTAGAATTTTATAACTGGTATAACTTATATGTGTGTTTTAGAGGGCATAGGGCTGGGTAAAAGAACAGCTTATATTTGTTACCAAAACATATGCTACCTTTTAACATTCATAATATGAAAGTCATTGTTCATGGAAATATTGTTTTAGCTGAAACTGACAAACACAAAATTTCAATCATTTTCTCATGAATTTTTTGTTTTACTTTTTATTTTTTATATATTATTATTATTATTGTTATTATTGTTGTTGTTGTTGTTGATGATAAAATACTAACAATATATATTTTTAATTATTTAAAAAATTAAAATTGTCATATTATGTTGTACATTTTTGTGTTATTATTTATTAAAAAATAAAATCATACATAAGTTATGTTTAATTTATTCAAACTGATACTAACACACACACACGTAATTAAAATTAAAAAGCAGAATAACTATAAATCTTAAAAGTGTTTTTATTTTAACTTTTCAACTGTTGCTACTGTGAAATATTACTGAATTTGAAGAAAAAGTTAATTATAATTTTAAAAAAAGAAAAAAAGTTGGAATAAAGAAAGAAATCATAAATCATTTGTTTCCATGTAATGTTCAATAAAATAAAATGACTTACATATTAAACCAAGAGTGAAAACCATTCCTACATACAGCCATCCTCCACCGACCATACTTCGTTTGTGTGTGCTGCTGCATTTGGCCAACAGCGAAAATAATGAGAAACGATCAACATTTGCCGTCTGCCAAATGAACTAAGCCGGCGAATAAACACGTGTTTCCTCTAGGTCAAGTTCGTATTTGTTTTACTTTTAGTAATGTCCGCCAAAACTGTAAATCTTATTTTCTCCGCTTGTTGTTACTCTGTAGCAGTCCTTACATACCAGTGTTTCCCATTGAGTCAGAATAATGTCGTAACAATCTTCTTTTTCAATCGAAATGACAAGTCCATTTTTAGTAACATGTTTTCTTGTTTTCGGTCACGTACACCGCACGACTGGTTCCGAGTGCTTATGTACGTGAATCGCATCAAAGTGAAAGTGAACGGTGTTAGAATTTGAATTTTGAGCGAAATTTTACTTTAGATTAAAGACAAAAAGGAAATAAAATAAATTTGACATTCTTTCATCAGTTTTAATTTTTTTTTGTAATTTTTACCTTCTTTTTTTTTTCTTTCTTTTTTGTTTAACTGATAGTGATGAAATGTCGCGTAATTCAAGGTCATCCATATTATAATTTTTGACCGCAGGTGCGTGGTTTCAGGTCACGTGTACTCAGTACTGTATTGCAGAAAATATAAGGTTTCTTTCACAATATCGTCTCATACTCTGATCCTGCTAATTTAATAAGTGTTTTCTAACATTTTTACATATCATTGAATGGAAGAGCTAAATGAAAATATCCACAACATTTATTATTATTTATTTTTCTATTCTTTGGAACAATATTGCAAAACAGAGAGTATATAAAATAATAAATCAATTTAAGTAATCGATTTTTTTTTCTTCCGCAGACGATATGTCTCATTATAAATTTAAAATATAAATAATAGTTATGGACTGCTTCATTTTATTTAATTTATCTATCTATCTATCCATCGAACTGTCTATTTATGTTCTATCGATTTTTAGTCTACGTGTTCTCTTGCATGTAAACCTATGCTTAAATATAATGTGTGTGTGTGTGTGTGTGTGTGTGTGTGTGTGTGTGTGTGTGTGTGTGAAGACATTTACATATATAGATACGAAAATACAACCATTCATGTTTACATACATAAATATGTAAATATCTAGAAACATGGTATATAATGATATGTACATACAGACATTATATACTAAACACACACACACACACACACACAGATTATAGAGTACATTAACACCAATGTTTGAAATAAATAATAAGCACACAAAATTCACACAATCGATTTTAAAACGTCAATGGTTGCATTATTACGTTCTTCACCAATGTTTGGAAATTAATTTTAAGCACTTTAGGAAAATTCTAGAAAGGATAGATAGATCTACGTTTAATCGATTTTAAAACGTTAATGGTACAAAATAAAATTGTTAAATTTAAATAATTGTAGTCATAAAATTTTAAATCACAAATTTAGTTTTAATGAACAGTTGTAATAATAAACCCTACCCCTATTTACTGTTACCCTGTATATATATAGATAGATAGATGGATATTTAGTAATAATAGTGGTCAAAAAGCTGGGGTGGTCATTAAATGATAACATTTGAGATTACAGATACAGTTATATTTACTCCAGTTCTCTGGATTATATGAACAAACAAACAAAAATGATTATTTATTTAAATAACTAAAAGTTATAAAATAATATTACGGACCTAATACCATAGTTATAAACATGAACACCATTGTAATTTATATAGATGCCATGCTCCCTTAAACCACACACACCACCCACACACACACACACACACATATATATAGACGTCACAACGGACCCGATATGCGTTTAACTTTTTTTTTTTTTTTTTTCTTTTTTTTTGAGACGAGAGAAAAAGGCCAATAAGATTGAGTGTCCATAAACTGTCATTTTATTTTGATTTTTAATTTTTTTATTTTTCACACACACACACACACACACACGCACGCACACACACACACACACACACACTGTAGCAATTGAATGTGTTAATTTACAGGAAGACTTCAGTAAACTGATGGTGGATTTGTAGGTACATAAACTTCCTCTCCCATCTTTTTGGTCAGTGCCTGAAATCATTCACATCTGCAGTATTTGTTTCTACTACAGCAACAACAACAGTACATGTTATATAAAGCTTTAATATATCCTTTTTTCCCCTTTTTTAATAAAATAAATAGATAGATAAATAATAACAACAACAAGCAGAATAATAATATTAGTGTTACTAGTAACAGTATAACAGCTACTGGTAGCAGTCTAGTAAAAACTGTTAATTAAAAACATACTCTGCAATTCTAGTTATTATTGCTAGTGTTGCTGTTGTTGTTGTTGTTGTACCAGAAACAAATTTTGTGTAACTGTTGTTTATGTATGTTTTGTTTTTTTAAGTTTTCATATGTGTATATATATATGTTCAGTCATATATATTTATTTATTTATTTTTAGTTTTTTTTTTTTTTTTTTTTTTTTTCTTACCGTTTTGTTTTGTTTTGATTTTTGTATTTGTTGGTTCTTCTTGTTGTTGGGGTTTTTGGGGGGGGTGGGTGTTGTTTCTTTTCCTTTATTTTTATTATAAATTTTTGTTTTAAAAATTGTTAACTATTTTACATACATACACACACATACGCTCAAATATACATTCATACAGGTTTTTTTTTTTATAGATTTTTTTGGGGAAGAGAGTTTTTGTTTTGAGTCAGAGGAAAAGGCCAATCAGATTGAGTATCCATAAGCTGGAATTTTATTTTAGTTTTAGGTGACGTTTTAATTTTGAGAGAGAGAATAATAGTAGTAGTAGTTGTCGTGGTTTTAGCATGGTGATGGTTAATAGTAGCAGTGATACTAGTAGTAGTATTAGTGGTAGTGGTAGTAGTTGTAGCAGCAGTAGTAGTAATAAAAGTGGTGATAGTGATAAAAATGGAGTGACGTCATCAAAGAATGACAGTAATTTATTATTAATACAAGATAGAAAGAAAACAATTATTTTATTACAGACCTGACTCTTTCTTTGCTGAGATTTGCTTTTATATAAACATGCACGTGTATGCCCACGCTTGTGTGTGTATGTGTGTGTAGAGTGTATGCACATGCTCACATAAACCATATAAACACACACACACATACACACACACACACATACACACACACACACACACACACACAGACGTCACAACGGACCCGGTATGCGTTTAACTTTTCTTTTTATTTATTTATTTATTTATTTATTTTTTGAAACGAAAGAAAAAGGCCAATAAGATTGAGTGTCCATAAACTGTCTTTTTTTTGTTTTTACGACAATTTTTAAATTTGTTTTACACAAACTGTCATTTTATTTTGATTTTAATTTCACACATTTTTCAAACACACACACACACACACACACACACACACACACACACACACACACACACAAACTGTAGCAATTGAATGTGTTAATTTACAGGAAGACTTCGGTAAGCTAATATTGCTGATGGTGGATTTGTAGGTACATAAACTTCCTCTCACATCTTTTTGGTCAGTGCCTGAAATCATACACATCTGCAGTATTTGTTTGTACTACAGCAACAACAACAGTAAATGTTATTTTCCTTTTTTTTAAATAGAATAAATAGATCAATAAATAATAACAACAACAAGCATTCTTTTAATTTTATTTCTATTATAACAGGTTTTAAAAAACTGTTTAAAAATTGTTAACTATTTTAATTAAAAACATACACTGCAATTCTCATATATACATACGTTTATACATATTTACAGGTTGTTTCTGTTGTTTTTTTCTAATCAAATTTTTATTTTTTTTTTTTTTTTTTTGTATGTGTATTATTTTGTTTGTTTTTTTTTTTTTGAGTCGAGAGAAAAAGGCCAATCAGATTGAGTATCCATTAGCTGGAATTTTATTTTTTCGTTTTTTTTAGTTTTAGTTTTGTTATTTATTTTTTTTTTTTTCACATTTTGTTTTATTTTGATTTTTGTAAATGAATGTTCTTCTTGTTGTTGGGGTTTTCGGGGTGGGTATTGTTTCTTTTACTTTATTTTTATTATAAATTTTTTTTAAAACTTGTTGAAATTTTATAGATCTGCAGTATTTGTTTCGCTCAAATATAACAACAGAATAATTTTTTTTTTAGATTTTTTTTGGGGAAGAAACAAACAACAGTTGTTGTTTTTAGTCGAGAGGAAAAGGCCAATCAGATTGACATCCATAAGCTGGAATTTTATTTTAGTTTTAGGTGACGTTTTTTTTGAGAGAGAGAATAATAGTAGTAGTTTCTTGTCGTGGTTTTAAATATGGTGGTGGTTACTGTATGTTTGATACTAGTAGTAGTATTTGTGTTTGTGTTTAAGTTGTAACAACAGTAGTAGTAATAAAAGTGGTGATGGTGGTGATAGTGATAACAATGGGGTTTTTTAGTTTTTGTTTGATAGTAATTGTTTTAAGTCCAAGAAAAAAGCAATCAGACTTATTTTATTACAGACCTAACTCTTTCTTTTCTGAGGTTTGCTATTTTAAACATTTTATTTTTGGGTGTATTTTCTGTTATTTTATGCACATGCTCACATAAACCATAAACACACACACACACACACACACACACATAGATATATAAACGTCATATTGGACCCGATATATGTTTTTTACTACATTTTTCTTTTAATTTTTTTCGGGTCAAAAAGGTTGAAATCATATTGATGTCCAGTATTTGTCATTTTATTTTGATTTTAATTTTTTAATTTTTTAACACACAACAAGCACACTAATAAACAACAGTATAAATGAATGTGGTAATTTAATAAAACTTAATTAAAACATATTGCAATGGTTGTTATTATTACTAGTATTGCCATTTTTGTTGCCTAAATTACACATTGCAGTTGTTGTTTCTGTACCAGCAACAACAGTAAATGTTATTTTGTTTTTATTAATAGAATAAATTTGTCAATAAATAATAACAAATAATTCTTTTTCTTTATTTTTTTATTATAAATGTTGGTTTTAAAAAACACCGTTTAAAAATTGTTAACTATTTTACATACATACACACACACACACAGAGAGATATATACATACATTTATACATATTGACAGGTTGTTTCTTTGTTTTTTTAATCGTTTTTGTTTTGTTGTTGTTGTTTTTTTATTTTTTATCGTTTTGTTTTGTTTCCATTTTGGAATTTTATTTTGTTTTTGTTTTAATTGTTTTTTGAGTCGAGAGAAAAAAGGCCAATCAGATTTTATCCATAAGCTGGAATTTTATTTTAAAAAAAACTTTAGTTTTAATTGTTTTTTATTGTTTTATTTTGAGTCGAGAGAAAAAGGCCAACCAGATTGAGTTCCATTTTTGGAATTTTATTTTAGTTTTAGTTTTAGTTTTTGGGTTTTTGAGACACAAAGGCACAATCAGACTGAGTATATATCCAACTATAGCAATTGAATGTTTAATTTTCGTTTTAGTTTCGGTAAACTGATTTTTGATATATATGATGGTACGTATTTCTATTACGTCTTTTCAGTCACTGGTTGAAATCATATAGATCTGCAGTATTTGTTTCTGCAACAGTAACGACAACAGTATAATAACAACAACAAGCAGACTAATAAAATTAGTATACTAACAACAGTATAACTATTAGTGGTAACAAATAAAACTGTTAATTAGAACATATTGCAACTCTTGTTATTATTACTAGTGTTGCCGTTGTTGTTGCTATTGTTGTTGTTGTTTCTGTACCAGAAACAAATATTGCATTATGTTTGTATGTGTGTAATTGTGTTTCTGTTTAAGTCTCAACATACTTACATACACACACACACAGAGAGAGAGAGAGAGAGAGAGAGAGAGAGAGAGAGAGAGAGAGAGAGAGAGAGAGAGAGAGAGAGAGAGAGAGAGAGAGTTCAGTCACTTGCATTTATTTGTTTTGCTGTTGTTTTTGTTTTTATTTGTCTTTTTTTTCTTCTTCTTCTTATCGTTTTGTTCTGTTCTGATTTTTGTTTTTGTTGGTTGTTGTGTTTTGTTGTTTTTTTATTCTTGTTTATTTTATTTTATTTTTATTATAAAATGTAAAAAAAAAAAAAAAAAAATATTTTTAGAAAAATCCGTTTAAAAATTGTTAACTATTTTGGTGCATGCATACTCGTTCAGCTGCCTTTTTTCACGTTCTTTAAAATGTTTTTATGTCCTCCACTAATGGAATTATTGAATAGGCGCCGTCTGAAGTTTGCAGGATTGTCACGTGATCTAAACATTTCCAGCACAGTCAGTTATTAATTAAAATTTAGTGGCTTTATAAATATATCTAAAAAAAGCTAAATGTTATTTTCAAGTGGTTGTTGTTGTTGTTGTTGTTGCTGTTGTTCTCACTGTTGTTTAGCTTTTCGGGAGGGGGGTGGTATTTGGTTATTTGTTTTAAAAATGTTATTTAGTATACTTGTTTATTTATTATGAATATTTTTGTTTAATTATGTTGTTCAAACATTTACTGATTCACTCATTATGAGTGTTATTTTTTTTATTTTTGTTTGTTTGAAGTAAACATGTAATTATGGAATTTATGAAACGTGTAAGAAAATTAAATTATCTCAATGTACATATATTACGTATTGTTATTATATATGTATACAGAGAGAGAGAGAGAGAGAGAGAGAGAGAGAGAGAGAGAGAGAGAGAGAGAGAGAGAGAGAGAGAGAGAGAGAGAGAGAGAGAGAGACTTATATATCTGACTTGTGGGATTTTGATTAAATATGAAATTGTGAAGGTGGATAAAAGCAAATATTTCTTTGTCTGAGATATTATTTATTTCTTCTTCATATTCTTATTATTCTTATTCTTTTTCGTGGTCTTGGTCGTATTTGTTGTTCGTCGTTGTAGTAGTAACAGAAGTAGGAGTAGCAGTAATATTTGCATTCTCTGTTCTTTTAACAATAAGGACTATTATATTACATCTTACCATCAATAGAACCATGTAACACAACACTGGTAGGAACGGGAGAAAACTTTAGTAGGTTAACTAGAACAAGAGAGAGAGAGAGAGAGAGAGAGAGAGAGAAAAAAAAAATTTACTTCAACAACCAAAATATTGATTTTGATCCTACAATAACTACTACTACTACTACTACTACTACTACTACTACTACTGCTGCTACTACTACTACTACCACAACAACAACAAGAAAGAAAGAACGAAAGAAAGAAAGACTGAAAGATAAGTTCGAACTAACCAAAGCCGCTCTTAATGAACTCTGTTTTGAATCAAACTTAGAATCGACCGTCTTGACAAGAGTCTGGCATCGTATTTCCAATTATTAATTTCTGCAGAAATTAATATTTCTAATTATCAGCATTGTGCGGGGTTGACACCATTACTTACGTCGTTGTTATGTGTAACAATAATTACAGACCGGAAACACGTTATTATCTTAATCCGAAACCAACATGGCGGGATCCTAGCAGCGCACAATTAGAAATAAAAATATCAAATAACATGTACGTTTATTCACTTCGTCAGAACATTGCCCACGTTTTTTTTTTTTTTTTTTTTGTAATCCACACACGCGCGTTTAATAATTAACATGCACAGAAAGAAATTCATCTTAACGAACTAAAATGTATTTATTAACAAAGATGTAAGTGTACGAACACCCACGCACGCGCGCGCTCAAACACACACGCTCGCGCGGGCGCGCCTGTCTATACGTACATACATAGACACATGACAAGGAAAACATTGACATAAATGCATAAACACATATACATATGTAGTCATTTATACAGGCCCGCGAACTCACGTACACGAACACACATACACATACATCCATGCATATATACATACATTCAAACATACATACATACACACACACACATACGCTGATATATATACGTACGTTTATACGTATATACATACATGCACACGCATCAATACTCATACATACATATATATATATATATATATATACATATACATACATGACAACCAGACATACATCTCTACACACACGTACACAAACATACATATACACACACGTAGACAAACATACATATACACACATACATACATACACCCACATATACACATATTTTCCTTATGGCTTTATGCGCAAACATTCGTACCTCCCCGTAGCGTTCTTTTGTATCGCAAAACTTCCACATATGCTGTTCGCTTACTTCCTTCCACGAACACATACATACTACACCTGATTACCTACATGGACCTACCTGTGCGACCTTGACCTTGTACAGAATCTACGCAACACATATACACATATTTACAGACAAACAGATCAGTCCCGTTGTTAAATTATTATTACTGATGTTATCTGTAATATTATTGTGTTTATTGGTTGAAGACGATGTTCTCATGAATAGTTGTTGTTTTTCATTGTTACAGAGGATTGTAGTCGTTGTTGCTGCTGCAGTTTATAATGTTGTTGTTGTTGTTGTTAACATTGTTAAGTGTTGCTGCAGTTGTTGCTGTTTACAATAAAGTTATTGTGGATATCTGATATTGCTGGGTGTTTCTTTTTTTCTTTTTTTTTTAACGTTGTTAAGTCTCTTCTTTTTGTTGTTGACAATGACGTCGTAGCAGTAGCCGTTGTGGTTGCTTATCCCATTTCCCCTAGCTTATCCCAGTTCCCCATTTCAAATGATGTTTTCTCCCTTCTGTGAGAAGGTTCATTTTTAAAAAAAAAAAGATTTCTTGCTGTTTATCATTAAACGAAACCAGCGGAACGACAATAACGGGTTTCTTCGCTATAATCATATGTTTAACACTTAACCGTTAATATTAGAAGAAAAAAAGAAGATCTGGAATCATTAGATATATTTGTTAAATAATGATGATAATGGCATATTGATGATGATGACTGATGATGGTGGTGATGGTAACGATGATGATTTTATTAATAATATTGCTGTTGTCATAGATGTTACTTTATTGTTATTATTAAAAAATAATAATTCGATTGCCTTTTGTTTTGTTTATTTATTGGTTTTTATTTTGTTTGTGTTTGAGTGTTGTTGTTGTTTGTTGTTGTTATTTTCTTTGGTTTTTACTCTTGTTCTGTTTGATTTAATCTTTTCGAATAACACCGTATAACACACATGCATACAAACAGCCAACTTCAGTTACTAATGTTTATTTATGATATTAATAACAATTTTTTTACTATAATTATGTCAACGTAATTACATATAAATGTTCCTTTGTACAGTTTTATTTACATCGATATAAAAAAAAAAAAAAAAAAAAAAAAAAGAAAGAAAGAAAGAAAAAAAAAAAAGCTAAATTGGCACGCACATTAATTTTATCTGTTTACGAAACGGTCGACATAGATTTCAGCCAATCAGAACGCCGGAAGATAACGCGCCAGACCTAACGCTAACTAAAATAAGCAGACGAGCTTAATTTAAGTGCGCGCCAAAAAGATACGAGACATTGTTCGTTTAGTCCACAAAAGTAATAAACAAAAAAATGATACCTTGCACTCTTTGAAACTGTTCGCCTCTGTTTCTTTTTCTTTCTTTTTTTTAATAGAAGACTTAGGCGAGGGAGGAAAGTATTAATAAACAACATTTGTAAATTTATAGGGGTTTGCGGGGGTGGTTGTTGCCGGGGGAACGGTGATAATGGCAGGAAGTACGTTTTTGATACTTCAATAAATCACAACAACAACAACAACAACAACACATAAAAAATTAATAAATACATTTTAAAAATTAGTAATAATAATAATAATGAAAGAAAGAAAAACGAACAAAAAGTGTTTATATACTTGTGCTGATTTCTGTATTTGTTATTTCTTAGTTTGTTAATAAATAGAATAGATATTTAAATAATGAAAAGTACACATAAGCGATTGTTTAATATTTTGTTTGTTTGTTATTGGGTTGGAACAAAAAGGGTTCATTAGGTGAAATACTAAGACAGTATTTATAAATATACACAGTGTGTCATTTTGTTCACTTTAAGAATATGTATATTAATACGCCATGTTTTAGTCACGTATGAAACGAAGTCACGATGCCTAGACAACACATATCGAATAAACGTTATGAGCTTTTGTCCCAAATTATTTATTTATTTATTTGGTTGGTTGGTTAGTTAGATAGTTAGCTAGTTGGTTAGTTAGTTATTCACTTGCCTGAGCGGACTAAAACTCAGAAGTTAAAGCGTTTTCCCTTGTCTTGTTATCTCATAATCATTTATCTCCGAATTATCTCAATCCTGTTCCAAACATAGCTCCTGGACTTGTTTATTAAAGGTTATGTACGTACTGTTCTGTATGTAGTATTATTTGAATTTATGTTTAATTTCATCTTATTTTAAGATATTTTAATAAATGTTAAACACACACACACACACACACACACACATACCGTTCTGTAGGTAATAGTATGATATAAAGGTTATGGTAAGTACTGTCATGTTTGGTGGAGAATTGCAGAATGATATGAAGGTAGCTTGCTGCTAATTGATCAGAATAGCTAAGGCTGTAGTTAATGGCATACGGTTTTACCTGTCTTAAAAACTATTCCTTAATAAACAATACTTTTATTTAAAAAAAAAAAAAAAAAAAAGAAAAGAAAGAAAGAGGAAAGAAGGAAAGAAAAAAAAAAGAAACGCGAGAGAGAAGAAAAAGAAAAGAAAAAATAGAAAAAAAATAAGAAAAAAAGAATGTACTTTGAGATCCATGGCTGTTTATGTCATTATAATATACCGACTTACTGCAAAACCTTTGTCTTTAAAGCCATAATTGTTTTTCTAGCTTCTTGTTTGAGTACACACTCTCATTTACGTGCTGACCCTCACACTCAGTAACTGAGAGAGAGAGAGAGAGAGAGAGAGAGAGAGAGAGAGAGAGAGAGAGAGAGAGAGAGAGAGAGAGAGATTTATTCTAATACCTTCATCCTCGCTCTCCCCATTTGTTCCAAATTCCGCCCTTAACCGCAGTCTTGCAAAATGTTGTTTACCGTGAATCTCGCGTGCTAAGAGGTCAGAATAGCATGACACCTGTGAGGTCACCCGACACCGCTACATACCGTGAAGTGGGACAAAGAACCCATAATTCCGGTCACTGAGAAATGTCGTCAAGAACCACACACACACACACCTGTTTGGTTACATACAAGTTTTTTTTTTGTTTTTTTTTCTCTCTGACAGTGTGTTGAGTGTAGTTTCCGGTTTTCATTTATACTCGAGCAATAAATAAGGAACGACCGTGTAAGGCTAGAGTTTTATTTGGAACGCGGGAACCTTGCATAAGTCACGTGATGTAACACGAGATGTCTTTTGTTGTTGTTATTCTTAGTTCAGGTTTTTGTTTGTATGTTCAGAGCTCACGATTTCGTCATTCACTCTTTTTGTAGTGTTCATCTTTTTTTTTTTTTCTTTTTTCTTCCTTTTCTTCTTCTTCCTGTTATTATTATTATTGTTGTTGTTGTCGCTGTTGTTTTTCTGTTGTTGTTGTCTTTTTCTGTCTTGTTTTTACTTCTTATTATTTTTCTTATTCTTATTTTATTTTTATCTACTTTTCATTTTTGAGACACTCACAAGCATTCACCCACTACTGCTACGATTACTACGCTGTTGCTTCTGTGACTACCACCACAACCTCTACTACAACTACTACAACTAGTACTACTACTACTACTACTACTACTACTATTACTGCTATTACAATTAACACTATACTGTTATTACTACTGTTACGAGAGAGAGAGAGAGAGAGAGAGAGAGAGAGAGAGAGAGAGAGAGAGAGAGAGAGAGAGAGAGAGAGAGAGAGAGAGAGAGAGAGAGAGAGAGAGAGAGAGAGAGAGAGAGAGAGAGAGAGAGGAAACGAATATCTAGTCTAGTTAATTCCTGGATTTATAAAAATTAATAATAATAATAAAGTAGTAGTAGTAGTAATAGTAGTAGTAGTAGCAGCAGCAGCAGTAAAAACAAGGAAAAAAGAAAGACAGAAGAAAACAAATGAGGTACAAAAAAAAAAAAAAAAACACGTAAGTAGGGATTCTTCAAGTTGTGAAATTCTATTGGTTGCCTCTACAGAAATGTCATCTAAAACAGGCATGTCACGATAACATGTCATGGCGTACTACATATCGCTTCAAATGTTTGTCATATCCGATTATGTTCGCAAACAGTTAGCTGATACGGTTTCGCTAATAAAACCAACAATAGTATTGAAGGGCGGAGGTAGGGAAACTTTCAAAATGTTTCTGAAGCCTCCAGTACAAATCCATGCAAACCGACGAAGTAGAAATACGTTTCATTTAAAGAACAGAAATACGTTGAGAAATGTTTGTATGGGTAGATAGCTAGATAGACATACACACGTACATACATACGTAGATACGTAGAAATAACATGCAGAGAATCGGCAGAAGGTTGCAGAACCTCGGGTAATCGCCCCCGGGGGGGATATCACGTGCTATATGGCGCCAACATCACGTATTTGAGATCATCGCATTATAAAAATGAAAAAATGTTAAATAATAAAAAATAGATTCAATAAACGAATAAATAAATAAATAAAATGTGAAAATTCTTTGAGTGGAGCCAGATTGTCGGACAACTGATTGTTAATTTTTAATGTTTCAGTATCAAACTGTGAAAACGAGCTGACAAAAGATGTATCCATGTTAGGTTGCGGTATTAAAATGTCCGGGACGCTAAACACCCTACAGCAGTCCCCTACGTACATAGACAGACACAAATTTAAATAAATAAATAAATAAATAATATTTGTATTACATAAAATAATAATAACACAAACAAACAAACAAAAAAATACAATATATATATATATATATATATATAAAAATAAATAAATAAAAATCATCAATTTCGGTATTATCTATCTATCTATCTATCTATCTATCCATCCAACTATCTATCCATCCATCCAACTATCTATAGTACTCAGTTTCTCTTTATTTTATTATTATTATTATAGTTGTTGTTGTTGTTTTTGTTATTTATTACATGGCCGTAACAACACTGAGGCAAATGCCTCATACCGAAATTGACAATTTTTTATTATTTTATATATATTTTTTTTTATTATTATTATTTTATGTAATACAAAGATCTTATTTTATTTAATACAAAGATTTTATTTTAAAAATATAAAATATAGATCTGTGTTGCGACAGAAACAATATCTACTTTCAAATCGCAGCTTCTAGGGGGTCTTAGACAGTTCCCCAGAGTACTCGCCTAAAGTTTTTTGCCTCGTTTCAAAAAGAGTCCAGTTACGGCCAAGTATTATTATTATTATTATTATTATTATTATTATTATTATTATATTACTTATTTTATTTTATTTTATTTTTATTTTTATTTTTATTTTTTTTCCCGCCTCGATCGCAGACGAGAGACACGTGCTTGTCTGACATTCTGTCGCGGTCGTCTAAGGACGTGACCTCTTGAACCATGTCATGTTTCACATCATGGCGGTTGTGTTCTTTTCCACTCGGGAGCGATGCGGTAACAAAGAAAAGAGGCATGACGGCGTTTGTCGACCGCCGGCAAGTATTTCTTTGAACCCAGACCACGGGGCTAGACTTGACCTTCGTGTTATTAAGAGGAATACTAATAATAAGACGAAGAAGAAGAAACATAAACTACATAAATAATATTGCATATAGCTTTAGACACGCTCAGAAAATAAACAAATAGAATTTACACAAGTGACGTAATGTCAGTAACATTAGTAGAAAACTAGGCCAAACACAAATGTGTGACGTCACAACATGGGAGAATATTCGACTATGGAATCTTTTATAGTACGGTATCGGTAAGCAGTGTTATTACATATTTTGTCATCATCATCATCATCATCATCATAATGAAGAAGCATAAGAATAATAAGAATAACAATAATTCCGTATTTTGAATTATTTTATAAATTTTATTCTATTGGGTTGAGGAATAAGTCATTGCGGTTCAGTTAAATCTAATTATTACGCAGAAGAAAGCTTAAGCTTAATTGATAACAAGATGTAATATTTTAATCAATATTTGTATTCTCCGTTGTTATTTACCATCTCTTCCCAACGGTCAACAAGTTTTTCGATGCCTCTGCAATAGTAATCTGAACCAATTATGAACCGCAATGACTTATTCCTCATCCCTATAAAACGTGCACACCCTTTCAAATGATTTTCGTTTTTGTTTTTTTTTCATTCGCGAATAAAAGGCATGTAAAAAAAAAGTCACAACTTACAGCAATGGCATCCATTACAAATATGTGTGCGGGTGGGTGGGTGGGTGGGTGCGTGCGTGTGTGCATGTGTGTAAAAAAATGTGCCAGTTTAATATATAATGTAATGTAATATTTAATATTTCCATAGATTATGTATTGGTATAATTCAGTACAGCAATAATTTTAAAACCTGCATCTTTTTAATTAAAATAAAACTGTACGGTACTGACACATAATTAGCACGCGCCTTGATTAATTTAATTACCAAAGCGTGTGTCTCCTAAATGTCCCTTTGTAATGATGATCACGTTCTAGATGCATAATACAAGCAGGCGCCATCTTTAAATAAAAACTAATTTACTTCACAGAATACTTCAGGTCAGAAAAATGCACTTGCTTGACGTGAGGACTTTCGCTAATTTCACATCTTAAAAGCAAGAGAAAATAGTGCAGCCTAATTATCGTAAGAGAAAAAAAAAAATAATAAAAAAATTATAAATTATATAAAAAAAAAGAGAACTGAAAAAACGAGAAGAATAGCCATACGCAGTTATCAGAAATACCCTAAGGACACGAATTCATGTGAAAAACAGGCTTGAATCCATGTGCCCTTTCAGTCTGCTGAATCTAATCAAAAATGGTGAAACTTACGCAAGGGAAAAAAAAAAAAAAAAAAAAAAAAAAAGAAAGTATACAAGACCGAAAAATCGCGTAGCGCCCAGAACGAGGCTTAGGTGTCGCCTGATCGATACGAAGTTGAGCAATGACGTCTGTTCAAAGCAACGCCGTCTCTGTCTTCGGCTTCTAAATAGTCTCATTTCCCCACTTCGCGGGAATTAATGACATTTTCGTCTTCTTTCGCAGAAGATCTTAGAAACTACGTCTGCAGCTACTTTTTTTTTCTTCTTGTCATTTTCTTGCGCAAAAGCATTTTAATATCGATTTTTACCTTAGTCTGTAGTTTTAAGATCTCCGAGCATATTTTTTTTTTCTTTCTTTCTTTCTTTATAAATTACGTGTGTTTGAGTTTTTAATTTAGATCTTTAACAGTTCTACTGGTTTTAAAGCATGTTTGATATATTTACTGAGTGAGAGATCGAGACAAATGAAAGCAAGAAAGAAAGAAGGAACAAAGAATTGATTAAAAAAGAAAGATATAAACGGAAGAAAAGAAAAACGAATGAATGAAAGAAATGGTGTGTGAAGAGAGAATGGTGGAAATAATAAAATAAAGGAATAAAGACAGAAAGATACAGAAACAAATAAACAAATAAGAAGGAAAAATATAAATAAAAACAATTTAAAAAATGTATTCTACTTGATTATTCTTAATACACTGAACGATAGAATAAAGAAAAAAAAAGGAAAAGAGAGAATGAAAATGTCATGGTATGTAATCAGATGGGTTGCTATATTATAAAATAAATAAATTAATTAATTAATTAACTCTCGTGTGGCAGTTTATTATTTTTTGTTTCTCGCCAGCTGATAGGAAAAATCCTTTAAAGTCTGCCGCAGTAAATTCTCGCGACAAAAAGTTCAGTGGGCGAAATCTCGCGAGACTTGTCCGTCGCTATATAAATGAGAATATGGCTGACATGAATAATTATTATCGATAAAAAAGGACGACAGTTTTGTTATTCTAGAAATAAAGATATTAAAATTTAGCACATAAGATTCCGAGAAGATAGTATTGCAGGTTTTTATTTTTTTTTTTTTTTTTTTTTTTGGGGGGGGGCTTCTTTTGAATAAAAATTAAGACGATAAGGATTTGTTCCTTATTTATTTATTTGTTATTTTATTTATTTATTTATTTATTATGATGATGATCATCATCATCATCATTATTATTATTATTATTATTATTATTATTATTATTATTATTATGAGATTTTTTTTTAATAATCTTTTCTTTCTTTTGTTGTTTATGATGATGACTTCTTTAAATTGAAAGCAGTTGCATCTTGACTGATTGGTATATATTTTACGTTCATGATGTCTAATCTACTTTCATAAAAAAAAAAACTCACAACATTATTCGTCTTTAAGTAGAATCTAACAGCTTAATATTTACTGATTATTCTGGGATCACTAATACTTGATTAATTTATAGTATTTGAATTTATGTTTAATTTCATCTTATTTTAAGATATTTTTTATTGTTATTTATTTTATTTTATTTTATTTTTTTATGTTTATGTATATGTTGATTAGTAGGTAGGTATGTGCATGTACTAATGCATGAAGATATATATAGGCACGGTATGAATGAATATATGTATGTATGTATGTATGTATCTGTATATGTTTGAGTCTGTATAATGTGTATGTGTGTGTATATATATATATATATATGCGTGTGTGTGGGCGTGTGGGTGTATACGTTTTTATGTATCTACTTATATATATATACGTCAAAATGATGCATTT
>CM022674.1:3783109-3788109 GCA_012295275.1 Chrysomallon squamiferum
AGATTTTTTTTTTTTTTTTTCTCACTAATTTCGTTGTTTCGTCACTGATTTTGTCATAGGAATGCTACTAATTCTCTGACGTAGCTATCAGCCTCGATCTAGCTTTTAACTAATAGCGTATCTGTGACGTAACTGTCGGCCTCGCTGTGAATTTTGATAGGGTTTTATTCTGCGACTCAAAAATATTGGTTCTATTTTTCTTTTTTTTATTCTTTTTCAGATTTGTTCTTCTTTTTCTTTTTGTAAATGTTTTTTTTTTTTTTTTATTCTCCCATAAATTTTCTTCGCTTTCTCATTTTCTTCTGTCACTCCCCTTGTTATTATTATTATTTTTTTGATTTCTTTAACTTCTATAACCTCCTTTCTTCTTCTTCTTCTTCTCCTTCTTCTTCTTCTTCTTCTTAGGAAACAATATGTATAACGTAACATTCGATAAAGTATCACACGAAATAATTTTTTGGAAAACTAATAATCATAAAATAAAACATTCCTCCATAAAAATGTCAGGAAAATATTTTGCGTAAATTAATCTTCGAAATCCTTCCGTTGTCATGGTCATAAAGGCGTGTTCATACTGAATGAATTGTCTTAATTCAGCGCAGTGAATTCTGAATTCACACTGAGTTAATTTCAATAATGAACTGAAGAGAAAAAAAAGTGATATGTTTGACGCAAAATAAATAAATAAATAAATTAATTAATTAATTAAAAACAAAAAGGAAATAATATATAAATATAATAAAAGTTATAAAAAAAATCTCAAGAGGAAATACACAGAGAGAGACAGACAGAGACAGGCAGAGAGAGAGAGACAGACACACAGAGAGAGAGAGAGATAATTTTATTTATTCATGTTTTTTACTGCCCACGAAAGTTAGATTAACAATAAGAAGAGAATTGTCCATCATACTTCTAATTTATGATTACAAAATGAACTAAAAAAAAAGATAAAAGGCCGTATCTAACTTTATTCACTTAATTCCATCTGATGCTGGCACGTAATAAAGAAAAAGAAACACACGGAAAATATCCGTTTCAAAATGGCGTCTGTTGGTCCACTGACGCAGATACCACTCCACCATAGCCGCCATGTTTGGCTAGCCGTCTGCTTTCGCGTCTACTACTACTATCCATATCCCTCCCAAAACAACAAAACATTAAAAAAAATCTATCTCTCTTTCTCTCTTACACGCGGAGCGGAGAGTACAACTGGCCACTGGTCGATTTTTATTAACTTCAGCCTGGCGGTCAGTTTATCGATTTTTTTTTTTTTTTTTTTTTTTCCTCGTTACTCAAACCCTCCCCCAACACTCCTCCTTCCCCCCCACACCTCTCCATTTTTTTTTTTGGTTTGACCTTCAGCAAAATTCCACAGCAGGCCGTGCGTCTGGGAATATAATCTCTTACAATTGTTATCGCAATCAAATTACGAGGCGCAGACGAAAATAAACAGATCGAAGTGTCTGCTGGACTTGGACTTGGCTGGTTCTGCGGTGGCCAGCCAGTCTGGTAAATTACGCCCACTCCAACGGCGCCAGCGGTCGCAGACGGACATTAATTTGCGGTCAGATGAAAATACCAATAATCTGTCTGCTAGACTGGTAGGCGGCCGAAGGTGACCTTAGACTGGAACTTCGCAGACGACTGTGCTGTGCTGTGCTGTGTGAGCGTCTAAGTGCTAAAAAGGATGTTAGTTGCAAAAGGGTTTTTTTGTTTTGAATGCAGTAGTTTTGATGGAATGTGAAAGATAAATAATTTATTTAGTCCATGATAAAATGAAAAATAAAAATGAAAGTGAATAAGTGTTATAAGTAAAATAATAATAATAATAAGAAGAAATTAATAATATTCGTAAAGGGAAGTATTTCAAAATTAAAATTTAAAATAAAATTGTCAAGAAAGAAAAGATGGCATGTAGATACATGACTAGACAGATAGATATAGATAGGCATATAGGTAGACAGAATGTTAGCTAGACAGATAGATAGATACATTAGATAGATAGAGGAGAAAAGACAATTAAGAAAATGAAAACAGATATATTTTACAGTGAATTTTAGGTGACTGTTTCAATAAAAGGAAATTAATTTATTTCCTTATGTATTTATAAACTGCAGCCCCCAATCCTATACAAACAATTTAAGATTTTCATAATATGCCTTCTTCTTATTATTATTACGAATATAGTTATTCTGGAAACAAACGACATAGCAAAAACAGTTTAAATTTGACTGTTTCGGGTTTATAAGAAAATGGAGAAGTTATCCATTTAAAAATTTAAATAAAATGGAAACGTAATTAGGCAATTTTGACTCTGTTTTTGCGTGTTTATAGTGTAAGTGTGTGTGTTTTTGAGAGAGAGAGAGAGAGAGTATTTAAAAAAAAATCAGTTTCTATGTCTTCCAGTTTATGTTTTATGTTGTTTATTTGTTGTTTTTTTTTGAGCGTCATTGAAAAGGAAAAACCAAATCTGGAATATGATGATAATGATGATGATAGTTACAACGATGATGAAATTGGTAATGATTATGATCATATGGAAACGGAAACGTTATCATCATCTTTGTCTATGATGAAACCGTTCACTGATGATTACATTAACAAAGATGATAATGACAATCATCAGAATGATGATCACAGTAGTAACAATAACAACTAAACTAATAAAAAGAAAAGAAAAAAAAAAGAGAAAGTGGAAAAAAAAAAAAAAAAAAAAAAAAAAAAAAAAAAAACAAGAAGTCACAAATAATTGTTATTGAAACTGCAGATGGCTGTAATTTGAACCGGGCTGAAAAACAGGACCGGAATGATTTTGTTGTTCGTTCTCTCTTCGCAATAACAAGAAAAGTTCACGGAAAATCAATAAGTGAATCTAGTTGTCGACTTGAACAAAACCACCTGCCGGCCGTGCTATCTGTATAAAGCTCGCTCCAAAACTATTTACGAATTTGCAAAGCAGTTAATTAGGTAAAATACATTGTTTAAAAAAGCTTACTGGGGAGAAATAAAAAAAAAAAAATCAACAACACATTTGCAAGTCTTATGCGTCAAAAGCAGATCTGAAGAATCAGGAAAAGAAAAAAAAAAAAAAACGACCTCAAGAAAAAAAAAAGAAAAAAAAAAAAAAAAGTGAAATAAAAAAAAATCTAGATATGAAGGAGAAGAAGAAGAAGAAGAAAGAAAAAAAATTTCACTAAATGGATTTACTTGTTTGACGTCAAAAGATGAAAATGGCTTCAGGAAGATGATTTTTTTTTTTTTTTTTTTTTCCTCTTTTTCTTGTCTCCGATTTTCCTAATTAAATTGTCGCTAAAATGTTTAGCATGAAACAGAGACGGGTTTTTGACGTAAAGAGGTCGTTAAAAATGATTTAAATGCACATATTTCAGCTTCGAAAAGACATTAAATTGTGTAGGAACGAATAGATTTCTAAATATGAATGCATATCTGTTTAAAATTAAACAGAATTAAACTTTATATATTATGTGACTTTGTGTGTGTGCGCGCGTGTGTGAGAGAGAGAGAGAGAGAGAGAGAGAGAGAGAGAGAGAGAGAGAGAGAGAGAGAGAGAGAAATAGTTATCGTTTTTCATTTTGCGTTAAAATATTAACCTTTACCAGAGGTGTGCGTGTGTTTTGTACGTGCGTGTGTATTTGTGTGTGTGTCTCTGTGTATTTGTGTGTGTCTGTGTATGTCTGTTTGTGTGTGTGTGTCTATGTGTATTTGTGTCTGTATGTCTATGTGTATCTGTGTCTGTATGTCTGTTTGTGTGTGCTATGTTTTTTTCTGGATGTGTATATGTGGATTAAGGCTAATTTTGTTTATATCTACATTTTTATTTATTTTTTACTTACTTATATATTTATTTATTTATTTATTTATTCGTTCATTCATTAATTCGTTTATACATTTATTTATTTATATACTTATTTATTTGTTTATTTATTCACTCATATACTTAGTTATTTATATATTTTTGTTTTTTCCTTCCGGTTTTTAATATACTGATTTTATTTATTTTGCTTTTGTTTGTTTGTTTCTTTTGCTTTGTTTTTTTACATTATTTAACCCCATCAAATCGACAACCATATTAGCTAAATCCTCTCTTTTCGAAAGGTCACGTCTTTATTACAAAATCCAACTGAGAGAAAGTATTAGCAGATGACTTGCAGTTCAGATCGATATAACAGCATTATGTTAGCATGTTCGGAGAACAAAGGCAAAACCATCTGATGTTACAATATTATAAATCTTTTTTCCTTTTTTTTTTTTTATATATTTCTTCTTTTTATTATTATTTTTTTTTTTTTTTTTTTTTTTTATTATTATAACATTTTTTTTTTTTTTTTTTTTTTTTTTTTTTTCTCCTCCGCCTGCTTTATGGTTGTTCTGAAATGTCATGTTCTGTAGACTGTAGTTGTAGGTTTTTTGTTATTTATGTGTCTGTTGCTTGGTTACCAGGCTGGTTGGTTTATGTACCATATCTATCTGTTTGTTTGTTTGCTGATTTTTTTATATAGTTTTTTATTTTATTATATTTTTTATTTTTATTATTATTATTTATTTTTTTTTTTTTTTTTTTTTTTATTATTATTATTACTTCATTATTATTTTTTTTTTCCACTTTGGTTCTTTTATTAGTATTATTATAACCATAATCATTATCATCATCATCATCATCAGTATTATTATTTGTATGTTTGTCTTATTTTCTTATTTTAGAATTAAGTTCTCGTAACACTTCTGTAGGGTTTCATATTTTTTTTTTTTTTATTATTATTATTATTATTATTATTATTATTATTATTATTATTATTATATATATATTTTTTTTAATTCACAGCTATAAAACAAATCTACATAAACATCTGTACCAGTAAGCGATCCCAGAACTTCCAAATCTATCGATGTCATGAAATCGATATCGTAAAGTTATAACTCTAATGATTTTTCCCCCTTTTTTTTTTTTTTTTTTTTTTTTTTTTTTTCGGATTTCAGAT
>CM022674.1:3793109-3798109 GCA_012295275.1 Chrysomallon squamiferum
AACGGCACTAGGCCAAACTATTATTTAATAATACGGTTTAACGTTAAAAAAAAAAAATAATAAATAAAAAAAAAATATGGTTGTTGTAAGTTAACTCGTGTTATCGCGCCTTTACCTCTCCGGTCGGATGTGAAAATGGGATGTGATAGATGGCTTGCCACTGATGTCGGCAGTTATAAAATCGCGCCTCGGCGTCTCTACGGAGACAGTCTGACGTGCATAACAATAAGACACAAAATATTCGCTAAGCGAGCCACAAAAATTTTTCAGTCGAACGTGTTAAAACTGTGAAGTTGTCTCTGGGCAGACATTTGTCGAAAGATCGTTTAACGCGCATTAATAATGTATGATCTTTTCCCCGGCTCGGAGATGTTTGCAGGCAGAAAGTGGCGGGGGGGGGGGTGTCCTGTGGATCACGTGACCAGGCGCCACGGATCGGAGGATCTAACCCGCACGCTGGCCTTTGAGACGATCTTCTTTTTTTCTACTCTGTGAAGTGGCAGGCAAGGTAGATGATACTTTTGATGTTCGTGGGAAGGTACTCCTTTTAAAAAAAATCCACGCTGTGTGTAGATAAGAGTAGAGAATGCAATGTGACTGCTGTTTTATTCTTTGTTTATAATTATATAAAAATAATAATAATAATAATAAAATTAAAAAATAATTGTTTGCCATATTATAAGAGTTATATTAAAAATATTTAAACAGAACAAGATAAATACATTATTTGTTAAAGCTTCTATACCATTACAACTACTACGACTGCTGCTGTTGCTGTTGCTGCTATTACTACTACTACTATTAATGCTACTACTACTACTGCCAATACTACTACTGCTGCTGCTACTACTAGTGCTACTACTACTAATAATAATAAGAAGAAGAAGAAAAACAAAACAAAACAAAAACGAACAAAAACATAAAAAGAATAATATTTAACTACAGCAATAGTGATTGATGATGATGATAATAATAGTAATATAAGTAGTAGTAGTAGTTTTTTAGTACTACTGGTTGTTATAAATGTAGTATAATAGTTTTAGTAGTAGTGGTAGTAGTAGTAGTAGTAATGGTAACATCAACAATACTGTATCTATGTATGTGAAGTTCTGCTTATCTATGAACGTGTATGTTTAAAAATGCATGTATGTGGCTATGTATGCACGTGTGCGTATGCGTGCATTTGATAAGATGAGAAACCAAACTGTGAAGAAAAAGAGAAGGAACCAATGTTTGCATGGATAGTTTTGGTCATTATATTTATGTGTATGTCTGAGAAAATGCAGAAAAATAAAGGAAAAAAAAATGAAAAAATAAAATAAAAGTAGAATGCAAAAACAAATACATAAAGAAAAAACAATCGTGAAAAGAAAAAAAGAAATGTAACCTTATACACGAAAACAACATTTGCCAATATTTTCTTCTGTTTGGTCTCGAGTGTGTTATTTTTCTAACAAGGACAAAGAAAAGAAAAAAACAACAAAAAAATCTTAACTTCTCGCATCTGTTATTTCCACACTATAAATAGCACGGACGTTATTTTTCTTCCCGCTTTTTCCCCCAAAAAACATTCGCACGTGCTTCATCGGCAGACGAGTCGAGACAGGCGTGGTATGGATTTTTCGAAATGTCGGCCGAGTTATGCATCTGACCTTCACACAGGTCAACGGTCTCGCGCGCCGCTTTCTGCCCGCAGTCTGCCCAGACCATTATCCTCTGTCGTGACCTCGTTTGACCTTCGCCGGCCCCAGACAAAAAAAAAAAAAAAAAAAAAGAACGGCTGGACCAACAATACGGAATGTTGCTGAGGTGTTATTTTTCTTTTTTTTTTTTTTTTTTTTTTTTTTCGGATGCCTTTCCGGTCAGCGCGTAGGATATTTATTTCAGCGATGTGTGTTAAACGGTTTTTTTTTGTTCACGAAGGATTTTTATTTTTATTTTTATTTTTGGGGGCTTTTTCTTTCTTCTTTAGATGACCATCTGTATGAAACAAATGCAGTAGGTTTTTTTTTTTTTGGTGTTTTTTTTTTTTAGAGCGTGATGTGGTGGTGGTGGTGGGGGAGCGTCCAAATGACGTAACTGTTATACACGGACAGTTGCCCTCAGGTTAGGGGAGTCGAGTGCACTAGAGTCATTTGTACTGGGCTTCTTATATCCTCTCCACCCCCTCCTTTGTCGGTACAGGGATTGAAAACTTACCCTGCTGCAAGGTTCGAGAGCTTTAATTAGTTTTGGGCCCGGAGAAAGGTCGTTTGGTTAGTTTTAACACTGTTTAAAAATGCAAATAAGATATGGCTCTCGTTTTGGTACAGTTACAACAATCCACGATGTTTGTTTGTTTGTTTTGTTTTGTTTTGTTTGTTTCTTTATTTTGCTTTCATGCTTCATTCTTCATTTGTTTTATTTGTGGGTTATTATTTTTGTTCTTGTTTTTGTTGACGCTGTTTTTAACTGTTTGTGTGTTCGCTTATATTTCTGTGTAATGAAATTCAGCTCATTTTGAAATTATAACAATAACAGGACATCTCCCATCTCCCACATTTTGGATACGCCTTATAAAAAAAAAGAAAAAAAAAAAAAAAAAATTAAAAAATCAGATGTGTAAATGAATGATTGAAAAAGAAAATAGAAAGAAAACTAAATGTATAACTTATTAGTAGTAGTAGTAGTAGTAGTAGTAGTAGCAGTAGTAGTAGTAGTAGTATGTGCAGTTGTAGTATCGTTGTTGTTATTATTGTTGTTATTAAAAAAAGTAAAACGCAAGAAAGATATAACACCGGAAGTGACGTCGAATTCGCGTGTCAGAAGATTAACTGCAACGCTCACGCAACTCCCAGAAAAAAAGAAAAAAAAAAAAAAAAAAAAAAAAAAATAAAAATAAAATAAAAATAAAAGGTAGGGGGAGTGTTACCCATTAATGAAAAAAAAAAAAAAAAAAACCAACTAAGACACGCAGAACTCTGGCAATGATTAAATTCATAATAAAAAAAAACAAACACAAACATAATCTGCCTTATCTGATTGGCCAGTTCTATCGGGAGATCATTCATTTTTTTTTTTCCTGTGTCGTTCTTTCCGATTGGTCCAGATCTGGGTTAGTTAGCGCCCTGAACTGATGATTAAAGATCTGGAGTTATCTGTCTTGATGCGAAGAGGCAACACTAACTGACGCCTGACGGCCGGTTTGTCGGTTTCATGGAAACAGCACCGACTAACATTGCCAGGGGCGGTATCAAAAGTCACAAACGTAAAAAAAAAAAAAAAAAACCTCGATAAGAGACTGTTTTAAAGGGGAACGTGATTTCTTCTGTGGTGATGGGGGAGTTGTTGCGTGTTCCTTCGTTTTGTTATTTAACGAGATGATGGATGTTAATAACCATCTCTCTCTCTCTCTCTCTCTCTCTCTCTCTCTCTCTCTCTCTCTCTCTCTCTCTCTCTCTCTCTCATATACCCACATAAACAGTTATTTTTCATTAGTCACTTTTTAAAAGGTCTCTCTCTCTCTCTCTCTCTCTCTCAAACCCTCATATACCCACATAAACATAGTTATTTTTCATTAGTCACTTTTTAAAAGGTCTCTCTCTCTCTCTCTCTCTCTCTCTCTCTCTCTCTCTCTCTCTCTCTCTCTCTCTCTCTCTCTCTCTCAAACCCTCATATATCTACATAAACATATTGGTTTTTTTTCATTAGTCACTTTTTAAAAGCTCTCTCTCTCTCTCTCTCTCTCTCTCTCTCTCTCTCAAACCCTCATATACCCACATAAACATATTGTTATTTTTCATTAGTCACTTTTTAAAAGGTCTCTCTCTCTCTCTCTCTCTCTCTAACCCTCATATACCCACATAAACATATTATTTTTGATTAGTCATTTTTTAAAAGGTCTCTCTCTCTCTCTCTCTCTCTCTCTCTCTCTCTCTCTCTCTCTCTCTCTCATATATAGACAACGCCCTGTCTTGCTCTATAAGCTATACAGAAACGAAATAAAACGAAATCACCAGTCATAAGAAGACGTTTTCCTCTATCAATTCTAATTTACATTCTGCTGACCTTGTTTTCAGCTGCACTGGATGCACGACCTCATAAACTTACACCAAGGCCAGGGAATTAGAATTTCATGACGGGACAGTCTAGACACAAATGACTGGTGCATTAATAAAATTATATTGACAGTAATGAGTATGCGAATAAATTTACATATTTATGCATATTACCCTTCATAAAAACAACTGCCTCGACTGAACCTTACTCGTGGCGTACGTGTGTCTGTGTGTGTGTGTGTGTGTCCGTGTCCGTGTCCATATGTGTGTGTGTGTGTGTGTGTGAAGGAAATGATGAAAGTGGACGGACACCGAGGTAAAATTATTTCGTCGGACGGTTCTTTAGCTTCCAAGCATATTTATTTATCTATTTATTTATTTGTTTATTTATCATTAGTATTAGTATTAGTATTATATCCATGCAAAGACGATAATAATAATCCTATGTCAGACACCCCACTTCAAACTGTTCATATATATATATATATATACTGTGTATAGCATGTTCTTAAACAAATAACAGAGACTGAAAGACGTGAAACAATAATAATAAGCTTTCCGCCCCTTTGCAATGAGCCCGGGGGAACCAGCTGTCTAAAAATCACAGGCCCTTGCCCTCGGGACTATCTGCCCACTCCCTTGGTCTGGCCTGATTGTGATATCAGAAACGAAATGGACCGCTGCTGTAACGTTATTTTTTCGATTAACAATAGGACGCTTCTTGTAGCATTTCTATAACAGTTGATGAGCCAGTCACGGAGCCCTGTCTGGAACGGGAAATAGCCCTGTATTACAGTATTGACGCTGTGCTTGGTAGTTCTCATGACTGGTTTATCGTGCTGCTGTTGTTGTTGGTGTTGGGATTTTTTGTTATTATTCTTACTGACATCATCATCATCATCATCATCATATATTCAGTCTACATAAGTAAATCAGTTAGTATACAATAATAACAACAACAAC
>CM022674.1:3803109-3805609 GCA_012295275.1 Chrysomallon squamiferum
CATCGTCATCATCATTATTATTTATTATTATCATTATCAACATCATCATTATTGTTATTGTATCATCATTATCATCATCATTATTGTTATCATTATTATTATTATTATTATTATTATTATTATTATTATTATTATTATTATTTCTTTATTCTATTATGAAGTGGATATAGTTATTACACTTTGAGAGTTGTCGCCCTGCAAAATTGGATTCTTTAAGGGGCTAGCTTCGAGTGATGACTACTGAAGAAATGTAGATTAGATTGATCAATACGAAAATGGCGAGACACGTCAGTTCTGCTTCGTAGACGGCCTGACCTGTCTGCTCGCAATGGTTCGTTTCATTCCGTGACTACTCGAGCGATTCGGGAGTTTCCGTAACTGGACTTCCAGTGTTTCAGAGAGAGAGAGAGAGAGAGAAGGGACAGATATACAGATAGATAATAATAAACATACAGAGAGAGAGAGAGAGAGAGAGACAGTGAGAGAGAGAGAGAGAAGGGACAGATACATAGAATGAACATACAGCTACATACAGACATACATGGACAGACTTAACGATATTAAACAGAGCCAGGTTTTGTTAACCTTTTCAACTAAAACCCCCTGAAAAAAAGAAAGAAATTTTAAACGTCTCCATATTTATTCTGTCAAGGAGTGGAAAGCAAATAATACAGTATCACTTGACAATCGATAATTTAGGTTAAATACGGTATTTAGTGTGGATGCACCATCCTTGGCCAAAAAAAAAAAAAAGAATAAAAAAAAACAACAACCAGAAAGTCGTGAAAAACTTACAAGTGTTGCTAAAAAGAAACCAAGGGGAAAAAAAGAAAAAAAAAGAAAAAAAAAAAAATGAATTGGCTTCTTGAGGCGACGTAAGTTTAGGAATGTGAGAATGCTGGAAAAGTCTCGTGTCGTCTTAAGAGGCTGTTGCTATTTTCGGCTTCGGTTTAATAGGCTCTTCCTGGATGCTTTCCTCGAACACTTAACGATTTAAGAACTACGAATTATGAACGTAAAAAAAAAAAAAAAAAAAAAAAAAAAAGTCGGAGAGAAAGAGAGAGAGAGAAAAAAAACAAAATGTGTGGTTATGAGCCTTTAAAGACATCGTTAATTCTTTACGTTACTGGGTGTTTTTTTTGCTCTCTCTCTCTCTCTCTCTCTCTCTCTCTCTCTCTCTCTCTCTCTCTCTCTCTCTCTCTCGTGTGTGGGTGGTGTGTGGGTAGCGATATAGATAAGTGATAATTATGCGTGGAATGTTTAGTAACTGCTTCGAGAGAGAAACATAATAAGCGATTTACTTTGAGTGGGTCTAAATATTCATTTAATAAAAATAAAATAAAAAGGTAATAATAATAATTATAACAACAACGACAACAACAATAATAATGATAAAGATGATTATGATGATGATGATAATAATAATAATAATAATTTCTTATAATAATAATAATAATAATAATAAAAACAACAACAACAATAACTATAATGACAATGATGATGTTGATAACGATGGTGATATTATTATGTCATAATAATAACAATAATAACAACATCATCATCAACAACAACAACAACAAATAAAATAATAATCGAATAAATGACGATAAAAGAAAATTGTGCATTAAACGGGAAATCTCTGTCATTATTACATAAGAAAAACCAAAATTAAATAGGAACGAAAAACTTACCTGCTACATCATTTATCGGAGCCGGGTTTGGGATTCGATCCCAGAAAATACCAGTGAGAAGAAAAAATTAATCCAATCAGTGTTATTTAATCACGTTACCTGATTTTTAGTCTTAATTTATCTCGACTGTATGACGTCATAGCATTGTGTTACGCGTCGATTACGTTACATGTATATCTGTATGAATGTATGTATGTATGTATGTGTATGTATGTATGTATGTATGTATGTATGTAACTATGTATGTATGCAGGTATGTGTATGTATGCATGCCTTTATGTATGTATGTATGTATGTATGTATCCATGTATGTCTGTATCTATTAATGCATGAATGCATGTGTGTATGTATACATTTGTGTTTGTGTGTGTGTCTGTGTGTGTGGGTACGCATGTATGAACACGTGCGTGCCTGTCGATGCATATAATATTCTGGTATGTATGAATGAGGAAAAAAACGCATTTAAATAGAAACTCAAAAACTGGAATGAAATATGTAGAACTCTATTATTAATTCCACAGTATTTATAAGTATTCTAAACCCAATGGGGAGTAAAAACAGAAAAAAAGAATAACATCAAACAGAGGACGAATCAATTACTGAGCATCACATTAAAGAATATATAGATATATATATATATATATATATATATAATATCTTGGCCTTATCAAATATGTTTTCCATTTCCATTCATTACACGTTATTATTCATGACTTTTAGAGAATGTTGTAGATCATAATGAAATTCAGATACGTAAGGATGGATGCTAGGTCTCTTTGCACTGAAGAATCACTGATGATAAAAACAAA
>CM022674.1:3810609-3820609 GCA_012295275.1 Chrysomallon squamiferum
TTAATGGTGATTTTTATTAATATAACGTATGTAACAATCAGCAGCTAGTGTAATACTGAACACTTTTAATAATTTTTATTGATAGGTGAAGCATCAAACCTAATTTTCACACACACACACACACACACACACACACACACACACAAACCTGTGTTATCATTTTTTTAACGCACTTTTATAATAAATTTAAATAAAAACGTGTATAACATCGTGTAAAAGAGAAATTTCAAAAATAAATTATTTTGATTCCACATAATATGATGTAACTCCAAGCATTTTAGTTATTTATTTTTAGATTTTAAAAAAAAAAAAATTAATTTTTGGTTATTTGTTTTGTTATTCTTTTAAAAACAGGCTACTTAAATCTGATCCTGGTACAAAAACATCTAAATTATCATTCCATGTACGTTTCAAAACGAAACACAATCACATTAAAACGTCCTCTTGGAATTCTCGGAAGAATTTCAGATCTGTAAACAGTGCGTCCATCTTTAATTTAGCAAATCCAGCTGATAAAAATACTCTTAAATAATTCCCGCTATTTGATCGGAAAGTTAACCCTGTGACATAGGTTTCTCGTTATCACGTGACCCATTGACCTCGCGACCAGCGAACACGTGCATGACACGATAGTATTTTATTGGCTGCATGGGTGTTCTGCAACGGTGTCGTGAACTGGTTTCTTCTTCTTTTTTTTTTTTTTTTTTTTTTTTTTGTTGTTTAAACGTGGCGAGTAATTGGGATTCAGTTCTGTCGTGCTTGGTTATGTCGCTCGAACGCGATCCGTATTTTATCTTTTATTTATTTTTACAGGGTTTTTTTTGTGTGTTTTTTTTTAAACTTTCCTTTTGCTCTCACCGGCTCGTTAAGCTGAAGATTTCACGTTTTATTGCTTTTATTTTAAGCTACATTGCCTAACAGTAAATCAGATAACTTTCTCCATTCTCGCGATTTTAAGTACTTTTCTTCTTCTCTCTTGCACAAGAACCTTCGAGAAAAGAAGGAGGAGAAGAAGAAGCAGAAGAAGAGAAAAAAATGGCGTTAAGGTTACGATCTTAAAAATAGAACGGCTGCGATAAGATATCGTTAGTTCTGAGATTATGGCATTAAGAGGATGTTTAGAGAGATTAAGATTATTACGAGGCGAAAACGTAAAGACCGGATTCGATTTGGTGGTAAACAGCGTAAATTGTAGAAAGTTGAAAGCAGGTTTCGTATAACGACGCCGTTAAAAACCGATTAGTCAATTTTCTATCATTAACTATTGTCTGGCTGATGCTTAATTTGTTTAACGATAACGGTCTAGCATATGTGACTAATGTTCCTCTCTCCTCCTGGCGGATACCAGTCTTTTTTGTAGCAACATCAATAAAATAAAATAAAAAATATATATAAAATAAATAAAAATTAGAAATAACAGATTTATAATGTAATGTATTGCAAAGAGCTTGTACCAAGAAAGAAAATCGTATTAAAATAATAATAATAATAATAATAATAATAATAGCAACAACAACAGCAAAAAAGTGCAATAACTATATCCACTTCATAATAAAATAAAGAAATAATAATAATAATAATAATAATAATATAATAATAATAACAACAATGATGATGATGATGATAATGATGATGATAATGATAATAATAATGATAATAATAATTAATAATAAACCTAGTAATAATAATAATAATAATAATAATAATAATAATAATAATATAATAATAATAACAACAATGATGATGATGATGATAATGATGATGATAATGATAATAATAATGATAATAATAATTAATAATAAACCTAGTAATAATAATAATAATAATAATAATAATGATAATAATGAATAATAATAATAATAATAATAATAATAATAATAATAATAATAATAATAAAAATAAAAATAATAATAATAATAATAATAATAATAATAATAATAATAAATAAATAAATAAATAGAATTTAATCAATCATCCCATTGATTTTTTATTAAAAAAAATAAAAAAAAAAAAAAAATAATTATCTGAAAAATAGAGCTTTCAGGAAAATAGCATAATGAACAGCCTTTTATGATAGCAACAGCATCGTTTTAAATGCGTAATGACCAGCTTTCTCCCTACCTTAGCTCTGTGTTTTAATGTCATAAAACTTCACAATTATACCATGTCAAATGCACATCTTATAAAAAAAAAAAAAAAAAAATGTTTTATTATACCCTTTGTTTTCATCGTCGTTTATTTGTTTTGTATTCTTTTATTTCGTTTCGTTTCGTTTCGTTTCGTTTTGTTTTGTTTTATTATTTACGATTGGAATAGAAGCAAATTTATTTATTTATTTATTTATTTATTTATTAGTTTGTCTGAATGTTTATTATTATCTGTAAGGTTTAACAAGTTAATCAAAATTCGTAAGTTAAATTCTTTCAATCTGTATTCTGCATAAATATAGTGATGACGTCGTATTGATACGATTAAAAAGTAGCCGACGTTGTCGTTACTGTCACTGTACTACGTGAAGTAGTTGAACATTACTTATCTTTTAATAGTGGTCGAGAAAATCTTTATCTTTTAAAAACTCATCTACTCTCATTTATTTTTGTTAATTTTGATGAAATGACGTCATATCGTTTACGGAAGTTAAATCACCAATAGTGAAATTGTGAAAAAATATAAATAACCGGCCACATGACAATTTTGAAAGATATTTTGTCTGTGTGCTGTTAAATTTAAAAAAAAAAAAATTCATCTTTATCTACTGTAATCGACCTTCAATGCATATTAAATGCTTTACGCCCAAAACACTATCAGTTATTTTCGTTATACATATATACAACTTGACGTCACAACTATTAATTATTTTCTGTATCAAGTAGTAGAAATAGTAGTAGTAGTAGTAGTAATAGTACTAGTAGTAGCAGTAGTAGTTGTAACAGTAGTAGCTGCTGTTGTAGAGCGGTAGAAGTAGTTGCTGCAGTCGTGGTAGTTGTAAAATATGAATAATTTTAATACGATTTATTGCAGTTCTGATAAAAAAAAAAAAACGATTTATGAGCTTGACTTCAAAATGGGTGAAAAAAAAAAAAAAAAAAAAAAAATGATGCGTACTGTTAGAACTGTGATTGAAATCTCATACACCGTATCAAAGGCATATCTCAGTAAACTTTGTCTATCATATCACATGCATATTCAGTATGTAAAATACGTCCGTATCAGATACACACGAAATAAGCATGTGAGCCGTGCATGGGTTTAATCGGACATCGACTTCCAGGTCTCAGTATCGGCATGTTAAAGGTTCAGACAGATAATCTGTAACTCTGTACAGTGATAGCGTTTATCTTTGTACCACCCTGTAACCCTCCCTCCCTCTCTCTCTCTCTCTCTCTCTCTCTCTCTCTCTCTCTCTCTCTCTCTCTCTCTCTCTCTCTTCTTTCTCTCTCTCTCTCTCTTTACTGTTACTACTACCACTACTACCACTAAAACTACCACTACCACTACCACTGCTACTGCTACTACTACTACTATTACCAATAATAATAAGAAGAAGAAGAAGAAGAAGAAGAAAATCCAAACACGTGTAGACATACAGATTCATCTACGTACACACACACACACACACACACACACACACACACATACACATACATACATGCATACATACATACATACATACATACATACATACATACATACATACATACATACATACATACATACATACATACATACATACAAGTTGTATCATGCGCCAGTGCGTTCCCGAATATTGTCTACGCTCAGAGTCTATTTAACGCGCTTGTTTAGATTTTTAAAAAGTCACTGATCTGTTGTATATAGTTACCACGGCAACATTTATATTTCGTAGCAACTTGCTTGAAATACGTGCTAATAGTTTTGTTTTTCAGATCCAAATCAAATAAAAATAATAACAATGTTGTCACAGTAACAACTAAAATTTTGTTTTTCACATCCAAATAAAAATAAACATAATAACAATGTTGTCGTAGTAACAACTAAAATTATAGAGAATCTCTCTCCCTCTCCCTCCCCCTCCCTCCTCTCTCTCTCTCTCTCTCTCTCTCTCTCTCTCTCTCTCTCTCTCTCTCTCTCTCTCTCTCTCTGTTTCATTAACTGTATCATTCTCTATATATCTATATAACAGCACTCTTCATTTTGTATGTTGACAATATCTCCCAACACCTGCACTTTAACAACATATACTGAAATCTGCATTAACAACAACTCATGAGTCCTATATGTTAATAACAGCTCCTGACACCTACATGTTAACAACAGTTTCTGGCTCCTACATGCTAATAACTGCTCCTATAAAAACCATAGACACCTATCTATATGTCAGTGACAGGTCATGACAGCTAACAAATTACCAACAACGCCTGACATCCATAGTTTAATAAAGGTACCTGATCCAGCTATTGTAATAAGAGCACCAGCACCTATATGTTAATAACAGCACGAGCACCTATATGTTAATAACAGCACGAGCACCTACCTATATGTTAATAACAAACACCTTACATCTCTGTTCTTAATAACAGTTCGTCAAATTCAATGTTAATGAGCTTCTGACACGTATTTTGTTATTAGAAGGCTGGGAGGGGTTGGAATGTTCTCTGAAGGTGCTGTATAAGTGTAGCTACGTCTTCAGTGTGGCGTTCACGAAGCGGTGATTACGTTCAGCAACGTCCCCCGACTCCCCGGGACAGTCAGTTCTCCGCCCAGTCACGAATATTGGACGCCCTCTTGCTTAGCACTAATCCCTAATCTTCGTCAAGCAACAACCGAAGCCAGATGACGAATCACATACATTTTTTTTCATTATTTTATTATTTTTTTTTTTTTTTTTACGTGAATTCATTATTTCTTTTAAAATCCCAATATTTTTTGGTGATTTGATAATAAAAAAAAAAAAACAGGTGCCAAAAGCAATACCAATTTCCGGACGACAAGACACACAAAACGCTAGATGAAGAATAGATGAGGGGGTAGGGGTAGGGAAAGATACAATTCATTTCATCATATTTAATAATAGTCGATTAACTTTCCCCTTTTTAGTCCTTCCTAGGTACTACTCCTTTTTATTTATTTATTTATTTTATTCTTTTTTTTCAGTCATGTCCATTCTGCCTGCCCGCAAGCAAGAACAAAACGGTACAGAGGTCAGCTGTACTCTAAGTGCCTGACGTCATTGACCTACGTGGGTCAAAAGATCGTGCAGAGATTTAGTGGTTGTGACGTACCACTACCGTCCTCCGATCAGTCCACGTGACTTTATCAATCCGTTATCTCCCGTTCCAACCAGTTCCTCTCTGTTATATATATATATATATATATATATATATATATATTTATTATTTTATCATCAAAATGTAATAATAATAATAATAATAATAATAATAATAATAATAATAAAAACATTGATAACCTTAAATAATGATAATGATGGTAATAGTAATAAATAAATAAATTAATTAATTAAAATAGAAAGAGGTTTTTTTATGACATAACAGTTAAGCATACTGTTTTATAAAAAAATATATATATATTATTTATACATTTATTTATTTATTTATTTTCTTCTGTTTTATTACTATTATTATTATTATTATTATTATTATTATTATTATTATTATTATTATTTTAATTTCTTCAAAATTATTAAAAAGTAATAAAAATAATAAAATTTAAATATAAAATAAATCAGTGATATAACGTGTTCGTAATAACATAAATCGATATTAGTAAAGAAACATTTTCAAATCAAAGTACTATAAACTGAATAATAATATTACATTAATGTTCCATTAAGAAAGTAATATTATATTATATTAAATAAAATAAAATAAAATAAATAAATAATGTAATAAAATAAAATAAAATAATAAAAATTCAAAGCAGTAATAAACAAAATTATTTTGGCGTGAATGAAACTGGCAGGTGACATCTCAATGACATTTTGTAATAATGATTTGAACGTGATTGACACTGAAATAATAATAATAATAATAATAATAATAATAATAATAATAATAATAATAACAACAATAACAACAACAACAACATCAGGGAGAAGAAGAAGAAAAGAAAATTTCTAGAACAACTATTTCTATTTTAAAACTCACATGTTTGACAAACAACTTGTTAGCACACACACATACCCACACACAAACACATCCACACACACACACACACACACACATACACACATACATACATACATACTATACAAAACTTCCGACATGAAATTTTCTTAGAAATTTAGACAAATATTTCTCCTTTGCTTGGCTTTCGAATTTTTCTTTTCTTTTCTAGAAATATTTTTAATTGTTCGATGAAAAATTGCTTCACATGATCATCTATATGTAAAATAATGATGAGTATAATAAAAACAATAATAATAATAATAATAAGAAGAAGAAGAAGAAGAAGAAGAAGAAGAAGAAGAAGAAGAAAAATAAGAAGAAGAAGGAGAAGAAAATCCAAAAACGTGTACACATACAGATTCATTTAAGGAGAAGAAAATCCAAACAAATGTATACACATACAGATTCATTTACACACACACACACATACATACACACACACACATACATACATACATACATACACACACAAATACATACATACACACATACATACATACATACATACATACATACATACATACATACATACATACATACATACATACATACATACAAGTTTTCTCATGCGTCAGTGCGTTCCCGAATATTGTCTATGTGCAGAGTCATTTAAGGCAGTTGATTAGATTTTAAAAAATGTCACTGAACTGTTGTATTATAGTTACCATGGCAACATTTATATTTCGTAGCAACTTGTTTGAAATACGTGCTAATAGTTTTGTTTTTCAGATCCAAATAAAAATTAAAGTAATAACAATGTTGTCGTAGTAACAACTAAAATTAAAGAGAAACTCTCTCTCTCTCTCTCTCTCTCTCTCTCTCTCTCTCTCTCTCTCTCTCTCTCTCTCTCTCTCTCTCTCTCTCTCTCTCTCTCTCTCTCTGTGATGTTAACTCTATCATTCTCTATATACCTATCCAACAGCTCTTCGTTTTGTATGCCAATAGTATCCCCCAACACCCTATACCTTAATAACTGCTCCTGAGTCCTACGTTAATAACAGTCCTGACACCTGAATGTTAAGAACAGTTCCTAGCTCCTACATGTTAATAACTGCTCCTATAAAACTACAGACACGTGTATGTTAATAACAGACCAAGACACTGTAAGCTATTAATAATGATGATGATGAATAATAATAATAATAATAATAATAATAAGAAGAAGAAGAAGAAGAAGAAGAAGAAGAAGAAGAAGAAGAAGAAGAAGAAGAAAGAAGAAGCAGAAGAAGAAGCAAAAGAAGAAGAAAATAAAGACAGTTGCCAAGAAAGAATTTTCTAGAAATCATATTTCTAATCTGAAACTGTCACGTAAGTGTTGACATCATCTAGGAACAACTATCTGTATCTTAAAAATCACATTTTCTATGAAAAACAACTTGTTGTTCATCTAAATGTATCATATGGGATCGCCGCAGAATAATAATTAAAATATATATAACATATATTTTTAAATTCAGTTCGATAACTTTATAAACACTTTGAACTCAACAGCTTCTAGCGATTTAAAGAAACTGCTACTGCTGCTACTACTACTACTACTACTACTACTACTACTACTACTATTACCACCACTACCACTAAAACTACCACTACCATTACCACTGCTACTGCTACTACTACTACTACCACTACTACTAATAATACAACAACAACAACTACTACTACTATTACCAATAATAATAATAATAATAATAATAATAAGAAGAAGAAGAAGAAGAAGAAGAAGAAAAAGAAAAAGACAGTTGCCAGGAAAGAATTTTCTAGAAATCATATTTCCAGTTTAAAACTGTCACGTTTTCTTTGGCAGACAACTTGTTGTTCATCTAACTGTTGACGTCATCTTGGATCTGAATACTAACCACATCATAAACACTTACTGATTTAAAGAAACTACTACTACTACTACTACTACTACTACTACTATTACTACTTTTTTTTTTCGAAGTGAAAAAACGTTGATCTTTCGTTTTTCATCTGGATGATTATGTGAAGTTATTTTTCAACGAAATATTAAAAAATAATTCTAGCAAAAGGAAAAATTACTACTACTACTACTACCACCACTACCATTACCAATACCACTACTACTACTACTACTACCACCACCACCACCACTACTACTAGTACTGCTGCTGCTGCTACTACTACTACTAACTAATAACAATATTAATATTAATAATAATAAGAAGAAGAAGAAAAAGAAAAATCCAAATACATGCATAGAGGTTCATTTACATACGTAAGTACAAACAAACAAACAAACATACATAAATACATACATACATACATACATACATACATACATACATACATACAAACATACATTCATGCAAACATTCAGAATCGAAACGTTTTTAGATACGTAGACAAATAATTCTCCATTGCTTGGGTTTCGAATTTTTCTTTTCTAGATATATTTTTAATAGTTCGATGAAAAATAGCTTCACGTGATCATCCAGATGTAAAACAATGATGAGTATCACTGAACTACTACTACTACCACCACCACCACTAAAACTACCACTACCATTACCACTGCTACTGCTACTACTACTACTACTAATAATAGTAATTAAAATAATAATAATAATAATAATAATAATAATAATAATAATAATAATAATAATAATAATAATAATAATAAGAGAAATACAATTACCAGGAAAGAATTTTCTAGAAATCATATTTTAATTTGAAACTGTCACATAAGTGTTGACATCATCTAGGAACAACTATCTGTATCTTAAAACTCACATTTTCTCTGAAAAACAACTTGTTGTTCATCTAAAAGTATCATATGGGATCGCCGCAGAATAATAATAAAAAAATATATAACATATATTTTTAAATTCAGTTCGATAACTTTATAAACACTTTGAACTCAACAGCTCCTACCGATGAAAAGAAACTACTACTACTACTACTACTACTACTACTACTACTACTAATAATAATAATAATAATAAGAAGAAGAAGAAGAAGAAGAAGAAGAAAAATCTAAAAATGTACAGACAGATTCATTTACATTCACACACACACACACACACACACACACACAAACAAACAAACAAACATACATACAAAAAAACTTCACGTTTTCTTTGGCAGACAACTTGTTGTTTATCCAAGTGTTGACATCATCTGGGATCTGAATTCTAATTACATCATAAACCCTTACCGATTTAAAGCAACGACTACTACTGCTGTTAGCGTTACTATACTACTACTTCTACAATTATTACTTATTACTGTTGTTGTTGTAGTTATTATTATTATTATTATTACTATTATCATTTATTATTATTATTATTATTATTATTATTATTATTATTATTATTATTATTATTATTATTATTATTTAAAAATAAAGAAATAAATAAACTCGGTGGACAAAAAGTCATCGCTCGCTGTCTCCTTGACAACTGTCATTTGCATTACGTATTAACTTGCGTGAAATACACGCTATTAATTTTGTTTTTCACATCCAAATCTCTCTCTCTCTCTCTCTCTCTCTCTCTCTCTCTCTCTCTCTCTCTCTCTCTCTCTCTCTCTCTCTCTCTCTCTCTCTCTCTCTCTCTCTGATATTTTAACTGTATCATTTTCTATATACCAGTATAATAACAATTCTTCACTTTGTATACTAATAGTATCTCCCAACACCATAATAACAGCTCCTGAATCCTATGTTAATAACAGGTCACAACTGTAAGTTATTAATAATAATGATAATTGTAATAATAATAATAATAATGATAATAATAATAATAATGATGATGATGATAATAATAATAATAATAATAATAATAATAATGATGATGATAATAATAATAACATCA
>CM022674.1:3830609-3855609 GCA_012295275.1 Chrysomallon squamiferum
ATGGTAACTTCAAACATGACGTATTATGAAAATGTTGCTGAATATTCATTTTATGTTATTAAAAATAAATAAATAAATAATAAATAAATAAATAATAATAAAAAAATATTAAAAAAAGAAAAACGAAAAATAATAATCTATCTCTCTCGTAAGCTCTTCATTCCTACCTACATATATACATGTCTGCATACACATAACCGTATACACAAATTGGTATAAAAAAAAAAAAAAAAAAAAAAATTGTTTACTATACAATTTCAGCATGTTTATTTTTACTGTTTAGGTTTGTTGCTGTTCTTGTTGTTGTTTTTGTAAAATTTTATATTAGTAGATAAATATGTAAAACCTATTAAAAATGTATTTGTTTATTATTATTATTATTATTATTATTATTTATTATTATTTTAAATGAATGAATAAACATAAAAATAAATAGAACTAAATAAAATACAATAAAATTAAGAAAAACATAAATGAATATAAAACAAACTTTTTTTTATTATTAATGAAGAAAGATAATACATTTTTTTTTTAAAGTAAAAGTGAAGTTTTAATACAACCACAACAGCAAAAAAAAAAAAAAAATAATAAAAATAATAAAAAAAAAATAAAAAAAAAATAAAAAAAAAAAAAATAATAAAAATGAATAAAATAAAATAAAATAAAAACTAAAGTAAAATATTATTAAAACGATAGCGCAAAAGAAAATATCACAACAAAAAACAAAACAAAAAAAATAACAAACAAACAATACCATAAATACTATAAATTGTATGTAATATATAATTTCTTGTATTAGGAAATCAAAGATAAGAAAACAAACAAAAAAAGCTCTTTGTTTTGCTCCATTTTTTAGTTGCATAAGAGCTAGCCACCTCAGACATCCATTGATCGTTTAACAAACACATCGAAATGTTTGCTCCGGTCATTCGAGGTCAATTGGCTTCGATCGAACAACAAGGCCAGACTCGTAAGACCGGCTCTAGCCTATTTATGGCGCGGCTCTCCGCGTGGCTCGGGTCACAAATAAATGCATTGCACCACAGACGTCTCGACGTCACAGTGACGTCACCAGCCCAGACGCCTTTGATTACCTTGGGTCAGACCACTGTTCAGTCGATAACTCCCCGCAAAAAAAGAAACCTCACTGTAGCCTGTTCAGTCACTGTTGTGCTTTTGTAGATGACAGTAGATGTTTTCAGTACGTTTGCAGTTTGTGTAACAGCGTGTGCCAAGCAGTAGAATGTGCAAGTGAAACGGAAAGCCGGTAAAACGAGGGAGGATAACATAATGGCAGTAGTAGCTGTCGGTGTTTTTGAAGTGCTTCGCTGCTTTCTCTCACTGAACTGATTGATCACTTTCCATCGCTAGTATCGTCTGCTTAATTACCTACGTGTATTACCTGTCGCTGATAAGTTTCTGTTGGCTCGGTGTTTTAGCTGCGTGGAATTCGTGTGGCAGATATCTAGGTCATATAACGAGGGAGGCGGACCAAGTAACGGCAAAGCCAAATAGTCTCCCTAGTTGCTTCATCGTCTGCACAATCAGAATCGAGCTTACGCGCTATAACTCAATGTTAGGATCTCCGCATAGAGTGAACGTAGGATACAGTAGTGTAGTTTCATTTATAAGTGTTTGATGGAACAAATCGCTCGCCGGGACGAAACCCTGAACCCACGAATTCAGAGGTTGGTGAAAAGTTTCCAGACGTCTGCCGTTCGGAGTTTACACGGCCCTAGCGAAATACCTTTCCCAAATGACTTGCCAGGCATGAATGTGGATCAGTACCGTAAGGTGGTAGCCAACGCCAAGAAATGTGTTCCAACACACAAGGGAATGGATTATGACCCGTTTCTTGCCCCACCCCCGTTTCCCATCCAACAGATGCCAGTTTTTACCCCGGTGGACACATCGAGAAGCGACCGATCGGAAACAATTTTGGAAGGCGAAACTATTTCGTGTTTTCTTGTCGGAGGGGAACGACGTCTGTGCCTCCCCAAATACTGAACACCGTTCTTCGCGATTTTACACTTCAACAGATCAACGCAGTTTGCGACGAACTGCATATTTTTTGTTCTCGGTGCAGCCCTGGACAGTTGGATACCTTAAAAATAACGGGGATATTACCTCTTATTGCACCGAGTTGCGGACTCGTCACGAAAACTGACGCCGAAAGACTGTGCAATGCACTTTTACACAGTAGCGATGAACCCTATCTCGAACCACCCGGTCCGGACAGTTTTAAAGTGTATCACGAATGCTTCGGAAAATGCAAGGGTATTTTCAATCCTGCTTTGTATCGGACGCCAGACTCGAAATGTATTCAGTGTGTTCACTGCCAAAGACTTTTCAGTCCACCAAAGTTCGTCTGTCATTCGCACAGAGCTTTGGAAAATCGTACGTGCCACTGGGGTTTCGATTCGGCAAATTGGAGATCTTATTTGCTTTTGACCAAAGATCAAGATTGTAAAGAAGAACTGCGTCGTATGAAGGCCCGATTTGACACCGGCAACAAATACAAACGAAAACAGGTAAAAATTATATTGTTTATGATATATATATATACGCAGGCATACGAACCAACACACAATAACAATAAAAATTCAAATATTTCCGAAAATAATGATGTCAATAATTCGATATTATGAAATACATAATAATTCACAACTAATAGTAATATATAGATTACAGATAAAACTTTATTTTTATTTTAATAGTTTCAATAATAATAATAATAATAATAATAATAATAATAATAATAAATATAAATAAATAAATAAACAATATGCAACAAAAGAAAACAAAACACCCTTACTAAAATTATGAAATTTAGTAAATACATTCTGATTCTGATCATTATAGAACCCGGTTTATTTTAAAATGAATAGCTGAAGCCATAAATTATACGTATTGTAAAATAACATAATCGGTTTACAACGCAACCTTGTTTACGAAATATTTATCGACAGGGTTGTCCGAATTAATGTCACGTTTGTAATCTTGTAGCCCCCCCACCTGAATAAATAATAACTGTCTGACAACAAAATATTGGAGTTCACTGCTTGTTTACGAAGTATTTGATCGGGGATCGAGAACGTTTTGTTACAAAAGTTATATTACTAAAAAAAAAAAAAAAAAAAAAAAAAAAAGAAGAAATTGCTTAATTACCACTACAGAAAAAAAAAAAAAATGTTTCCAGCCTACTGCTACAATATTTATTACTACCGGTATTACTATATTTTAGAATAGTCATCTGCAGCTTCTCTATTATAACTAGATCTACTACATAACTGTATTGTTTTTATTCTTGTTACTACTACTACTATTACCAACTGCTACTGTAAATAGTTTTGCAATTTTCCTCACAAAACCACAGCCAGTGAACGAACACACACACACACACACACACACACACACACACACACACACACACACTAAATAAATTCAATGGGGGGAAATAAAAGAAAATGTCTTACGTCAGCATTTACGTAAACAGTCAAAATGGCGGTAATAAAACAAATATTGTTCTAAATTTTATAAAGTTATTAAAAGGAATTTTTATCAAGATTGTGTCAATAATAATAATAATAATAATAATAATAATAATAATAAAATGTAATAAAATGAAATAATAAAATGCCTCCCTCGAAGAACAAAAAAAGCAGCTATTTTATTTATTTATTTGGAATGATTCTGGTGTAATTCCATGAATATATACATATGTATTTATTTTTCTATTAATTATTAGACAATTTGTGAACGACCTAAGTACACACGTCTTCAAAAAATACTTAATCTGGTGCAAACTTGTATCATTGTTAAACAGTTTAAGAAAATAAAAACATAGTAAAACAGTTGTATATAAGGCAGCAGAAAAGTAATAATAATAATAGTAATAATAAAAAATAAAAAAATCTCGTTACGTCAGAATGTTTTTGAAACGTCAAAAATTGGTGTATTTGTAAATAAATATTTAAAATAATGATTATTGCAATAAATATATGGGATTTATCTGCTGATATAACAAACACTAACAGCTACAACAATAATAAACATTAAAAATAGACAGATAAACTGATAAAATGTTTTATTTCTCAATAAATAAACAAATTATATATTCATGTATATATGTATGTATGTATGTATGTATGTATGTATGTATGCATGTATGTATAAACGTATACACGCACACATGTTTACTGAAATTTATTTATTATTCCCCTTTCTACTCGCTCACTGAGTTTTGTTTTAAACTGGCGCCTGACACACTAGCTGTCTTTTTTTTTTTTTTTTAAATATCCTAATCGATTGCAAGTGCTGTACCATGCTGGCACATGTTGACATAACATCAACAATTGGGCGAAATCTGCGCTATCATGCAAACATCATGGCGTCCATGTTCTTAGGAAAATTATATTTCATTTGTGGGAATTTATTTTTAGTCAGCATTATGCCGATAGTGTCATCTTCCTTATTTATTCTTTTTTGTCAGCGTGTCTGCCTGTCCCGTCTCACTTACAAAGGGGTGAAACATTGTGACATAGCTAAAGGGTGGTTGAGTGCTGTTTGTGAAAATCGATATGTTTAATATTATTTACACGATTGTTGTCGTCCTTAAAACGTTATTATTATTATTTTTATTATTATTATTATTATTATTATTATTATTAATTCATTCCTTTATGCTTTGATTTAATGTCTCTTTTTTTTTTTAGATATTTAAACCAGGTTTATCAGTAATTATGTTACGATTAAAAAAACAACAATATACAATAATTACATTCCCTATCCATAAAAAAAAAAAAAAAAAATTGAATAATGTTTTGCCCGATCATTTTTGACAAACCCAGACAAAACTGTCAGTCTAAGCACACTTTCGGGGAGACCATAGACAAACGGACGCGCGAGCTCGCAATAAATAAATAATAAGAAAGAAAGAAGAAGAAGAAAAAAAGTCCGATCTCGGCACAGATCAAACAAGACTGGGTAAATAACAGACCACGTGCACATTCCCGCGCCTCCAGCTGGCCTGGTTTTGTGACAGTGGATAAATTGGAATTTGTGAGGCTTGTCGTCTGGCAAATGTTGATATATATTCCTGTTATTTCACTCGTTTTCCAATGTTTCTCTTTAGTTAGGGCACAGAACATGTTGTTGTGACACAGAATGTTAAGATTTTATTTGTTACGGTATAATAATAATAATACATTACTAACACAAATAAATAAATAAATAAATAAATAAATAAATAAATAAAAGTTTTTTAAAACTGCATTAATTGTGGTTTAGAATGTTATATCCATCCGTTATACATTATAAATAAATAAATATTTGTCATTAAGTTACATATATATAAACCTTAAAATACTGCTAAAAAAAATTTAAAAAAAAATAAAAACAAAGGAAAAAAACATGACACAAATAGGTATTCACGTGTCTGCATATTATATAAAAATCATGTATTTTAACTGACATTTTTGTTTTCTGAGATAGACTGATGAAATAAACAATTTAAAAATAAATAAATAAATAAATAAAAGCGTGATGAATTGTTAGTTTTTAATAATAATAATAATAATAATAATAATAATAATAATAATAATGACAGACAACAAAAAATCATGCAGTTTTAAAAAATAATTAATTAATAATTAATAATTTGTAATGTTGATACTTTCTGAAGTATACTGGCAACCGTTGTGGAGTTACAGGAACCAAAAAAAAATAACATGAAAGATGTTTGTTATACAGTTTTGTTTACTGTTAAAATTAATTAGCTACGTTATATAATGACAATAATATTTTTAACAATTTTAAAAGATGTTTACTGTTAAAATTAGGCACTTAAAACAATAATAATAATAATAATAATAATAATAATAATAATAATAATAATAATAATAATAATATCACTTAAGTAACAACAACAATGGTAATAATAATAGTAACAATATTAAAAATGGAAAAGAAGATTTGACACAACTGGTTAACATCTTTTAAATTACTGTGCTTCATTAAACTATATTAACCTACCCCACCTACTTCAGCTACCAGATTTCAATCCACGTACCCCACTAGTTTCACCTACAACATCTCCACCCACCCACCCACCCAGTCACCTCGCCCAAAAAAAAAAAAACATTCGCATTCGAAGCAGACGTATAAGCCACTTAGGATTATCATGGATTAACCTAATAACAAAAAGATTAATCTTGAGGACACCCAACCTTGTGGTGATAACTCAGTTATGCTTGGCTGGTGACCATTGTCCAGAAACAACAAAACAACCAGTGGTCAAAAAAAAAAAAAAAAAAAAAAAAAGAAAGAAAGAAAGAAAAAGCCCCCATGCAGCTTTGCAGACACATTGTAGACATCTCGATTGAGGTTTTGACGTTGTCCTTGAAGCAGAAAAGGAATGTTTTAATGACACCATTGTGGTTGTTATAAGGCTTCGTGTAATTGGTACATCTTGTCTGGGAGTGGATTTTAATTTTTTTTATTTTATTTTATTTTTTTTTATTATTATTATGGGGTTGGGGAACCTTGGTTGTATGAAATTTTGGGACGGTTTTAAGGTATTTTTGCCCTTTATTTTCTGATGAGATTATATTAAGACAAATTGATTTTATCACTGTGTCTGTATGTATTTAATTTAAATTATTTTGTAGATACATAAATATCTTTGATTTGTTAGTGTATTGCTTTTTGCCATTGCCCTCATGGCTCTCACAAAAGGTGAACAAGGGTTTTACTGCCCAGGGGTGAGAAACACTTGCAAACCAGGATTGTATTTACACCTGTATACAGGTGCACCGATTTACCTGTGAATTTTAATTAAACGATTGCGAAAAAGAACAAAAAATATTCAAAAAACTGCTGCTTCCAGCTTTTTAATTGTACATGCTTGTTTAGCAAGTGAAAACTGGGACCAGAACTGTGTGTTACTTTGATTTCTCAAACAGATTAATTCTAATTAATGCTGCACCTGCCTCCCAAATTGCACCTGTGTCTCTCTCTCAGGTGGGTAAATGGATTCATCAACAGTGGGTCAGGCTTTCATGGCCACAAACAGACATTATTTTTGTGAATCAAAGAAAAGAATGAATAAAATGAATGGATGAATGAAGACAGACAAACTTCATTTTCACGGTGTGTTATGACAGGTTGTTTACGAAAAGGAAGAAACCAGATCCTACTGCAGACTCTCTTGCGCAAATAGAAACATGGCTAATGATATAAAAAAAATATATACCTTTCCACTTTTTAAATTACGTTATTATTTTAAGGTAAACATTGACTCTTTCATGACGACAAAGTTTCCTGTCTGGTAAATGAAGAAGGCAGGAAGTTGGGTTTTTTTTAAATAATCATACTGTAAAATAGAGAAACGCCTTACCAATGGTGTTAATAATATGATGAAACTTATCACTCTGAATTAGACAAATGTTATTTCAGGTCATCCATTTTGTGAAACAAGACATATTTCAATTTGTAATTCATGCATTTTAGCCAGTTGTGGCCACAGATTAATGAACATTTTGCCACAGACTGTAACCGTTTATTCTAAATTCTGCAAAATTCTGAAACATATTGGCTATCCACATTTTGGAAAGTATTAAATTTTTGGTTGCTGGTCCTAATCAAAAGTTTGATGGGTTAAAAAAAGATTTCCTTTGCAAATTGGGTAAACATATCAGGTAAACATACACTTCAGATAAAATACATTAGTAATTATGTAAGAAAAGACTTTAAAAAATAAAGTAATATTTATGTATGTAGGCCATTTGTTCATACCAATAGAGAAACTTTAAAAAAAAAAAATATATATATAATAATAATTATTAAAATAAATAATTTGTTAAGTTTGCTTCTGTTGATTTATGAGATTGCTTGTGAAAATGTAGGTCAGTATTTGTAGATGTGCATAAATCATTGTTAATAAAGAGCCATGGATGTTTTTCTCTGTAAATGAAAACTTAAAAAGATTTTTCTATAATCCTGTTCAAAAGAAATGATTTCTCCAAACAAACATTATGTGTATCTCTCTCTCTCTTTATGTAAGCATACATTCATACACATGTCCAGCATACAGTCTGTCTGTCTTTTACTACAGTTAAGTAAAACATGTTTTATTTTAAAATTTTATTTAAGGTGAAAGCTCTGGCATGTTTTTAAGCATGGTATGTTTTTAACCACCTACAAATTGTTAATTAATAGCTGTTTGTCGTACCAAATATGTTAATAATGTTAAAATATTATTCATAATTCATTCCTTTCCTCTTCTCTAAATGTACTTATATAAGGCAAGGACTCATAATTTGAATAATAATAATAATAATAATAATAATAATAATAATAATAATAATAATAATAATAATCTCTGCGTTTGGCTCATTTACATGTGACTGTAAATAAAACTAAAGTGAACGCGGATTATGAATATGTATGTTCAGTTTCTGCTTCTCATTAAAATTATCTTGATAGGAGACAAAAGTCATTGACTTGAACAAACTTGAACCTGGCCCAGGGGAAAACATGGTCTTGCCTTAAGCAAAGCCTATCAGAGATCATTACATGAACATGGTGTTGATTTATTGACCTGTTTTCCTGATCTAACCACCTTCTCCATGATTGGTACTATTATATACACCGAGTAGCTAGATAATACTTGCTGATGGTGGACAAAGAATTGTTTTCATTGAATATCCAGAAATTATCTGTTAATGGTGGTGGACAGTCCTGTTTCCTTGGCCAAAAGGTTCTCTGAGGCTTCTGTTGACAAAAGCTGGGGTATGTGGAGTCGCGATTATGGAAAGAAAACACAATACAGAGGAGACTAGACATTGAATAGTTGAAGGTTTTTTTTTTTATCATACAGTTATGGTGAAAATTAAAAAAAAAAATAAAAAAATAAATAAAAATGAAGAAAAGACCATGAAATGTGTGATATTTAGAAAGCATTGATAATATAATACAATTATGTTGAGGAGTTGTTAAATGGTCTTTCATTCATGTTACTGTCACCATTATGGATGTGCTGAATCTGAGTTACGTCTTCACTAACATGTGACACATTTAGAAACAACAACAACAACAGCAGCAGCAGACTTCCCCCATTATTTATAAAAATATCGCTGTTTGGGTTATTTCCCAATCAGAGCTCCGGAACTGGGTTTATCAGTAACCATGTCTGTGGAGAAGATGCTTATAAATAATCTTCGGCTTGCAGAAATTAAGAAGTTTCAAAAGTATACGAAGCCCCGTTGATAAAGAATTAGAACTGATCAGTGCATGTGTGCGTGTGCCCTAATCCACTCCTTGTACAGAATGTACGTTCCAGCCTTGAAGAACCGAGTGACAGAAATGCGAGCCTTGTTGAACCAATAATAGACATGTGACCTCTATACCTGATGGTATCGGTTGAAAGCAAACTTTATCTTGAATGAACGTCCATCACAGTGAGACTCCTGCAATGTGCTAATCTGGTATGTCTCTGAAACAGGCTGTGAAAGAGTAAATATCCACCCCCCACACACACCCTCCTGTTGTCTTCCTTGTCTCTTGCATTCAGTCCCTTCCCCCCCTCCGTTTGGGTTTCGGCCCTGTTTTTCCTCTCTTGATAAGAGAGAGAAGGTGAGGGTTCGGATTGGGATCGATGGGGGGGGGAGGTGAAGTGTTTATGACAGGAGACAGGTTTATCTGATAGTGGTATTCTAGTTTTACAGTGAAATTGTTCCAGGAGAACTGTTCTAGCTTATCTGCTGGGAAGTTCAGTTATATATGTCTGACTGGTTTTGTTTTGTCTCCACCGCAGCAACAGAAAGCTCAGCACTCGATTGGCTGCTTTTGAAAATCTTGTTCACTACACTTTTATTTCTTGAGTCTTACTTACGTGTGTGTGTTGTGTGTGTGTCTGTTTAGATATTTATATATACATACACTCCTATATAATTTTACACTCACACACACACACACACACACACATATATATAAAGAAAAGAACAATGCAACAGCAACAATCTCCCCCAAAAAATATCAACATTAACACCACCAATGACAACATGCTCAAAAAAAAACAAACCGTCCCCTGACAACCAGTATCAAAAAAATGTTTTCTCATTTCATGGCATGATATGTATTTTTATTTGCTTGTGATATTTGTGTTTTCTGGGGTGTTTGTGATATACATGTATGATTAAAATGCAGATTATAAACTCTCTGTGCTTAAGATGAGAAAAAATGACAGAGAGAGAGAGAGAGAGAGAGAGAGAGAGAGAGAGAGAGAGAGAGAGAGAGAGAGAGAGATGGTTTAACTGTTGTTGTTTGAAAGTTAAATGTGATTTAAAACATGCTGAAACACACACACACACACACACACACACACACACACACACACACACACACACACATGCACACACACTAAGCTAAGCTATGCTAGTGTTTGCGCATTCACACCCACACATTCCATGTTTTCCATACTTGCAAGATCTGCTATAATAATTAGGTGGGGAAACGAAAATAAAAAAGTAAATAAATAAATAAAAGAATAAAATAAAAAAAGAATTAAATAATTCCAAAAAAACAGACATTTATGAAAAATATGTTGTGTAAGAATACTAGAATTTTTTTTTTTTTTTTTTTTTATATATATCTGCAGTTCACTGTAACTGTATTTATAGCTCAATTTATTATTAGTATTATTATTACTTTTTTCTTTCTTTTTTATTTTTAAATTTGTTTATAACCACATATTTGGCTAAGAGACAAATTTGGGTCATAGCTTGATTAACTAACCAAAAATTTCATTAAATAATTAACAGTTTTACAACAACATACAAGCTTGGCGAAGAAACAAAATGAATTTGGGCCTATGCCATAATCAGAATCCAGAAGCAAGTTTGTTCTCTGCAGGTTAACAAATGAAATTATCAGCCAAAAATAATTTGAAGGAGAAGAAGAAGAAATAAATAACATTTAAAATATATATTTATATATATATATATATTTTTTTTTAGAAAGTTGAAAAAATAAAATACAAGGCAAATTGTGATAACCATCTGCTCAAAAATTTTAAATGTATATTTTTTAAATTTCTTTAATCTTTTAAATCTCTGATGTTTTAAAAATGGAATGGGAAAAAAAAAAAAACCCAAAAGAATGAAAATAAGAGTCACTGGAAGAAAAAAAAATAGAAAAAAAAATTAAAAATTTCACATTTTTATTTTCTTTAGAAATATGTTTTTAAAAAATCAATTGCAGATTCATGCATGTGTAGTAGGGTGCCAAACCAAAGGAATGGCTTTTCTAGCTCAGAGTTATTGGAGAAAACCCAGTAGATTTTTCAAAATTAATAGCAAGATATATTTCATTATTTGCCTTCCCATTATTTGCGAAAAAATATTTGAGAAGTTTAGTTAACCATTTATTGAATACTGGCTAGAATGGGAAAAAAGGGCTGAGGAAGCGCTAATGAAACTTGATCCTGTATTCTGTCAGACTCCAATCTAATTATAGAACAACAGACTTTGCTATCATCGGCATCAAAGCAAAAGATGTTAAAGATAAAAGAACAGAACCACCAGAGTTATTGTGTTCAATATTTTGTTTTATTGATGTATAGAGAATTATTGCTACATCGGGGACTTTGTGTCCGTAGTTGCTGCTGACGGCCACTGTGATCCAATCCTGTGGGATTCTTAACAGATTTTAGATTAAAAAAAATTATATTTGGTTTTATGAGACATAAAAAGAAGTAAAAATTGGATTAAACATAATATGATCTAGAAACAAATAAAACAATATTAGAAGTAATAATATCTAAAATTAAAAAAAAACTAGATCAAAAGAAATATCTAAGAATAAAAACTGAATTAAAAATAATGAAATCTAAAAAGGAAAAAATAAGATTAATAATAATCTAATTTAAAAACATGAAAATGAGATTAAAACCAGAGTAATTCTGAAACATCTGAAAAAATCTGATAAAATGTGATCTACTTATAAGATAATTGTAAATATTTGGAAAGAAATTTTAATATCACATCTTTCTAATTATAGATCGTGGTTCTAGAAAATGTTTGAAGGAAAATTAACACAGTCTGTTTGACATATGTTCACTTATTTCAGTATGTCACCTGATTTCCAATATCTGAACTTAAATTTCAAGTGTAACATCTATTTACGGTAATAGTGAGAGTGTCTTTTGTGATGAACATTTTAAAACATATTTTGAATTCATGTAAATGAAACTGTGAATTTGTTCTTTTGTATATATCCAGATGTATATATATATATATATATATATATATATATATATATAGTACATTTTTTATCTCTTTCTCCATATATGCACATGAACATAAACCATATGTGCATGCAGACATTTGCACGCAAAACATGCATATACATACAAACATGCATGCGCGTACACACAAACACACACATCCCATACACAAATGTGCATGGACACAGAAACACACAAAGGAACACACACACACACACACACACACACACACACACACACACACAGTGTGTATCCAACAGTCCAACAGTTCATTTTTAAAATTTTTCTTTTTCTTTTTTTTCTTTTCGTAATATCTCACAAAGTCCTATCTAATGTGTAGCATACCACACATGATGGAATAACAGTAGTGATAAATCTTAGCATGTAAAAGGATGACCTAACAAATGTCACACAGATATGATGTAACTACCATATGTACCATGTACCTTGAGATATGATATAACGGTCGTATGGACCATACACTCATAACTGTATATACGCCAAAGGCTTGTAACATAAATTCAGATACCTCAGTGAATATGAAGCATAATAATTTTGAAATAATTTTCTGTAATGTTGACATTAAATTATGGCAGGTTTTGAAGGGGATGTTACTTGTTTACTTATTTATTTATTTATTTATTTATTTACTTAATCACTTTATTTATATTTGATTTCACTCTGTGGTTTGAAAATAGAATGTTTTGAGAAACTCTCTCTCTCTCTCTCTCTCTCTCTCTCTCTCTCTCTCTCTCTCTCTCTCTATCTCTCTCTCTCAATGCTTTAATTATATTTCACATTTTGTCTGTTACATACTGACTTTGGGTGGATATTTTTGTTAGGAACATCTACATTGTTGTTTCTGTTTACTAAAATTGATTGTGCTACCTAAACAATTAGTTACTTTCTCCTTCTTTCCTTCACTCTTTCTACATTCCTATATACCACACACTAATAACACACACACACACACACACACACACACAGACACACGTTATAACATTTTTAAAAAGCATTTAAGAACCACCTAAAATAACAAAAATATAAACAAATATTCCCTGAAAAAACCCCACAAAACACACACTCATTTCTAATCACTTTCATAATATTAACTTAAAACACTGACTTAATATACACCATATAATCACACCTATATATTATTTACCTATATGTGACAGACACATGCATATACACTTTAAATCCACAGCCTCAAGCTATATATTCATGATAAATTAGCCAGGTGTGTTGTAGATTGTGTACTTTTAACACCTGTAGTATTTTTACGTGTATTCTTGTAACACAAGAAAAATTCAAACAGTTTAGTTATTATGTCCAGAGAGAGAGAGAGAGAGAGAGAGAGAGAGAGAGAGAGAGAGAGAGAGAGAGAGAGAGAGAGAGAGAGACCTCAAAACAAGTAAACCAAACAAAAATAAAAATAAAAGATTTAAATTTATATATTTGTATATAAAACCAAAAATAAAATATTCTCCATCCTCAAATTATAATAATCATAATAATAATCATAATAATAATAATATAATCATTTAAAAAATAAAAAAAATAAATAAAAGTGCAACTGTTTCATCATCTTAATCAATATTTTATTATAACTCACAAAGATTCTATGAACTTGTATTCTTGTATTAAAACCATCTTTTGAAAGTAATACTTCAAGTTAAAACACACACACACACACACGGACACACATACACAAACACATCCCTCAATAATAGCAAGAAGAGGTATTAGCGGCAACAACGAAAATAAAACATTTTTGTTAGCTTGTCCCAAACCACAGAAATGTACTCAGTCTGTTTTACGTCAAGCCAAAGCAATGAATAGACTGAGAAGAATTGTACAAAAGATTTTTGTGTACGGTAATAAAAGATTAAAAAATGTCGGTCAATGCACATTCAAAATGGAGACTTTGTTGGAGGATTACATGCGTCCTTTGACCTCAAAAAAGGTCATAGTGTGTTAATCTTTTTTTATTCCTTTTTTTTATGTAAAATACCTGTGTACAGTCTAAAAATATTTATAAACATAGACTTGCCAGAAGATTGATTAGATGAAGACGAATTTATTGAATGGGCCTTGAAATAATTACGTGACTGTGTACACAATGTTTCTTTTTTCCTTCTTTTTCTCAGTTATTTATTTTGTTTATTTATTTATTTATTTATTTTATTATTTATTTATTTTATTATTTATAAAAGTTAAACACCAGTCAAAATGTGTGTACACTTAAAATAGTTCCAGTACTGATTTGCATGAATGCTATTAAATGTGCTTCCAAATGTCTGAAATGTGTGTGAATAATAATAATAATAATAATAATAATAATAATAATAATAATAATAATAATAATAAAAAAAAAAAAAAAAAAAAAAAAATTAAAAAAAAAAAAATAAAAAAATAAATAAAAGAGAAAAAAAAAAAAAAAAAATAAACAAATCACGTAAAATTTCAAGGCCCAGAATAAACAACTTAAAGAAGACTTGTGTACAGTCCAAAAATTTATTTCTGATATAGACTTGCATGAAGGCAATTTCTCCAAAGTGGGCCAGGAAATAATTTATCTTGTGTGCATTTTTTTCTTTTAAAAAATAATTTTATTGTAGACGTGGGTAAAGTCTAAATTTATTTATAGTGTAGACTTGCATGTAGGCAGTTTTGCTGAAGATGAAAAACAAAAATAATCCAAAAGAAAGAAATAAGGTGACAACAAATGTTATGCACTTTCCTAAAAAAAAACCAGTAACCGCAAAAAAAAAAAAAAAAAAAAAAAAAAAATAAAATAAACACCCACACAAAAAGAACAAAACAAAAAACAACAAAAAAAAAACGGACAAAAATAATTTAAAAAACCCAACAAAAAACAACAACAAAAAGAAAAAAGTGGGCAATAGCTAAGAAAATTGGTTTAAAAAAAAAAAAAAAAAAAATAAAATGAAATAAAAAATAAAAAAAATAATATAAAATAAAATAAAATAATATAATATAATATAATATAATTAAAAAAAATAAAAAAAAAAAAAAAAAAAAAATTAAAATAAAAAAAAATAAAATAAAAATAAAAATACTAACAAACTCACTGCCCTGAAATTTACTAACAGATTTAAAAAAATATATATATATATATTTATTTATTTAATTTTTAATTTCTATATTTTTTTTTACAGAGTCCAGATCCTGACGGTTGTGATGAAAAACGAATTAAAAACGACTGTACCCCATCATCGGCCGATGTGTCGTGGCGGGACTTGCCCCTCATCTCCATGTCCGCGTTCAGACCTTGGTCCCCCAGCGTCATCAGTGCTATCAAAGAAGGAAAACTGCTGCCTCCCCCCTCTGCCATTGTCAGAGATGGGTATGTATTATTTTTGTTAAGAATATAAAAAGAAAAAAATCACCCGTGCATGCATCGTTTGAGCTTTTTCCGAAATTAAGCAGTGTCTGTTCCTAAACCATTAAAAGCCTGACCCCAGAATCTCACATGCATAGGTCTAGAGTTTGTTCAAGTATTAAGTTTGTCTCTTAAACCTTTAAAGTTCTTTACCAGTATCTGGTATATTTGACATGTTAGATAAATTCAGTATCATACCATCTAGAAGACCATATACTATTCTGTATTTAGCCAAGTATTATATATATATATATTTTTTTTTGTTATTACACACTCACACACACACACATACAAACACACCTAACTCACATTACAGAAGAGCTGTTTTTAACTAAATCCAGTAACATACTGCTTAACATATTTTATTTTATTTTATTTATTTTATGTATTTTACATCACATCACATGAAGATTACATTTCAGAATAAAATTAGTACTTTATCATCATCATTTTTTTTTCTTCTTTGTTTTATGGTAAGTCCAGATAATCATTAAATTCTGCATACAGCATATTACATAACAACACATTATCATGTTTTGGAACATAATTTTTATTTTATCTTATTTAATTTTTTTTTAAATATATTTTATAGGTATAAAAAAAATCAGAATACATCACATCATATAAGATGCATTATCGTTTTTCAGTACAGAATTTATGCTTTTTTTCTTTGTTATCAGAACAAAAACATAAATTGTGCCCAACACCATAGAATAGCATTTAACATTTCATTCTGAAACAAATCACATTAATTTTGTGCCTATCCATGACATAATCCATTATTTCACAGCATTAATTTCAAACACCATTTTCTTATTTCGACAGAATGCATACTCATCATTTTCTGAATCTGTTTAAGCTAAGTAATATTTTACAGAAAAAAAAAACCCACAAAAAAAAAAAACATTTATGCATAATACATGCGCATATATTTGCTAGGCAGTGATAAAAACCAAATCACAATGATGACATTTTTATAACAAACCATGAAACAAAATATCTTTTTAATCTGTTTTAAATGTAAATGTACTTTGATGTGTTTTTAATATATCTTTGAAAATAAAGACATTTAAATGAGCTTAGGTGTAACATCAGAGCAGTGAAGCAGTTTAATTGCACATCAAAACTAACTTAACAAGATTGTGTAGCAACATTGCACCTGAAAACACACACACAGTACACACACACAAACACACAAACGAACACACACATGGATGGTCATTGGCACATGTCATAAAACAGCACGACAGTCAGAAAAAAAAAATTAAACTCGGTATATTTTAATATTTATACATACTTAAATACATGTATACGATTTACACACACACGCACAAACACACACACATTACATACACACAACATCACCACTCAGTTATGATTGCGTACAACACTTTCTCATTTTACAACACAAATTACAACTGTCTACAACAACATTGAGATTCTTCACAATATTACAGTCAATATTTGTTCCAGTCGGATATTTTACATGGACAAATCTGTTGTATGTTATTGACCTATGTAAAGATTCTTTCACTCTTTTATAAAAACTAGTTCATTCTGGCATAAAAAAAAAAAATTTAAAATATTTTCTCTCTTCTGTATCAAACACCTACCAGTGCTATATTCAGCATATGCAACGTGATACACTGTCTGATACAAGGTTTACTTTACAGTATCTATTCACTATTGATTACAAGCCTAAGGTGACAGACTTGAATTTTCAGACAGATAAACAGACTGCAGCGTTGGTCCTATGTGACATTTAAAACTGTGTAGAGTTGATGACACCAGACATAACCAACCATACATCATCCATGATATATTACCTTGCGGTATGAAGAAGATAAGTTAATGTTCATGCTAGGTTTTCATTGATAACAAGAAAATCCCCCCAAAACACTTCGCATACACACACACAGTGTGTTAATTACTGTGGATATATTCACAGGTGTATATATATATATTGTGTTTATTCAGGCGTGGAAAGGTTACAGGAATGAGTGAGTGTGTGTGTGTGTGTGTGTGTGTGTGTGTGTGTGTGTGTTTTTGTGCATGTGTGTGTTTGCGTTTGCGTGCGTGCGTTCAGGTGGAATCAAAAGATACTGATTATATTCTTCTGTAGAAGTATACATATTATACATGCACCACACACACACATGTTATTAGACATAGATAAAAAAAAAATAGAATACTGAAACATGACCTAATTCTAAAGATAATTTATTATTTAAACCAATGATTTCCCCCTTAAAAAAAAAAGTAACTTAAATTTAGTAACTGTAACACAAGGAAAGACTCAAAACTGTGCTTCGTAATTACAAATAATTTTAAGATTGAGTTAATTACTATCTCTCTAAAACAAACATTTATATTTCCAATAAAAAAATTAAGTCTTACAATGTCTCATATCGTTCTTATTATTTAATTTTTTAAATTTTTATTTCAGGGTTGCTGGCATTCTTCCATCCTATCTACATAAAGGACCACCAGTTCTACTGAATCCTGAACGAGTAGTTCCTTACTCAGAATCAGAAAGGTAAAAACATAATTTAAAGTGTACACAGTATAGAAAAAAAGTATTACGACAGTTTTTAGTTAAAAAAATAAACAACAAAAAATAATTAAAAATGTCAGATGTAATGAGTGTTAAATGTTTTTATTTAATCCTTAGTACTGTATAAAAACAACTACTTCTGCTACTACTACTACTACTTCTACAACTACTATGTCTGCTACTACTAATACTAATAATAACAATGACAGAAGTAGTAATAATAGTAGCAGCAGCAAGAACAACAGCAGAAGCCACTGCAGCAATAGGTATATATAAAATATATAAAAAGCATCAACATCAGCAACAACAACAACAACATTAGTATGAATAATTATAATTATCATAATAATAACAATAAATCCGAAAAAATAAAAAAATAAAAATAATAATAATAATCATTTTTCTAAATTTCACATTTCTAGATACGAGAGACATTTTACACCCAACGTATCTCTCGCTCCACCTGAACACAAAAAAGAAGACAAATCGGACGACGATGACGACGATGTCCCAGCAACTAATGGACAGTCCTCGTTGGAGAAGCTGGCCGAGGTGGCAGAAATGAGGATGTCGCCGCGAAACGTCAAAGAGTACAGAGAGTACGATTTGCCCACTGACACTGACGACTCTTCATTTTGCCAGTCGTCACCTTCAGACGGTAACGCCACTGTTATCAAAACTAAATTCTTAGAGTGACTGTAACTTGAAAATTATCTCCATGTGTGTTTGTGTTGGTTAAAAAAAATCATTTAGTGTGAAAATGGCTCAAATATGTGTATGTTTATGTTGGTTAAAAAAATCATTTAGTGTGAAAATGGCTTAAATCTGTGTGTTTATGTTGGTTAAGAAAAATCGTTTAGTGTGAAAATGGCTTAAATATGTGTGTTTATGTTGGTTAAAAAGAATCATTTAGTGTGAAAATGGCTTAAATATTTTAAAAATATTTTTGTCAGATTATGTATATTAATAGTTAACTTATAAAAAATAAATGTGTTGCAAGTACTTTTTATATTTGTTATGTATGCTAAGAATTAGTTTATGAAAAAAAAATCATTTAAGATATAGATATATGTGATGCAAGTACTTTATATATCTATATATACCTGTATGTGTATATGTGTATATATATATATATATATATATATATAGACAGGTAGATAAATATAGGTACATAAAGTACTTGCATCTTATCTTGCCTTTGAAAAATCTAGAGGTTTTTTTTAAGGGGGCTTATTTTATTAACTTTTTTTAAAATCTGTATTTAACATTAACTTTAATTTATCTTCTTCTTTTTTTTCTCTTCTATTCAGCTGATGATGCTAGATTAGCTGAATCACCATTTCCCGAAAGCTCGCTTGAACTAGAGCTTCTGATGATTCGAAGAGCTCTCGATGGCAAAGTCCCCAACACAAAAGAAGCAAAGGAAAATTTTCTACATGAATTTTCTAAACAGAGAACTCGACAAGAGGAACTGCTAAATTCCTTGATACAGACCAGACTGTCTTTGAAAAAAGTAGGTCGACCATTTTAAATCGTTATTAGTTTTTTCTTCATAAATAGTCTTTGTGTTTGTTATTCAATGTACGTGAAATAAAATGGCATACTTAAGCACTTATATGTGTACATACACAACAGAAGAAAATAGTATATCATCTCTCTCTGTCTCTCTCTCTCTCTCTCTCTCTCAGGCATGCACACACAAAACTATTTCTATTTCTACATAACTGTTATTATTGTTGTTGTTGTTATTATTGTTAAAATCATCATTATCATTAACAATATAATAACGATTACAACTGTTATTGTTAACATTATTATTATCAACATTATTTTTATTATTAAAATATTGTCAAAATCATCATTGTCATTACATTATTATAACGATTACAACTGTTATTGTTAAAATTATTATCAACGTTATTTTTATTATTAAAATATTGTCAAAATCATCATTGTCATTACATTATCATAACGATTACAACTGTTACTGTTAACATTATTATTATCATCGTTATTTTTATTATTAAAATTATTTCTCTGTTGTGTTTAGGAGCTGACATCACAGAGAACAAAACACAGAGAACAGTGTCAGGCATTGCAAAAAGATTTGGAAAGATTACGTCTTGAAAACGAACAGTTACGAAGACGAGAAGAAATTGAGGTAATTTTTGATTTATTGTTTTGTTGTTGTTGTTGTTGTTGTTGTGTTGTTGTAATTCTTATCATTATCATCATCATCATCATTATTATAATAATTTTTTTGCGATTTGTCTTGGGTGTGTGTGTGTGCGTGTCTGTGTCTGTGTGTGTGATTGAATGTGTGTGTTCATCTGTATATATATATATATATATGTCTGATTTAGCATGTCTGTGTATGTCTCAATGTGTGTTTGTGCATTTCTGTGAATGTCCATTTGAGTATATGTGTCTGTGTGTGTGTTTGTGCATGTGTTTGTGAATGTTTGTGTGTGTGTGTGTTTGTGTGTGTGTCTGTGTTCATTTCATTCTGTTCTTAATTCAATTTCACCCTGCTGTTTTCTTCCTTTAATCACATTTGAACCGACAAAATAACTTGAAAAGTTCAGTGCAAAAATTTCTGGCATGCCAAAGTTGGAGTAATTCAATTAGCAAAATACCACGCAGTGCAGGTGCAGGAATGTAATGTTATTTAATTTAGTAGCTCGGATAGAAAATAATTTAAAAAAAGAACAAAATTATAATTGAATTATGTCAAGAATTCCAGTTTTATTAGAACTAGAATACTTCATGAGGGTGATAATAATACTAATAATGTTAATAATGCTATTAATACTACTGCTAATAATAGTAATAATAATAATGATCATACTAGTAATAATTATAATAATAATAATAATAATAATAATAATAATAATAATAATAATAATAATAATAGCAATAGTAATAATAATAATAATAATAATAATAGCAATAGTAATTTTACATAACTATATGTCTATATCTATATCTGTATCTATATATATATATATATCAACCCACCCATCCACATACCCTCTCCAGTCACACATTTTGAAGCAACCTGTTGCCAGGGGAAACTGAATTGGAAATGTCAGACCTTTCTCATACACCATTCCAACTGGCCTGCTTCCAAGACTTCCACTACCACATTCCGAAGATGTAATTTAACTTACTGGGGAAAGTCTGAGGGAGGGTGAAGGTGAAGGGGGGGGCAATGAATATGCTGAGGAATTGAGATAAATAATATATTTGTGGAAGTTGTTGCACATGTTAGTATTGTGCTGTATGGTGCCAAACAAAATGCAGCAGTCTTCGGTTAATGCACTTGCCAAATGGAAAAAATGGAAAAAAAAAAAAAAAAATAAATAAATAAAAAGAAAATGAAAGAAGAAGAAAAACAGATGGAATTAAAAAAAAAAAAAGAAAGAAAAGAAAACTGTAATTATGGTTTGCGTTTCTTACTATAGAGAAAAGCAGATTGAATACAGTTTGGGTTTTTTTAAAAAAGAATTTGAAATGTTTTTTTTTTGGTTGGGTTTTTTTATCTGTTAAACAGTTTCATTCTGAGTTTTTCGTTGTTTATGTAATGTTTAAAGTAAAGATTCAGCCTGAATACAGACATCCGGTCCCAAGCTAGCTGGGTTAAAAAAGGTCATACCCCCCCATACACACACACACACACACATGCACACTCATACATATACATCACACATGCAGATATGAGCATACAGCAACCGAGAGACATAAAACTTCCAAAGTGACAAATACAAAAACATAATTACAAAGAGGGAGGTGGAGAGAGAGAGAGAGAGAGAGAGAGAGAGAGAGAGAGAGAGAGAGAGAGAGAGAGAGAGAGAGAGAGAGAGAGAGAGAGAGAGAGAGATATGGTGGTGCAGGTGGAAACACAGAGGTTAACAGTCAACAACAACAGTTCATAAACAAGTTTAATAATATACTATAACTAAATGGAAATAAACTAGACTATATAACTTTATTTTTAACCATTCCTTAAATAATAATTTTAGTCATCTGACTACAAACACTAAGTAACATTCCTGTGTTGAGCCCAGGTTTTATTACTGAAGCTTATAGATTTCATAATTTACTAATAATTATTCAGTTATTTAAATTGATAAGCACCCCCCCACCACCACCACCACCACTATACACTGTATATTTTGACACTGAAACTTACTGAAAATATCAAACAGTTAATCCCCTAAAAAAAAAATTAAAATTTTTTAAAAATGGATTTCAGAACCAAAGTCTGATCAAACTAAATTGTTTATCATCTTTGTTCAGACAAACTGCATTTCTGTCTGAATCTGTTATTTAATTTACAAATCATTAACTGAATAAAGTCCTGTTTAAACTGTGAAGCCAAAGTTCAGTGAATTCTGCTGCACTAGGTCAACATCCTTAAAACAGTGTTAATTACAAGAGAAACTAGCTGTACATAGTTAGTTCAACACAGGTTGTTATATATATGTCTATATATATAGACATATATATATATATCTATATATATATAATTTTATATCTGTATATATATATATATATATATGTATATAACACAGGTATAATAAATAATAAAAACTGGAAAGTGTGTATATAGGTTTTTGTTATTTATTAATTAATTTTATTTCTTGTTATATATTTACTTTTTTCTTTCTTTATTTTGATTATTTATACTCTCTCTCTCTGTCTCTCTGTCTCTCTCTCTCTCTCTCTCTCTCTCAATGTATATTTTGAGTATGTGTGAGGCCATATTTGGCAACATTATAAAAATGTCTTATTGTCTTAAAACCTCTTTGCTGACATTGTTTTCGATGTTTTTTGATTATTATTATTTCTCAAAAACTTTGTGCTTTTTCATCCTAGCTCACATAATGATTAATTAATGTGACTATTATGACATAAATAAAAAAAAAAAATTCACAATAGGAAATTAAATAGTAATAAAAACACATAAAGAAAGAATGACTATTAAATTAATCATAAGAAAAGACAAAACACAAATGGTAACAATAAACAGAAAAGAAAAGAAAAAAAAATAAAATAAAAAAAGAGGAAAATTTTAACTTACTCTTCTACCCACAAAATATAGGAAAATAAAACAATGTGTAACTACAGTCCATTGTGATGAGTCATTGTATGACATCATATAATGATGTCATTATAATTGTATTGGTGGTGATTATTTTGCATGTATCTATGGTCCTTAGAGATGCCTTGTATTATATATATTTAATATTATTTTATCTGCCTGGTGTTTCAAGATTCGGTTTATTTTCTCAAACATCTTGCAGCTGTTATCTGCATATAACAGATAAACTGCATTATGTTGCAGAACTGTTATTTCAGCATATTCTGTTTAGAGAATTATGGATTTGGAAGTTGAATAACCTCAGAAATGGATTTGTTATGAAAACAGAATTTTTTTTTTTTATCTTATTTCTTTATATACATATATCTATCTCTGTATCTATATTACATATATATATATATATATAAATGCACACATATATTTATATCTGTATCTATCTATATATATATATATATATATATATATATATATCTGTATCTATATTATATATATATATAAATATTAAGTGCTGTTGTGTGTACATCAAACTCATCAAATTTATTCACTCGACTACTTCTGCTGTCTTTACCCACCCACCCAGTCAGCCACGAAGTCGGGGCATGTTGCTGTTCAACTTCACTGAAGTGTCCATTACATAACGGCCCATGTCCAGACCACACAGAGTGACCATCCCTGCCAGGCCAGGAGTCCAAAAGGTCAAAGCAATAAAGATTAGCGGCATGTCACGGTGGATATTTAGCAAAATTAGCCCTAGCGTGTTATTGCTTTGTTATGGGCCTAATGGCTGTTCTGGGCTCTTAGCTTTTACAACATCATTCACTCCGGAATGGGACACATCTGTTAAATAATGATGTGACTTTTCTGTTCCATGTTGCCTCTCCCCCCTCTCTCCCCAACACCCCACCCTGCCTTTCATACCCCTTGCCCTTCCTCAAGTTTCACCTACCCAGTCTGTTAGGACTTTGTTGGGTTTTTTTGGCCTTAACAAGGTAATTTTTTTATTGTTTTGTTGTTTTGTTCTTTAAAATATAAATAAATAAAAAAAGAATAAAAAAAAAAAATACGATATGATCAGCTTATATGAGTGATGAATTTACATAATTATTGCTATTATTATTTCGTTACAGGTATGACTTTTATGTAAATATAAATATTGTCATGATTGTTATACTGTCATTGTTGATATTATTTCTGTCACTGCTAACTTCTACCACTACTGCTACTTCTACTGCTATTACTACTGCAGCTACTATTACTACTTCTTCTGATACTGCTGCCACTACTGTTGCTAATACCACTACTTCTACTGCTACTACTACAACAATTATTACTACTACTATTATTACAGGTTAAGGGTCCCTTTTCCAGTATTCCAAAATCAAATTTTTTTTAATATCCAAACCTTTTGCCAAGAAGCAGAAATTGTGATATCTTAATTTTCTGATTTTATTTTTTTTTTGTACATGCAGACTTTATTTTATGCACAGAATTAAAAACTGAAAATTAAAAAAAACAAAAGTTTGCAGACTGTTATATATGAATTCATCTTTTTAGATTTAGATCCTATACTTGAGCTATCTTCTTAAATTCTAAAATCCTAAAATTCATTGGCATTTTTTCAGCCTGTATTATTGATACTACTTCTACTACTAC
>CM022674.1:3858109-3880609 GCA_012295275.1 Chrysomallon squamiferum
AAAAAACTTTTTTCTTTTTTTTTTTACCAATGTTCATTAAGGTGTTTTCTAAAAATTAAAATAAAGTATTCTTAATGAGTTATTTTACCTTTACAGAATTTCAAAACATTATTTTTGTTTTTAGAAACACTGGTATTAAACCTGGAAGTATATAATATATGTGTACAAGTGGGAAACATTTACCTGAAAAATACAGAACAAAAGTTTGGTTAGATGGAAAGTGGGAAATATTTTTTCTTCTTTTTGTATCACAGAGTTTATGAAACCCTGAATGTGCCCCCATAATGGATACAAGAATTGATATATCACAGGGTATATTATTATTTTATTTTTTACTGAATTGATAAATTTATATATAAACTTGCCATTGGTTGAGAATTGTTTGGTTTATCGTGAATATGTAAATACCATAGATATAAAAGTTAATTATCAGTTTAAAAGACAGGTTACGTAATTATTATTATTATGAACATATTGATGTAAATGGTTCATAGGTAATAAAAAATATAAAACAATTGGTTTCATGTTTATATTATCATTGGTAGTAACTGTTGGTATCTGTATCATTCTATATCTATATCTGTATCTACATATATATATATATATATATATATATATATGAGAGAGAAATATGGTTATCAAATTTTATGATTATGGTTGGAATTTCATGGCTATATAGCAACAAATTTGCAGGTTATGAATATATTGGTACATCACAATATTAAAATTTTCTGTAACAACTCATATACAGTAATTTAAAATTTTCTCTTATGTTGTGATTATTTGTCTTATTTGTGGTTAACAATCTCACGATAAGTAGCAGAAAAACACAAATATTATGATAATATACCCAGTGATATGTCAGTGTGCCATCAACGTTGATAATAAAATATATCAGCGTTTTCAACACTAACGCTATTGATATGTCAGTGTTATCAACGCATTAAAAAAAATGATGTTGGTGCAATGAATATTATCAACATTATAATAAAATTGATATGTCAATGCTATCAACACTTTAATAAAACTGATATAACCACATTGTTAACCATTCAACGGTTAAAACCAAAACTGTATCTCTTAGAGGGGGACGTCAGGGGTAAAAAAAAAAACAGACAGAAAAGATTGGTTGGGTATCACTGTATGGAATATTATTGTTCATGTGTATGTATATATTATATATTTTGTTTTTGTGAATTCAGTTTTACTTAATGAAACAATGCCAGTGAAGGCTAATAAATGGCAACTATAATGTTTGTTCAAAGCTATAAAAAAAACAAAAAAAACACATTTTTCTTTTTCGTTCTTTTAATTTTTACGGGTGGCACTGTTGTTCTTATTTTGGTTCATTTTTTTTAATCCTTCTTTCTCTCTTTCATTCGTATCTTTCCTTCTTTCTTTCTTTGATGGTGCTACGCTCTCTGATTGTTGTTTTAATACTGAAAGAATTGTTCATAATTTATTTCATTTGCTAGCTACGTATTTGCAGTCTCTTCCTTTCTGTTTTTTTTTTTTTTTTTTTTTTTATATCTTTATTTTGTTTTTATTTATTTTTATTTTTTTTGTTTTACCTTAGTCATTTATAAAGAATTTTTTTTAATTTTTTTTTTACAATTTAGAACTGTTGCAGATATTTAGCTAACAAAAGTAAAATGTTACGTCTTTAAGAATTAATTCAGTATTTAAATGTTCCTTTTTTTTTTTTTTTTTTTTTTGGCTAGTTTATTGCAGACAGAGATACATAACAGACACACATTTGTACTTGTTATTTTAAGCCATACATTGACAATAAAATAATAAAAATAAAAACAAAATAAATAATGAAAAAAAAAAAGAAAAAAATAATTTGGGGTTTTGACAGTACTAGGATAATCAACAGTTAATTTAAAATTTCATTTTGTGGAAGAAATAATTTGAAATTTTATATAAGTTTAAATTTAAAATTGTTTTTGCTTTTTAAGTGAACAACATATCTGAATTTTTAGTTTTGATTTTAAACTCTTATATAAAATTTAGGTTTAAATATTTCAACAATCTTAACAGTTTTAAAATTATTATATATATATTTTTTTTATTCATTAAAAAAAAAAAATTAATAACAATTATCAGTAACAGCAATTGTTTTTCATGCAGAAATGTTTTTAAAAAAAATGTGTTTAATAATTTAAAATTAAAAAAGAAAATCCACTGTAACTATGGAAACAAAGTGAATTAATTAATTGATGCTAATATAAAATAGATGTGTTTTCATAACAAGATAAAAATACTGATCTGCATTTTATTCCAGTCTCAAAAACATCCATAAATATAATTAAAACGAATAATTTGGTTTTTAAAAAACAAACAAAAACCCTGCTTACGCTAATTCACAGTAAATCACATACATGGTAAAACATAACTAAAATAATTTGATACTACGTAATTTCAGAAAAAAAAATAAATTGACTTAATCTAGGTGTTTTTATCAACTAAAGCATTTATATTAAGGATTATTTTTTTTTAACATTCAATAAATAAAAAAAAATTCAAGTTCAGTTTTTTACATGCTTGCTATAATCGTATAATTAGAATAGTTTAATTAGAAATTAGTTCTTTTTTTTTTTCCTTTCTGTTTTTTTTTTTTTTTTTTTTTTTTTTTTAAAGCAAAACTTGTTTACCAAACTGAGATTCATTGGTTCTGCAACAAAGACATTTTTGTCTTCCAAACAAAGGCAGCAAAAAATATTTTTTAAAAACTCCCAAAATTTAAAGAGAAATGACAATAGAACTGGTTAGAAACAGTTCCAAAGTTAGTTTAACCAAAAAATTATAAATAAAAATACAACACAGAAAACCCCCTAAATCCCAACAAATTCAGGTATGCATAATATTTAAAACATTCATCACCCTTTATAAAAAAAAAAAAATTTATTATTATTCTACAAGTAACAATTATTGGAGAAAAGAAAAGTAAAGAAAACAAGACGCACACAACATATATACGCACATACACATGCATACTAATAAATGTAAAGACATACACACAAAATACACACACATATACACACATACTGACACACCGACTTCAAAGCATAAATAAATATAGTCACTCTCACGCGCACACACACATGCACAATCAAACAAAATTGTTAAAATACAAATACCAGGTTTTATAGTGCTGTTGATTTCTGTGCTTTGTTTTAGGCTACATTTAAAAACAATTTTTCTAAAAAACCACCGTACCTCTGTGGACAATGTTTTTTATTTATTTTTATTTATTTTTTAAATTTGGTTTATGTCCACCTCATATTAACTTTAACTGAATTTTGTGCTTCCTTTTCAGAACAAACGAATTATCCCAAAACATTTAAAAAATAAAAAAATGGCATTCATTTTTATTGCATTTTTTTTTTCTTCTTCTTTTTAAATGTTTCGTGTACATATGTATGTATTTCATTGCATTATTTGTACCTTTAGTGAAAAAATATTTAAACAACAACAAAAAAAAAAATATAATTATACAAATATTTTAATTGTTAATTTAGTTAATTTTAGAGTTTGAAATTTTAAAAATTTTGTGTATTCATGAAAACTTTAACTGCTGCTGGTTCATTGTTATTATTGTTTTATTATTTTTTCAAATGGTGCACTATTTTTTTTTTTTTTTTTTTTTTAATAGTAATGAATTTAGCTTTGATGGAGTCAGTCACTTTCTACTTTATTGCAAGTTCAGTTGATAATTTAAGATTTAAAAATTTATGAAAATATATCACTGACCTTGATGTAACCTTGAAGAATTTTTTTTAATTTTTTTTTTAACAGTTGTCATGCATTTAAAAATTCATAATTATTAACGTTAGCAATTTCAGTTCAAAGCATTTTAATATCCCCTCTTGTTGTTTAAATTTCTATTTATTATTATTATTTTTTAAAATGGTTAAATCTATATTTTTTATTGTGCTACTGTGGTCCATTTCAAAATAGGGCAAAGTTATATGCCAGGCCATATATATAATGATAATCGTATATTATTTTTCACAGTATAGGAAATAATAATGATAATAATACACATATTTCACTAATCCTGCAAAACCGAAATGTGCAATTTTTACATTTTGTGCACAATCAAGGGGAAGTAACTTAATAATCAAAGGTTAATAAATCAAATAAATGGCTGAAGAAAATATTTTTGTTATTTTAAGAAAGTCTCATTTTAATGGACGTTTTATTTATTAACAGTAACAGTATGCATTGTTTCTTTCCTTTTTAGAATGATGATGATGATGATGATGATGATGATTATTCTTATTATTATTATATCATCATCATCGTCAGCATGTTTTATGTTTAAACTTTTATTTTTTATTTTCTAAATGTTACGGTTTAAAGTTTTAAAATACAGAATTTTAAAAATGTTCTTAACATTCTCTGAACAGCTAATGTTAGAAAAATACTCTCAGTGAGCAAGTGTTCAAATCTTGTAAGGTGAAGATTTAAAAAAAATACTAAAAAGAAATATGTATGGCCTTGTTTGACTTTGTCTTATGATGTAAAAAATTAGTGAAAAAAGTGATCGTTTCAATTATTGTTGTAAAGAGTTCTTTCAGGGGAGGTAAGCCAATAGACTGAGGAGGGGGTGAATTATTGAGATATCAGTATATATTCCAATATGAATGGGAAAAAAAGAGGAAAAAATTGATTCATGCCATTGAATTTAACAACATGTTATTGCTACACTGATAAAAATAATAGATAAATAAATTAAAAAGAAATGGGTCAAAAGGGATTCCACCTCTTACTCCCACCCCTCCAGACAAACGTTCTCCCCCGTGAATTTAATATAATGGGTATATTTTGTAAAACTTAAGTGTTTACATAATTGTATATATATTTCTCTTCCACCTGATTTTTCTTTATTTTTTTTACTGGTCGAAAAATTCATTTTAGGTTTCTAAATGTTAATTTCACATTTCGAAATTGCAAATTTTAAACGTTGAAATATTTAGTAATGAAATGTTAATGTTGAAATATTAATTTTGAATAATGAAATATTAGTTTTTAAATGGATATTGAATAATAACCACCATTCCGATTATCAAATTTAATTTGTTTTCTTTAGTTTTTTTGTTTTTTTCCTTTTTAATGGTTATTTCATAAAATAACTTCTCCAAGTTAATTAGAAGAATAAACACTATTATAATGAACAGAGTTTTAATAATTAGTTATCCCCTTAAGTTATTTTTAAAAAAAAAAAAAAAAAAAAGATGGAAACTACTCATCTTAATTTTAAGATTGAGTTTTAATTTTTTTTTTTCTTACTTTGTGCACTTTGAATATATTGTTAGAAAAATAATAAAAATAGTATAATTTTTTATTATTATTATTGATTATTGATTATTTGTTACTAATGGGTGTGTTCTGTTTATGCACACATCAAATTCACATCATTCATATTCAGTTAAATTATTTCACAGATATTTTTTTTTTAAGGTTACCATAGTTACAAAACAGAAAGAAATAAGATTAATTTTTAGTGCTTACAATGGTTACAAAATAGGTATGACATTTTCTCTTTTTTTTCGGTTAACATAGTTTTACATGAAAGTTTTTTTCTTTTTTTTCTGTACAATTACTATAGTTACAGAACAGAATTGAAATAAGATGATTTTTTTTTTTCAATGATTACTGAATGAAATAAGATGATTTTTGTTTTTTTAATCAATCATTACCATGGCTACGACACACAAAAGAAATAAGATGAATTTTCAGTAGTTACCATGGTTACGAAACATGATGGTGTAAATTAATTCGTTTTCAAAGTTTTTATTATTGTAAACAAACGTACAGTGATTATTAAATGTTCTAAAAGTGTATCTGTGACTTGTGTACATATTGTGCTGTCAAAGTTGTGATTGTAAATCTTTATTTTGATTTTCTAAATGATAAAAATTAATATGTTCACCCTTTCCCAAAAACGTTTTGTGTTCAGTTCAGATATATATATATATCTACATATAACCTAAATCTTGACCTGTTCAAAATGAACGAACATGAAATCAGATATTACAAACAAAAAGAAAAAAAGAGAGAGAGAGAGAGAGAGAGCAAGGGAGAGAAAAACAAACAAATTAGGGCATCTATGTAAATACGAAATACACAGGAGAAACATTTATAAAAATTATTATTTTTGGCGATAATTATACTACTACGCATACATAAAGGTATTTTTAATTGTAAAAAAAAAAAAACATTTTTTATTTTAAAAATGAAATTAATTTTTTAGTTTTTATTAATGTTTTAGTTCTCTATTACAGTGTATTATTGTTTTATTTTTATTTGTTCAAAATGTGCTATTATTATTATTATTATTGTTTTGCCATCCAATGGCAAATTATTTTTTCCGGTGTTTAAACCTGTAAGGTATATAATTATATCTCCCCAGTTTTGATGACTCATTACTAGTTAAACAATTATTATTATTATATATACATTTTTTTCTTTGTTATTATTATTTTTTTAAACAACAGAACTACAAATAATGGCGCTCCATGTATGTAGAGGTTATAAAAAATTTATTTAAAATAACATGAAATACAAATCAGAGAAGGAATTTCTTACGAAAATAATAAATAAAATTGTTTAAAAAATACCCTCGGTTTTATTGATCTTTGAAATGTTAATTTATGAAGGCTCAAATTTTTATATTACTCTTAATTATTATTATTATTATTTTTTAATTATTATTATTATTATTATTATTATTATTATTATCAAACAGTATTAAGGTTACATAATTCTGTTGGTAAAATGTTATATTTTATAACCTGTTTTTAGAGTTTGATTACTGAAAAGATGCAGCATTTTAAAATATGATAAATTGGATTAGAAAGGATTAAATGGATTATCACGGTGGATTAAAATAAAATTTCATTTTGTTATTATTTCTGTGATTTCCCCTCCAACATTGGTGAAGCAAATATAAAATACAGCTTGTAAAAAAAAAAAAAAATAAAATTTAAAACTGATAGGTGTGTGTGTGCAATACACACAGATATTGTATGCTTTAAAAACTTGTTTGGCAGGTGTAATTAAATCTTGAGAAATAAATAAAAAGGACACTGAGTGAGAATTCCCTTACCTGTGATAAAACTCTTGTCTGTAACTAGCAGAACGTTTTGCATTATTGTTTATAGAGAGAGAGAGAGAGAGAGAGAGAGAGAGAGAGAGAGAGAGAGAGAGAGAGAGAGAGAGAGAGAGAGAGAGAGAGAGAGAGAGAGAGAGAGAGAGAGAGAGAGATGCTGCTTGTCTCTGTGACAGATGTGAATGAGTGAGAGAAAGATGTAATTAGGAGGATTAGAGTATGTGAAAGGTAAGATAGAAAGATGGAGGAACAAAGAGTGAAGGAATGAAAGAGTAGAGGTGAAAAGATAGAAAGAAGGGAATAGAAACAGTAATGTAACATGTTCTGCTTTGTTTTTTATTAAACACTGTAGCCAAATTAGGTTACTTGAACAGTGGAATACATTTTTTATTACTATTATTATTATTGCTATTATTATTATTATTATTATTATTATTATTATTATTATTATTATTATTATTATTATTATTATTATTATTATTATTATTATTACTATTACTACTACTATTATTATTATTATTATTATTATTATTATTATTATTATTATTATTATTATTACTGTTATTAATAAATAACAGTAGTAAAAGAAAGTTTTGATGTTCTTATTTATCTGTTGCCCTTTTTAATTTATTTTTTTATTATTATTAAAATCTCTAAAAAAATTTTATAAATTAAAAAAAACATTAATAATAATAATGATAATAATAAACAAAATAAAAAGACATTCCATGTGTCTCTACCATCTCTAAACCACTTTATATCTTTTTTTAAAATATTTTTTATTATTATTATTATTATTATTATTATTATTATTATTATTATTATTATTATTATTTTTACCTGTATACTCAGGTAGCACTGACTTAATTTGACTACAGTGTTAATTAGTAAAGGTGAAAAACTGTAAAATAGAACATCACTTAGGAGAAAAGTGAATGCAATTTAAATTTAGCTGCTGAAAATAAAAATTTTTTTTTTTTTTTTTTTTAATGTGGAAGAAAAGAATGTGTGGAATTTGAATTTTTTTTTTATTTTAAATAAAGTTTTGAAGGAAGGAAAGAAATTTTTTTTTAGTCTTTGAATGAATCATGTTTACTGTTTTTGTTAGTTCATGTTTGAGAAACATGGGTTGGTATGGGAGAAATATAAATAAATAAATAAATAAATAAATAAATATATTAAAAATAAAGAAAATAAAGTATATAATAAATGATAAAAAATAAAAGCCTGTAAATTAAAAATTAAAAGTCTATGTATATAATGTTTCTGCATAACAGAATTTAGTTTATAATAGGAAATAAAATAAAATAAATAAATAAAAAATATACTAATTATACCAGATCCTCTGCTTACTAAAAAGATTAAGCAAGAAACCTTTCAAAAAATAATTTTCATTCTTAATAATAAATTGTTAAATGATGGAAAACAAAGGTGAAGAAATATCAAAATATATATTTATTTTTTTATTATTATTATTATTTTTTTTTTTATGTGAGCCTAAATTTATGGTTTCTGTTACCTATGTACGATGTTCATTGATTGTGCCATAGTTTTACAGTGTACGTAAAATCTGAAAATTGTCATAGCATTTCTAGAAAAAGACAGAGACAGAACTGTTACCATAGTTATTACTTGATTTGTTAATTTGAAAACATATGGTGGATGAAGAAAATTTAAATATTTGAATTTCTGATAATTAATTTTATTATTATTATTATTTGTTACTATTTTTATTTACTATTTTTGTTATTATTATTACTGCTATTATTTTGTTATTATTATTACAATAATAAGAAAAAAAAAACACATCTTAAACAGTTATAAGCAAATGTTTCTTTAAATATTAACTTATTTATTTACGTTTTTTTTTTTTTTTTTTCAAACAGTGCTTTATTCTGTTTTACAATTTTAAAACCTAGTGATTTTTTGTCTGTGATATTAACTGATAAATCTTCAAACTCCTAAACAGATTTACCTATATTAAAAAAATAAATAAATAAATAAATTAAAAATTCAAAAATTAACATGGCCGTAATACCATCAGTATATTTCTTTAAAACAACACAAAATCCTGACTGATCGATTTTGGTTTACTAACACAAAAACTACAGGCGTAATCATATTATGTGATCTACAAAAACCATTCTTAAACCACGTGAATTTAGAATAAAGGCCAATTACACACTAACTGATTTCGTAAAACACTGGTATGCAGTGTTTTTCTTTGTCACTGTTGCCCTAATACGTTTTAATCTGCACATTATAGTATTGTAACTGGATCTGGTGAAATACTTGTGTTAAAACTCTGTGACCTTTTGTCTGTAATAAATATCAAACTATTAGCATTCAGGGTTGTATTTTTTCATTTTTTTTTTAACACTGAGTATACAGATCTTCTTATGTGAAAATCTTGGGTTATGTGCAGTTAAATTCTGTCATACATCAAACTGCAAAGTGAGAAAATAACATAAGTGAATATACACATTTATTACATATTCTTGGTTCATCAAATTGGTTGGTGAGAAAGCACCTTTAGTAAATTTCAGTAGTCTCACTTTCTGGACAGTACAATTCAAATATGTACAAGTTGGTATCTGAAGTTGCTTTGTGTGAAAGCCCCTTTAGTGAACATTTGATACTGTAACGTTCATGCAGTGCAAGTCCTGGAAAAGTGGGTACATCAAAATTGCTTAGTGTGAAATTACCTTTAGGCAGTTAGTTTGGGAGTTTGAAGATACTGAAAATGTTTTAGTCTGTAGATTAAAAATAATAATACTAATATTAAAATTGAAAATGATTTGTTTATTTTAAAATAAAACAACAAGAATACCTCTGGTTTACTTCCGTGTGTTCAAGACAGACATTATTTTAAAAATGGGGAAAAATATATTAACAAATACGTTATTCAGTTTATATCATTACTTTTTTAGATTTTAGTATTAAAGAAAAAAAATTCTGTTTGGGTCTTTAAGACTTGTTTATCAACATGTAAGAAATGTCTACAAATTCAAAAGAAATCGTGTATTTGAAGCATTATTATTACTATTTTTTATATTTATTTATTTATTTATTTTTTTAGCTAAGTTACATATTTCAAATCATTTTTCTCTGAGATTGTATTTTACTATTGGGAATTAGTTGTAATGAAGTTTGATTACTTGGACCCTATGTAGAAATATCATCCCTGAATTCAGCCTGAATGATAGGGACTGTTTTAAAGTTTTTATTTTATTATATTTAAAAAATGTCTAAAAGCAGTCATGAAGAAGAATATCTTCAAAAAAAAAAAAAAAAAAATAAAAAAGATTAAATTATTATTATTATTATTTTTTTTTTTTATTTATTCTATTTAAACATAACACCATTGTTGCTTCTGTATGCTGATTTTTTCCAAGATTATTACTCACAAATATTGTACTTGTATTTAAAAAAAAAAAAAAAAAATAAGTGTTTTCAAATAATTATTATTTAAAAAAATGAAATAAAAAATATATATATACAGAACTGTGAATAAAAACAATGAAATATTAAAAACAAGGATTGCTTTCAGTATTTGTGAGCAGATGTGTGTTGTTGATGGTTAAGAAAGAAGAATAAAAAATAAAAATTAAAAAAAAAATTATATAAAAAAAAATAATTAAACATTTTTGTCATCTGTTACTATGGTAACCAAATATACAAGTGTTAAATTCCTAAATTCATAGGTGCTTTCTAGCGAATGTTATATTAAATGTTATTAAAATAAAATAGGTAGACGTGAAAAAGTCTTCTGTTATTTTTATTCTTTTTATTCCTTTTTTTTTTAACACCATGTATTTATTTTAATGTGCATGTTAAAAATGAAATGATCAGTCTTACTTCTAGATACAAGATGGGGCAGCAGAAAACAGACAAACCACTCAGTCCTTGAGGTACATCAGGACACAGGATTGGTCCCCGGTACCTCCCTTTGGCAGCTTCATATTCTAGCTACAGCAACATTACACACGACTGGTTCATTAACAGCTAAGGCAGATATTTTTCCTCCTACCTATGGGCAGGTGCTTAATAAACAATCATTTTCTGCTAATTAGTAAGAAAATATCAACGGAGTGATTCAGAAAATTAAATGTTAAAAAATGTTTTATGCTTTGTGAAATTTAACAGTATAAGGATAACATGACGTCAATGAGAACAGTTTTACTGGTCAACTAAAAGAAATATTGACTCTGATATGAATCCCTAAAAGAGTTATAATACTTATTAGTATGTTAAAGGCTACAGATTATTTCACTTAAAAAAAACAAAAAAGAACACTGTTTTCTTAATGTTAAAATGTTACTGGAGAGGAAAACCAATGGTTATTTCATAACACAATTTTTTATTTTCTCTGTCTGCAAACATTCATTATATTTAAATGCACAAGTGTTGGGGGTGTTGATTATTATAAATAGAAAACAAAACGAATTACAACAGCTTCTGTCTGTATTTTCACATAAATGCACTAAACACAGCTGAGTGAGGGAAGGGAGACAACTATGTACTCTGAACCCAAACAAACGTAGTCAGTCTGAATGTTAGTAAAGTTAAAATCACCAAACGACATCGTCGTCTGCCGTTGCTAAGCATGCTGCAATGTGTCCATCAACATCTACTGAAGACATTCTGAATACAGAAAAAAAAAATAAAAATAAAAATAAAATAAAACATTTTATATAACAATGGTATACAAAGATAAAATCTCATTTAAAAATATAACTGGAGAATTAAAATGATAAAAAATTAAAAATTAAAAATTAAAAAATAACTAATAAAAAAATAAATAAATATACATTTAAATTTAATGGCTACAATAATCTAAACCAGTTTTAAAGAATTATTTTTCTTAAAAGAAATAATAAAATTACATTAATTTAAACAAATGTAAACTTCTAACCGTGCTAAAATTATCAAACCTGCTGTCAAAATCCATCAGACATAACGGGCATGAATTTATCCTTTTCTCATCGCTTTGGTTGTTCGAAGAAACATAACTCTGTTTTGTTGTCACTTCGTCAGGCATTGGAGAGTTACTTCCCTTCAAAACGGTATCGTCTTTTCTTACAAGCGATTGAACAGACGAAGAACTTTCAACTTCGTGTTTTGACAATCTCAGCAGCAACCTGTCGCCTCTTTCTTCAGCAGAATTTGAAATTTTCCCGATGTCATTGTTATTTTTTGTACATTTCGTTTTAACAACTTCGTTTTTGTTCACAGGAAATTTAGTATCACACCTTTTCTGATTAATGCTCGAAGAATTGTGTGGTGAATTTTGTACTACAGTAGAAAATACACTTTTATTTTCTTTAGCTTGCAGATTATTTATTAAGGTAGATCTTTTGGAAAATAAATTAACTGCCTGAGGTTTTATTGCAGCAGAAGTCACTGAATCAATTTTGGCCAATTTCACAGAAGATGTTAGTTCTGAATGTTCATTGCTGCTCACTGTATTTTGTTCATTTAAACAAGTTTTAACATGTTTTTCATTTACAATCATTGCATTGCTAGAATCTTTATCATAAAAACTATTGTCGTTATAATCGGACAAATCTACGTTATAATACACTGGTTTCTTCGTCGACACCAAGAACACATTTGAGGCAAGGGAGATAACTCCACTTCATCATCTGACACTAATGTATCAGAAGTTGATTCCCTTGATGTATTGGTTGGCCCATTAAGTGTCTGTAATGAAATAATATTTATACATAAAATATAAAAATAATAATAATAATGTTTGTTACTTTGTTAAATAATTATCTTTCATCTTTGTCTGGTATTTAAAATTATTTTTGTTTTTATAAAAACTGTTATTAAGCTTAAAAAGTTGTAAGAAAGATAATGAAAATATTTACTTTCTGGTTCATACATAAATTCAGGATTGTAACAAAAAGCTAATGTAGTTAGCAACAGATACATTCCCCTTCCATATACTATTTAAAAAATATATATCTAATAATAAATAAATATATACTCATATTTTTAAAAAATTTATTTACTTTTTACATATTTAACTTCTTAAATTTATAATTTTTGTGCTTCAAACAAAAATTGCACATTGTAGAATACTAAAGGAAGGAATGTACTGAAGATCTGTTGCTTTGATTTCAATATGAATGGCTTACTGCACACATTCAGAGGACATAATTTTTCTCTGTGCATGTTAATAACTAAAAACCATCTATAGGTGTAACTAATTATAAGCTAATAACTAAATAAGAATATAATTTACTACATGGAATTTATGAAAAAAAAAAATTTTTTTAACTGCTATTAGTTAAAATTATAGCTGACAATGATACTGAAAATAGTAAAAATACAAAAAACATTATTAACTGTTTGCAGTTTAGCAATATTTGGGGTTGTAAATCAAGGTAGTTTACAGAGCTACTATATCTTGTATGAGATAAATTATATTTGCAGACTGGCTCATATGAAACCTGGATGTATAGGATGTGAAAAATATGTACCTGTTTACATTTACAAAACATACGTAGAAATTGTTTACAAGGTGTTTAATGCATTCCATATAATTACAAACAACATTCAAAGAGCTGTCCATCAACTCCGAAACAATTTTTTGCTGTTATAGACTGCCTAGTTAATTATGGACTGACTTCTGTGTTCAGATGGTCATATGAGCCAAGGAAAGGACACCCCCCACCCCTCTCGTTCAGGTTGGCTGGACAGCACTGCAGAGAGTCCCCCTGGCAGTTACTATATAGCTTATTATGCAATATGCTTTTATAATCCCCTACGAGATTTGAAATAAACTTTTCCAATTACCCACATAGTCTAATAGCCTGCTAAATAATTTTCACTTCATATAAGAATATTTTAATCTTTACTGAAATGTTTCAGATCAAGTGTGAAGTCACCTATGAAATGGCTGAGACTTCAAGAGAATTTTGTAGCCAGTCCAATTATACGTTTATAAATATAAAGAGTAGTTAGAACAAGAGGACACTCACTGATGTAAATACAGGTAGATCGTCTAAATCAGTTTTGTTGTAATCGGCTGTTTCAATCTGAAGAAGTTGTTTTCTTAACTGCTGTAATGATAAATCCTCAGATGTTTGACAAGCAGTTTCTGATCTCTGTGGATGATTTCTTAAAGAAAAAAAATGGCATGTAAAATGATAATAATAATAATAATAATAATAATAATAATAATAAGAAGAAGAAGAAGAAGAAGAAGAAGAAGAAGAAGAAGAAGAAGAAGAAGAAGAAGAAAACAAGAAAAAAGAAATTTAAATAATAATACTAATACATTAATGATGATGATGATGATAAATATAATAATAATATGAAGAAGAAAAAAGAAAGAAATTTAAATAATACTACTACTCATATTAATAATAATATTATTACTAATAAATTATGACTACTACTACTACTACTACTAATAATAATAATAATAAAAAATACAGCTTACAATGTGTAGATTATATTTTTGATAGCTAATAATGATCATGTACTATGGATATCTAGTTTCATGAATATGAATCTTCATCAGTTTGTGAAAATATAGATTCAAAATATTCAGACTGGATGTAACATTTTCCTCTGAAAATGTTCATTCATTCTGTTGTTTTATAATTTATTTAACAATATGCAAGTAATATAAAAGAAACACTACTGAACAAAATGCATTTAAGTGAAAAGTACTAAAACAGTGAAAATATATTTTTGTTTATTTATGTATTTCTACAGCTGATAAAATAATATTGGCAATTAGATTTAGTTTGCATATCAGAAGATTTTAAAAATAGAAGTAAAGTAAAGTAATAAATAAACTGAAATTATTTTTCTTCAAAGGTAATATATATATATATAGACAGATAGATAGATAGATAGATAGTTAGATAGACAGATAGATCGATAGATTCAATGCACCAAGGTAAACTGAAATCAATTCTATGCAAGGTTTCGATCGATTGTCAAATCAAAATTACTTACTTTAATTCTGTTTTCACTTGTTTATGTTCATTATTAATTTCGATTTCGTCGTCGTCTGATATCATGACAATATCATCGCTCTCTAACCCATTACTAGTTGATAGTATGCCTACATCGAGCCGCATTTTCTTGGCTAATGGTGGAATTTCCTTTTCTTTCAAATCTATTGAGACTATTCCTCCTTCAGGTTTGGTTAATTCAGACGACAGCTCTTTATCACGTACTTTTGAAAGTGACAAGGCATTGTTTCGTGTTTTTCCTTTTAGCGTTAAACGACTTAGTCTGTTTCCTTGCATTTTTTCACAAGAACTGCTAAACTCTATTTACATTTTATCCAGAACAACACAAATTACAAATATACCGCTATTATTGATTGTATACTTTATTTATCTTTTATCGGAATACAGAAATGAGTTAATCTAAGGGAGCTCACTCTAATTACACCTGTTATAAGTTGACAAAATAATTGTTATTCTATTTTACAAAGAGAATCACCAATTTCTCTGTGTTTTCAGAGAAATAAAATAGCGTCTTCAAAATTATTATTATATTTATTTTAATTCAAAACGCAGAATGTTTGCCTTCACATTCTATTTTAAAATGTTTCTCGATCGTCTCTATCACTCAATACACATTATTCCATTATATTCAAATGTTCAATGAAAAAAACGTATTTAGAATTACTGAAGACTTTATTAAAATCAATAAATGTTAGTAATACTGCCTGCAGAGTACCTGAGGGTCATGTGTACTTATATGAATAATGTTCGCTACGGTACGTAATTTATTTTAACATACCGTTTGGCGATCAAAATGTCGGCTTGGTATGCAAACTGGCTTCAGAGGCTCTCAAAATTGTTCAGATTTGAAATAACTCGCTGTCGTGTATTTACCGTCAGGAATTCAGTTAAGACAAGTGTCTAGACCTGCTACTGACCTAACTGTAGATCTTCATAAAGATTTTGCATAACAGTGAATGAACGTAAAATTAACAATTTAACATTATTATTTAAGAATGTTTGTTTTGTGGCTAACAGGTGTGTTTTATGAGTGTGTTTGTGTATATGTGTATAATGTATGTGTTTGTGTGTATATGTGTGTCTATGTGTTGTTTGAGTCTATATTTATGTATGTGTGTGTGTACGTAGGTAGGTACAAAATTATATTTTGAGAGAGCATAGCCATTGCCTTACTCATTAATTAGAAACAAATACAATCTCGTGTTGTCATAAATTGCAGTGAAGCAAATACGCCATATTTTATATATCATCACTTAAGGCTGATTTACACTTTATTATTCATATATTTTATACTTTAAAAATGTCTTCTTTAACAAATGAACAACAATTGTACTGTTGGAGGACAAATTCAGCGCATGGATGTTCAGTATATCTAAATATAGCTGACTGACAAAAGTAATACAAATAAAATGAAAATAATAAATGAATATTTCATAATAAAATAGCTACATAGAAGTATCTTTAAATAATAATAATAATAATAATAAATAATAATAATAATAATAATAATAATAATAATAATAATAATAATAATAATAACAGTACTAGTAGTAGTAGCAGCAGCAGCAGTAGTAATAGTAGTAGTATTATTAATAGTTAATAATAACAGTGATAATATATATACCGTATGTAATTGTGGTTTGTCTTTCTTGCAGAAAGAGAGAGAGAGAGAAAAAAATATATGAATTTAACATTAAAACACATTTCAAAAATTATTTATATACATAAAATATAATACGTACATATGTAATTACATTATAATGTAAAATAAAATATAACAATATAACAAAACCTTTTTTCAGACATACATTATAATTTAACATAAATTTAACCAAAATGTAACAGAAACCTATTTGTGACATCACGGAAAAGGTCACCAGGGTTGCATGTCTAATTCTTCTCCCTAACAAAGATTTCTTTTTGTTCCTTTCGGCCATAAATTAAACCAGAACATTTAGAGTTTAATTTATAACACAGCTGAGTCGGGTTTTGTACGTTTAATACGTTTAATGTCGTGACATTTTGATTACAGACGCGTCGAGTGATGTTTAAAAGGTGTACGAAATTATGTTAACATTTCCGGTGTCATTTTGGCTAAGTTGTAAAAGAGAGAGAGAGAGAGAGAGAGAGAGAGAGAGAGAGAGAGAGAGAGAGAGAGAGAGAGAGAGAGAGAGAGAATGTGTGTGAAAGATTTATATACATACATGTGTACCTACATACATACATATATACAGACAGACAGACACACATGGAGTCTGTGTGTGTGTGTGTGTGTGTGAGAGAGAGAGAGAGAGAGAGAGAGAGAGAGAGAGAGAGAGAGAGAGAGAGAGAGAGAGAGAGAGAGAGAGAGAGAGAGAGAGAGAGAGAGAAAGCGAGACTATGTCTCTGTGTGTGTCTATGTTTATGTGTCTGTTTATGTGTCTATGTTTTATGTGTCTGTGTGTGTGGATGTGTGCATCTGTATGTATGTACATATATATGGATCTGTTTGTGTATGTATGTGTGTAGAAATGCATGCATGGGGGATTTTAAACTTTGTATACGCACAGTCCAATACGTATGTGACGTATGAGTATATGCATACTGTACTATTGTACTATCGAATCGAACACAGCCACAAATTTTAATTTGAAATGTCCGGTCCTAATGTTAACTAACGTTAGGAATATTTACGTGCACTTGTTAGAAGTTCGATGAAATACAGGATTTGTGTATACGTTATAAACATTACCATCGCTAATTTTCATTTATTTTATATTTCCATTTTGATTTATTTGGAACCGACATATCATCATTTTCGTGTATGTAAATATAACGGAATAGTATTTTCATTCGGAAGATTTGTATCTAATTTTCATTTATTTTTATTTATTTATTTATTTATCGTCATCTTCGTCATCATCACCATTATTATTATTATTATTATTATTATTATTATTATTATTATTATTATTATTATTATTATTATTATGTTATCTTCTGTCGATATTGCATCTAACACTTGTAAGTATTTGATCTACACAAAATGATTTGGAAAATGATAGTGACGACCTGTCGAAACCTTTTCGTATTTTTAGAATTCATCGTCAAAAGTAATTATTGCCCGCTTTACATTCCACGTAACCACACGATTACGTACAAATTCCATCGAAACAAGAGCACATTAAATAATTGTGACATTTATGGCACTCCGTACATTAGCAGACTACATTATCATTATAATTATAAATAGCAGTAGACGCTCGAATAATAATAATGACATTAATTTGTCGTAACATTTTCGTCGTTCATAAATTCCATCGGGACAAGAGTTCAGTCACTAACTGTGACATTTACGGCACTCCGTAGATTCAGAAAAAAAAATAAATAATAGCACACTAGACTCAGATACAGACGTTGACGTTAATCTGTAATCTTTCATAGATGATATATTCTAGTGGAACAAGTAATAGTTAATATGAAATAAGTAATATTTTCCTGTATGGCACTCCGTACATTTAGCATAGCCATTATTCATACATAATATATAAATAGAAATTCTGATTCGGAGATTGATGACGTTAATTCGGCGTGACCTTGTCTAGGCTTCAATAAAAGCTGACCTTAGATTTTTGACGCTTCAAACATTTGACGTCTATATATACATACGAAACTAAATTCCTTTCTTATGAGTACGCGATAATGGAAGTAAACTACGACATCAGCGGTGTTAACGACAACTTAACACGATAAACAACTTAATCATTGTTAACAGTTTTAAAAATGGAAAAAAAAAAAAATATATAGGAAAGATAAGAATAAAGAAGGTTTATTATGAAGAGTTTTATGAACTAGTAAAAGGGTCTAGGATGGATTTATTTTTATTATTATTATTATTATTTGATGTTGTTGTTGTTGCTATTGTTGTCGTCATCGTCGTTGTTGTTGCTATTTTATTTATTACTATTCTGGTTATTAATCTGGATATTCGCAAACTGGAACTTGTATTTAAAAAGAAAATAGAAAAAAAAAAATAGAAAAAAAAAAAAAAAAAAAAAAAGACATAAAAAATAAATAAATCCTAATTGCCTAACAGATCTGATTAACGATAATAATGTTCTTGTTAATGTGAGCAGAATGTTGACAGTGTTACCGCAAATACCAGTCTATGTACGTAGTGACGTCACGAGGGCAGACTCCATACATTTCTTCCAGTTTGTTATTTTCTTTGTTTTCCTTTAGTATTAAAAAAGACAGGAACTGAGGGGAATAAAAAAAATAAAAAAAAAAATAAATAAATAAATAAATAAATAATAATAATAATGAAATGGAAGACTTACTCGGAAAGATATATTTTTTAGTTGACGTTAAAAAAAACCTGAGATTTTCTTTTAAATGTTATTTCTTTTTATGTTTTATTTTTTTCCCCCCAGGATTCCAGTATAATTACCTGCATTACTGCGAAGCTGACATCAAGCGAGTGAATAACATTTTGTTAAGGTGACACCTCTTCCTTGTATCTGCATAAAAAGTTCATAACTTTGGCGACCAACGGGTTTTTGACCATGTCATTGTACCTCATAAACGTGACTTGTGTGTTGTTAACACAGACACTAAGAAAAAAAAAAAAAAGCACCAACGTAAAGTTTAGTGACATCTGAATTGTAAATATTTAAAAAAAAAAAAAAAAAAAAAAAAAAAAAAAAAATGTAATAAATTAAAAAAAAATAATAAAAAAAAATAGCTCGCTGAAGTTACTTTTCACATCTATTTTATGTAAGTTGTAGACAATGAATTAATGGCGGTTTTAATAAAAATTTTGTACACGTTATTGTGGTTAACGGAACAGTTATTAAGACATACGGACGACGGACAGTCATTGTGTTCAAGTTTCGCTAATAAAAAACATTTGTTTCTGTAGTCGCCAAAAAGATTCAAACAGGTTCAAAATATTACTACGACAGCTACAACAACTACTTCTACTACAGCTACAACAACTACTTCTGCTCCAGCTACTACTTCTACTACTACTACAACTACTGCTACTGCTACTAGTACTACTGCAACTATTACTGTTATTGCTACTACTGCTACTTACTACTACTACTACTACAAACAACTTAAAACTACTACAACTACTACTACCACTACTACTAGTACTGACTACTGCAACTACTACTATTATAGCTGCTACTACTACTACTACTACTGCCACTACTAGTACTAAAACAATATTACTATTACTGCTACTACTTTTTGCATACTATTGCTACCTACTACTACTACTGCTACTACTACTACAGCTGTATTATTTCTACTACTACTAGTACTTACTGCTATTATATCAAAATTAAAACAACATCAGGTATACTTACCACTACCACCACCACCACTGCTTCTACTACTGCTACTACTACTACTACTACTATTACTAACAACAGCAATAACAAACAGTAACAATAGCAGTTAATAATTTATAACAATAACAATTTTTGGAAGAAAACAAATTGAATAAAACGTAAAAAAAAAAAAAAAAAAAAAAAAAAAAAAAAAAAAAGAAAGAAAGAAAAATGAAACAAATATCTTGTTTTTGTAATAATTTATTAAAGACATTTTAAAACGGTAATAAGTTACAAAACGATAAAAGAGAAATAAAAAAGGGGAGAAAAGTTGTGTAAAACAAGCACCTTGTTTTTGCTGTTATTTATGTTGTTTAGCGATTCCATCTGACGAGTTTATGTCTTGCAGCAGAAAAACTAACAAGTAGTTTTATGAATGAAAGAACTAAAGGCCAACACTGCCAGGTAAATCTTTTTAAAATACTCTGTAGCATTATGTGGAATAAGATTTTTGTTTTAAATAAACTACCATCATCATCATTATCATCGTCATTGTCGTCCTCAACGTCATCTTTATCTTATTATTATCTTGTTGCTGACGTTATTATTATTATTATTATTATTATTATTATTATTATTATTATTATTATTATTATTATTGTTATTAATTAATTTTTTTATTAGAAGAAAAGATAATAATCATTTCAACAGAAAACTTTGATTTTATAATCCATAAATTTTTAAATGTTTTTTTTTTTTTATTTTTTTTTTTTTCTATATTCACTTTGACTGATGCAGACCATTACGTGTTTGAGTGTTTTTCACTCTTAATCCATACATTTTAGAAACATTTCGTTTCATACAGAACTTTTAATTTTTTGAAAATTTATTCGATTATTTAGGACTGCAGCATATTTTTACATATAATTATATATATATATATATATATATACATTTTCTAACATATTTTGTAGTTATCAGAAACTTGGACGGCATATTTTCCATCTAAAATTTAAATTATCAGATTTACGTTTATAACAAAATATCACGACAAAGAGATATTTGAGTAGACTTTAATATTGTATCGTAGCTACATTTTTAATATATACAAACTACGTCATCATATGAATGTCTTAAGTGAAACCACCACAATTAGATACTTCAATATTTTATATTTTTCATCAATAATTATTAATAATAAAATTTAAGTTTATTAAGAAATGTCACAACAGAACGATGTTAAAGTAGAATTTATCATATATGTATGTACGTAAGTATGAGTGTGTGTATATGTATGTGTGTGTGTGTGTATTTGTATGTATGTATATATATATATATATAAATATATATATATATATACACACGCACACACACATACGTTCAATCATAAAAAAACATACACACATACATACAGACACCTCACTCAATACGCAGTCAAACGCACGTCCATATTCTCTGGATGAAGTTTATAAACAATGTTAAAGAAAATGAACACAAGACAACACAGGACAGACGGGTGAATAAAAAAAATAAATAAATAAATAAATAAATAAAACAAAAAATGAAAACAACAAACAAAGAAACGAACAAAAACTATCACGATTTCCCAAATTCTTTTTATTAAAAGACGTCACAGAAAAAAAAGAAATAAATAAAAAACGAAAAAAATCACCCCAATAATAATAAAAAAACAACAATAAAATAAGAAAAAAAAACAACAACGAATAAATAGAAATCGAACGGAATTGATAATACTAACCACTGTCTCGCCAACAACAACAACAAAAAAACCACACGTCACAATCAGCCCGAACGGTCACGTGACACTACGATGCATGCGTAATATGATAGATGTCTTAACCTTTGACCTGACTCTAGCCAGTTGTCTTTCCTTGGACTTGTCTCCAGAACGACATTGGATTATAACGAAGTTGACCAGAGAGGAAGTATGATGTACTTTCTTGGGCTAGCAGCGATTTTCGTCTTATGGCCAGGTCAGATGTCAAAGGTCGAAGGCCAGAACGTGATGGGAGGGTGCCAGTATCTAAGCAGCCAGAGGAGCAGA
>CM022674.1:3885609-3938109 GCA_012295275.1 Chrysomallon squamiferum
CTCTCTCTCTCTCTCTCTCTCTGTGTGTGTTTTTTTTATACATAATTTATATGCATTCATAGATATAAATATAAACTTTCTGTCTACCGAAACTTATTATTATTATTATTATTTTTTTTATCACTAAACTGTTTATATTTCTCTCAGGTATTTATACCTGTCGTTATAACGGCGACTACCACTTCTCCCAAAAATCTGGAACCGGCCCTTTGCCCCGGCACATTAACGCTAAAAGCTGAACATTTATCATTAGCCAAGTCTTCGCAATGACGTTTCGTGTCAGAGTATTGTGCGTTTAATGAAAATATCGTGATAGCAAATCCCACCTGTCTCGTTTTCTCACGGCACGATTTATCTTCGGCTGGTACAGTCATCTCTTTTGACAACGCGTTGTTACGGGTCATCGCTAATGACGTCAGCCATTGTTGTGACGTCACTTCAGGGGAGATAATAATGTTAATAAAAATAATAATGATGATGATGATGATGATGACATTGATGACGATGAAAATGATGATTATGATTATAACGATGATGATGATGATAATAATAATAATGATGATGATGATAATGATAATGATGAAATTGATGACGACGAAAATGATGATTATGATTATAACGATGATGATGATGATGATGATGATGATGATAATAACGACAACTGTGATAAAAAAAACTACAAAAAACAACAATAAAAAGAAACATTAAAATTAATTGAATATTATTAATGACTTCATAAAGATTTCTCTTTATTTCTTTATTTATTTATTTATTTACTGGGTTCTTTCTTATTTATCAGTTGCATATCATTTATTTTCAACAACTTCTTTTTTTTTTAAAGATAATTACGTAAATACATTCACTAGAGAATATATTCCTCGTCGCTTTTAAAAAAAAAAAAAAAAAAATTAATCATCATATTTCTCGTTTCAGTGACGATCAAACCGTGGAACGCCCTTCCGAGCGACAACTTCACAGACTTCATCGTCTTTGCCACCGACGCCAACGCAGTCAACCCCGCCATGGGCACAGGACCCGTCGGCGTCTTCGCAATCCATCCATATTGGTCGCATGGCGCCAGCGGCTTCCGGTGCACGCGCAGCGCGCAAGGATACGACGGCGTGGGAAGCATTCAGCATTATCGGATGCAGAATTCGCGCAACTCGAGGAAGATGCCGGTGGCGAGGAGAGGGGGTGCGTTCCTGTGGTTCCCCAGCGAGTCAGCAATGACTCTGGAACATCTCCTGTTTGTGTGAGTATGAATATTAATTAGTGTTGGTCACGTGGCACAAAAGTAAACAATTTTTATTTTTTATTTTTTTTTAACTGCTTTACTATTTGTTGACATGTTGTCTCGTGTTCAGCTTTAAAAATTACTCTAGTCTGTTGAGCAAGTAAGCACTTGTGTGTCTTTGGCAGAAGATATGGACCAATCAAAGTGAGAGTTACAACTGAAGTCAGATGTAAAACTATTTCTTATTGGTCCTCTCTCTCTCTCTCTCTCTCTCTCTCTCTCTCTCTCTCTCTACATGAATTTATATAACTATCACGTGTGCGTGAGTGTGTGTGTGTGTGTGTATACGTGTGTATCTCCGTGTAATTAGTATAGTGTTTTTTTTTTTGTTTTTTTTTATTATTATTATTTTTTAACTATTTCTATTTAAATCGATGATTATTTTGTTATTCTTTTTCTTTGTTGTTGTTGTTGTTATTACCAGTTTGTTGCTGTTATTATTGTTGTTATTACTATTATTATTTATATTTTGCAGCGGACATTTAAAAATGGAGAATCAATGGTATAAAATAGAATCGAGATTGTGGAAGGTCCATAACCCACCTCCAGCATGGCAGAGTAAGTTTTTATCATCATCATCATCACCACCAGAATCATATTAATCACGGCTATAGTCATTATCTTTATCATCGTTGATATTGTTGTTACTTTCGTTACCTTCATAATCATTATTATTATTATTATTATTACTTGATTATGAACGGTTTTCACAAGAAATACAAACACTGTGCCACACATTGTTTGTCAAAAGAAAAGCCTTAGTATCAAGATATTTTTTCACCTTCGTTAGTAATCTAAGATTAATAATGATACTGACCTGAATCCAAAATACCCACCAACCGAATTCTAGCCAGTGGTCACAGTAAATATTACTTCGTTATCTTTGACTGGCCTTATATTTTGCTAATATTGTGATAAATAAAATATATTGGCATACAGCAGAAAATATTTGCCGTTCCGGACAGCGCTGCATATCGGATTTATGAAAGGCAGTTATACTGTTACTGTTTCTGGGAAGGTTCAGGAAAATTTTCCTTCCTGCTAATTGATACGAGTAGGTAACTGGGTAATAGTAGCGAACGCCAGATTGTAAAGTAACCAATAGAGGTATTTTTATTTTTTATTATTATTATTTTAAGTGATGTTTAAGTCCCCGTTATGTCTTAGAAACATTAAACGATAAATCTTCTACTAATATTTGTCAATATGAGTATTAAAATTGATGAGGTATCGTTTATTTCAACTCTTGTTTCGGAAACCGAAAGAATCGAATAAGTATAAATAAATTAATTAATACGATAATATAAACTAAATAAAATCATTAAAGAAAATAATAATAATAAAAATAGTAAAAAAATAATTAAAATAATAATAATAATAATAATAAAGAAATAAAAAACAACAAAAAAAACCCCTCAAAAACAAACACTTTTCTTTTTATATATTAACCACTTTATTTCTAAGTAACGTCATTACGTCATAACAACTATGACGTCACCGGTAACTATGAAAACCGTTTAACCGAAAAATCCATAGCTGGTACGGTACATGTAGTGCTGCACCATGGTGTAGTTGAGATTGAGGTTGGGACAAGAGATACAAGCAGAGCACATGGCGATTGCTTGACAAGCCTGGATTCCGTTGCACATCGGATTCCTGATGTCGATTCCGTATCCGGAAACGGTTGGGTAGGTGTAACGTGCAATACAATATGGCGGGCATGTTGGCGTCATTGCTGTAATTTTGGTGTCGTCGCAAGTCTCTGGAAAAATAAATAAATAAAAAAATAAATAAATAAATAAATAAATAAATAAATAATGACCGATACTAAATTTTGGGAGGTCGAGGTGATAATTGTGAATAAATAAATAAATAAATTAATTAATTAATAAATAATAACCGAAATTATATAAAAAAAAAAATCTACAAAAGAAACGGGAATTAAAAATAACTAACAATAAATAAATAAAGAAGTAAATAAATAAATAAATAAATAAATAAATAAATAAGAAACAATTTTCATTATAAATTAATTCACTGACAAGAAAGTTTAGTTCTGTATATGTGTATATATATATATATGGCGGTACTAGTTTGTTTGGCGGAACAATATTCTAGACGAATTAAATATTATTTGTAATTTAAACATTCATCCAACACAATACTTATTGTAAATAAGGATATAAAGGTTGAAATTTAATTATACTTTAAAACAAATAAGTAAATAAATAAATAAATAAATAAATAAATAAAGACAACGAGGATAAATTTCTTAATTAATGAATTTAAAAAAAATATTTTTATAAAAACATTTTTTAAACTTATTTTTTTTTCTCTAAAATAAAATTTATACTCAGCTCTGTTTTCAAGAAGACTTAAGCCAATAATTATTCGTCCAGTGTCTTCGCTACGAAACTGCCCTTAATAACTTGTCTGCGATTCGAGTTTAATGTACTTCCCAGTACAGATACGTTGTAGGAACAATTACACTGATTCGGAAGTAACGACATCGGAAATATGGCATGGGCGGAAATATATCAAGCGTAGGATAGTTTAGAAAGATTATTGCTCTTTACCTGTCGAGTCTCAAGAAGAAAAAAAAGGAAATATAAAATAAAAATAAATAAATAAATGAAGAATAAAGGAAAGAACGAATATGCACGAGCCAATAAAGAAAACTACGGTTGTCATTTTGTTTCATGTTTTTGTTCAAATTCAAGAATGACTACGGAATTAAAGAAAAGATGGCTGCTGTCTTTTTTTGTTACTGATATAACTTTAAAAATAAAAAGATTTCTATATTAAAAAACATTATTAATAAAAAAAAAAAAAAAAAAATTAAAAAAATAATAATAATTAAAAAATTGAAATGACTTTTACTTTTACTTTTATATAAAATTTTTAATAATTTTGTGCGTATAATAAAGTTTGTGTAGCAAAAGAATCCCAAAGCTACTAAATATCATTATTTCTGCTGCTCGGAAAAAAAAAAAAAAAAAATCGGAATTCGGAATTTCAAATATGGGATCCTCTAATAATAATAATAATAATAATAATAATAATAATAATGATAAAATAAATAAATATTCACAATCAAAATACATTTAAAAAAATCAAGTAAATAAATAAATAAATAAATAAATAAATAAATCGGCGTTTTCGGCTTCGTTAAATCTTTATCTTTATTATTATTTTTTATATATATACTAATATTATATCACGATGTCATCGGTATTGTCGGTAACCATAGAAACCGTTCAGCCGAAAAATCCGAAGCGGGTGCGGTACATGTAGTGCTGCACCATGGTGTAGTTGAGGTGAAGGTCGGGACAAGAGATGCAGGCTGAGCACATGGCGATTGCTTGGCAGGAACGATAACCGTTGCACTGTGGATTCCTTATGTCAATGCCGTATCCGGAAACGGTTGGGTACGTATAGCGAGCAATGCAAAATGGCGGGCACGCGGGTGTCATTTTTGTAATTTCTTCGTCTTTGCATGTTTCTGAAATTAACAAAATATTACACTGGCGTCGACGGTATCGTTTTTGTTGGTCTCTGAATACAACTACGTAGCATTCTTAATTTAATATCTCGCGAATATGCTAATTAGTTCAACCATTAGGCAACGTTATTTTGAGGTCATTATTAATTTGGAAGAAAGTCGTTAAGGCGATAGTGTTTTTCTGAGGGTTTTTTTTGTCATTGGGGAAAAAAATGTAAATTGCTTTTAATTTATTCGACAAAGAAATTTCAATTGTACAATGTTTTAAGATATCTGTATGTAATTTAAATAAGTAACATTAACTAATTGTTTTGAATTCACGTTGTAATGTAGATTTTAATGTTGTAACAATTATATATATGGTCAGGAATTATCAATTTGTGTCTACAGATTTCTTATCCTCAAACATTTTCTATATTTATTTATTTATTTGTTGTTGTTGTTATTATTATAAATTTCTCATTTTTAGAATTATACTTTTTAAACTACAGTAACGTCTTTGGAATTACGATTTTAGAACGTTGATGAACGTTAAGTAAAAAAACAAAAAACATTTTAGAAAATTTACAGTTTCGATAAATTTATAATAAATCTAACTGAAAACAAAATGAAATGACTGGTGCTTTCCAAATATATTCAAGAATATATTTAATTCATTTTACTGGATTGGTAGACACACACAGAAAAGAGTGACCGACTTGTACTTAAAATAATGACCAAATTTTTTTTTATATATATAAATAATATAATTAAGTATGACTTAATTGGGTGCATATACAGAGGGAGAGAGAGAGAAAATATAATGTTCATATTATGCAATATTTAGACTCTCGGAGATATACACTGTCTCATTTTATATGTTAGAATATGTATATATTAATTTTTACATGACTGACTAATACTCACGGCAACCTGGATCCTGGCAGTAGGCGTAAATCACGGGTCTTTGGTAGTAGCTGTTGTAGTACTGGGCTCTGGCCACGCCCAAAAGAACTACAAGGAGAAGAATGGCTACCTTCATTTTTCTCGTTCTTCTGCTTCCACTGACACTGTTGCAAGAGGTGGTGATGACGATGCTTTGTCGACGGAACAGTTGTCGTTTATATAGCACTTGAAAACCGTTCATTCATGTGTAGCTGTGGTTTAAAGCACGCGCTGGATTCGGAAAACAAACACAGACACGTGACACACCTGTTGCCGCCGAACCGAACAGATGTATGACGTCACTACAGGCGCGCCTCTTTGCGTTGAAGGTGGGGGGGAGGCGTTGTGTGTCACGTGACTAACAGGCTGCTCGCATCTGTTGATTACGTCTGTGGCTGTTGACTGTATATTACAGTTTTTATTTTATTTGATTTCATTTTGTTTTATTTTATTGTATTTTATTTTTATTACATTATTGTTGCTGCTGTTGTTTTTTTTCGGGAATAATATTCAGAACGAAATATTGTTTATCTCTTCTGATTTTACTCAAGGCTTGAAAATTATTATTATTATTATTTTTTTAAAATCATTTTGTAATTTATGTATGTGATTGTTTATTTAATGATGCACGCGTGCTCTTATGCATACATACACGCGTCTTTTTTGTGTCTGTCTGTCTGTCGATATGGACGTTTTACATGCGTTAAAAACTGTTATATATATATATATATATTGATATGAGTGTCTTTAGGTAAGTATGAATGTGTACATACGCACAACGCATATGTATACACACATGTACATTTATACATACGCACACGTCTTCAATTTATTTATTTATATTTTTACAGCGTTTGCCCAGATGTTGACGCAAATTCAGACTATGAGGGAACAAACCAGAGCCATGGAAAGACAAGCTGAAACTGCCGGAGCTGCAGGAGTATGAAAAACAAAAAAGTTTGCCAGCCACAGCGAAACTATGACAGCAAAATTTTAATTGTAACAATTCAGGGAAGACGTCTGCTGCTGACGTTGTTGTTGACGTCTGCAAAGCAACATCAGTGTTGTCGTATAATCATCGACATGTCGATTTATTTGTGAATAAGAAATCTGTACTCGACTATTATTACTGTTATTATTATTGTTGTTGTTATTATTACTATTATTATTATTATTATTACTATTATTATTATTATTACTATTACTATTATTATTACTATTATTATTATTATTACTATTACTATTATTATTACTATTATTATTATGTATTAAGTGGGTTTTGGTTAATAATATTATTGTGAGAGTTATTTCCTTGTCATTTTTTATAATAGGGATAAGGCAGAAGTTACAATAAAAAAAAATAAAGGTAAATATGGTTTTAATAGAAAACATGTTTTTTGTTTCTGTTTTGTTTTAACAACAACGACGACAACGAAAACAAGAACAACAACTAGACGTAACAACGACAGTAACAACAACGAAAATGACGACGAGGACAAAAACTGTAGCAACAAGAACAACAACAGTAACAATAATAATAAAACTAATAATAATAATAATAATAATAATAATAATAATAATCATGATTGTGAGTCATATGGAATTGATTTTATTTAAAATAAAGCTTTGTTCAGAATACCATATCTGTATAATAAATAAATAAATAAATAAATAATCATAAATAACCATTTTGAAGATTTCCAACAGGAAACCACCCTCTGCTTGATCTCTACTCCAAAAATGACGATGTAAACGTATTGATTATAAATCTAGGCTTAACTAAAAACAAAACGACTAATTCTTTTATATGGACTATTATGTGTTGTTGCTAAGTAAATTACAATAAAAGACAACGTCATAATTAAACTTTATCTTACGTCATTACAAATAAACAATTTGAATCCGATATTTCTGCTCTTTTTTCCCTGAAAGTCATGGCTCTTGAATTTTTTATTATTATTATTATTATTATTATTAATTTTTTTTTTTTTTTTGAATTTACAAACTTAATAAGTAAGTAAGTAAGTAAGTAAGTAAATAAATAAATAAATAAATACTGTATATTTAAATAAATAGAAAGAAGGAAAGAAGATCTCTACAAAAACAATGACGTCATTAAATATTTGTTGTGCTTATGTCCAAATGCAAGTTTTCTTTAAACCAAATACAGCAGGTCTTGTAGTTATTTTCATGTTAACAGAGAGAACGATGTGTGTGTGTATGCGTGTGTGTGTGTGTGTGTGTGTGTGTGCAAAACTTCAGACACACATACATACATACAAAGACTTTCATAATATACAGAAAAATAATAAAGTTTCAACTGATAGAAAAAATTAACATTATGAGTTCAAGGATTCTACATAGTTTGTATACAGACAATACACTTTTACACTCATCAAACCATCTACCTATTGATTAAAACACTGACGTCCTATATTACTTTTACATAATTATTTGTTTAGTCTGTATGTATTTGTTTTCATCTGGAGGTGAGAAAACTGAATCTGGTATTTGCTTTCTGGAGGTGGTGAAACGCTTCAGTATCCAGTATAGAGTCGAGAAACTTGGGTTGTAACAACGCGAACAAATGTAAGTTTGTTAAATTCGAGAAAGAGAGGTTTATAACGTTGTTATGAACTCTTAGTTAGTTTTGTACCGTATTTTGATTACGGACCCGATTTCGTTAGTTATTAGTTTCAATTCAAGATGCTTAACCATTGCAAAATGATGTAATGAGGCTGTCATTTGTGTGACGTCATGTCGTTGGTGTAAAAACAAATATTTTTTTTTATGAAAAATTTATTTATTTCTTCTTCTTCATTTTCATCAACATCTTCTTCTTCTTCTTCTTCTTCTTCTTCTTCTTATTATTATTATTATTTTTAGCTTCTGTACATGTTTATTCATGGTTAATTCTTCTTGTTGGTATATTATATTTCTTAGTACGAAATGACATGAATAATAAGTTTAACTGAGAAATTCCAATTAAAAAAAGCAACAAAAATAAATAAATAAATACATGCTTTCTGTTCGTTCTACGACATCAGTAGTTTAGATTCTGGCAGAAAGTACAGTTTATCAGTAGAAAAAACAACGCAAAACAATATTTTTTAGAATATATAATTTATTTGTGATAAAGGAAGATTACGTCACTACTCTAGATTGTTTTAGAATACATAATTTATCAAAGATAAAACAAAAAGTAAGATTACGTCACCATTATAGATTGACTTAGAACATAAACGCAATTTATTAGAAAAACTATCAGATGACGTCACTGGTCTAGATATTGTTTTGGAATGCGAAATTTAGCATTGGAGATAATAACTTTACGTCACTAGTCAGAACTATTTACAATAAATAATATACCAATGGGAACAACAGTATGACGTCATTTGTCTAAATTGTTTTTGAACATATATTGTTTACTAATGGAAATAATAATATGACGTAACTAGTCTAGTCAGGTTTAGAACAACGTGGTCCTCTCCATCCTGGTAAACAACGACAAACATAATTCCTAAACGGCTTCATGCTAGTGTGTTGTGTTGTGTCATCTTCATTCCTGAAATCCTCATTTCTCGAATATTCGATATCTTCCTTTGCTTTCGTCCGGCCAAATTCGAATATTTCCGTCGGCATATTTCGTATGTCTTGGACGAATTCCGTCAAAGGTTTTCTGCACGCCGATTGGTTGTTTTCGAAAAGGTGTTTCTGCGTCATGGCTTCGTAGTCTTTACGTACGCACCTACCGTGACCGCTGCAGCGATGTAGGTAACACGACGTCATGAATTCCGATAGCGTTTTGGCAAAAGGACCAAGAAGTTGTTTGATGTATGCCTGCAAGTTGCGGCATTCGTTTGGGAGGCGGAACCAGGAAGAACTGCCCCACAAAACAACACCCGATGCGCCCATATCAGCGGCTTCTTTGATGGCGATAGAGAGATCGTCCTTAATTAAAATGTAACGAAATCATCATTACAAATGTAAAAATATTCCATTTTGGTACTACGTCTACAGTTACACAACAACAACAACAACAACAACAAATACTACTACTACTACTACTACTACTACTATTACTGCTGCTGCTGCTGATACCTACTACTACTACTATTACTACTACTACTACTACTACTACTACTACTACTGCTACTACTACTACTACTATTACTACTACTACTACTACCACTACTACTACTACTACTACTACTACTTCTACTAACCCTACTAGTATTGTTCTGCCACTTCTATTACTGCTACTATACTGTTACTACGACTACTACTATGCTACTACTGTTAATATACTACTACTACTAATGGTAATAATACGAATACTGCTGCTACTACTAGTATACTATTACTACTGCTACTACTCCTACCACAACTGTTAGTAATGTACTATTATCATAACTACTTTTATTACTGTTCTTTACAACAACAGCTACTACTGCCACTGCTATTACTAATCCCACTATTTCCACTAATTCTCATTTAGAACCACTATTACAAGCACCACCACTACTATTTCTACTTCTAAAACAACAACAACTACTACAGCTAGATACTAAAAGTACTAATGACTATGCAGATAACAACAACAACGATAATGATGACGTCGATGACATTAAATTACAGTTAAATGTTTACCTCGTTGAAGAAGTATTTGCCTCTCTGACACATTGTGTACGGCATAATTGGTCGGCTAAGATCGGCAAACTTCGCCTGAACTCGAAGTGTTTCGTTAATTTGTTCTCGGACGGACTCCCAACGGTATTTCAATGGCTGACGTGGATCTGTGTAGATCCTTGGAAACAACGCTGTACTGTCCTTGAACATCCACCCAATTCTACAAAAAAAAAATAATAAATAAAAATAATAATAATAATAATAATAATAATAACAATAATAATAAATAATAATAAATAAATAAAATAATAATAATAATAATAATACAGAAAAAAAATAATATTAATAATACAAATAAATAAATAAAAATAAATAAATAAATTAATTAATAAATTAATTAATTAAAAAATTAAAAATTTCAAATAAATCAATGAGAATAAATATATATATTTTTAGAGATAAAATAATAATTATTATTTATATACGTGTTTTTAGTGTCTCTGTGTGTGTGTGTGTGTGTGTGTGTGCGTGTGAGTGCGCGCGCGCGCGTGTGTGTAATTTATACATACATATATACATGTACAGATTTACAGTCTACTTGGTAGATGTCAACAACAGTTCCACACAGAACCACTTACTCGTCGTTGGCGATGGAGGTTGCAGGGTAACCACAAGTCAGACGACTCTTTGAAACTCCGAAGCACTTCGGGAAACCATAGTAACCCCACCTTCCCCTGGGGCGTAGAGCTCTCGCCTCTCGGAGCGTCCCGTCCATGAACAGCCTGTTAGAAGACAACGTCACAGTGACATCACGTGATGTGGCTTTTGCCTGGTGCAGTGCAGTACATAACAAACATGGAAGCAAGCAAGGAGAACATTATCCATATATATACGTGTGTGTGTGTGTGTGTGTGTGTGTGTGTGTGTGTGTCTGTGTGTTTATCTCTCTATATACTCTATCCCTCTAAATACACACATAGAAAAATACGTTTGTACGTATATATACAAAGATGCAGATGTATGTACGTACGTATATGCATACCTACCTATATACATACCTACATAAACACACACATACACAGTAATATACATATATACGTAAATACATATATACATGCATACACCCAAACACACACACACCCATGCGCACATACATATATACATATACATACATTATAGACATAGATACATACACACACATATATAGTTATAGAAATTAAATTAAATTTCTAATACTTAACTTGCGGCTATTTGGAACTCTCTCGTAGCCTCTGCCCAAATCCGAGATTTGTTCGTCCATGTTGGGTATCTGGCCTTAACCAAGTCTACCGACTTTCGCTGGTAGATAGCCAGCGAATCAAAGTTGAAATCGAAATATGGCCGCCATGACTCGAAATCTATAACCGCGAGGCCATCGAAATCTTTCTCAGGAATGGTGGATTGTGTGTCTGCTTCAACCTTCTGAAAATGCTTACGTTTGTCGGCAACCTTTGAAAATAAATATACAAGATATATAACTAGAAAGATGAGCGGAATTTGAGAAAAATGTATGTATAGGGACACATTGGTTCAGGGTGTCAAAGAGGTGAATCAGTATAACGACAAAGACCAATTTCTTATCCAAAAAAAAAAAAAAAAAAAAAAGTAGTTTTTTTAAATCTATTTTATCTGTAAGACAAACAGATCATAAATCATGTTGTTTTCTTATGGTTTATCCCGAATTTCCCCTTTGTTTGCCCGAATATTTTGCTGCCTGTTACCCAAATAAGTAATGCGAAGGAATATTGAAAGATAAAGTGTAGACAGATATTTATAGAAAGTGAAAAATGAAAGAAAGAAAAACACATAGAAGATACACAGACAGTTTTAAAATAATGATTAATAGGGAAAAGTAATGAAATAGAGAGAGAGAGAGAGAGAGAGAGAGAGAGAGAGAGAGAGAGAGAGAGAGAGAGAGAGAGAGAGAGAGAGAGAGAGAGAGAGAGAGAGAGAGAGAGAGAGAGATCCATGCACACGCATACACGTGTGTGTGTGTTTATGTGTGCGTGTAGTCCCGACTAGCTATGGTGATTCAACAGTAACATATCTTAATCAGTAAATAAAATATATCGATCGAAAAATTGTATTTTCCTAAGATTTACAAAAATACCTGAGGTATCCCTCCATTATGTGCAACATACTCTGTTCCTTTCTTCGTAAAATACGGCCAGTCTCCAATATTGTAGAATAGCGTCATGTTAATTCCAGTAAATCGGCCACCTTTGTTTTCCACAATGTCCCAGTTGCTCAGATTCAATCCGCCGCAACTTGCAGATGGTTCGTTCCATACGACGACGAACGGTTTGTCCGCTTGTAAAAACGGGGCGGTACACCCTCTAGAATTTTCTCGACCAAGACCTTGAGTCGAGATGGCGGAAGCGAGTAAAAGCAACAAACGAAACATTGCGAATCGAACGAAGTGCAGGTAGTCTTTAAAAGAAAAAAAACCTAAGAAATTAGTTAAATAACTTTATCAAAAAGTTGCCTCTGTTTAGTGAAAGACTGTGGATACGTCCTATTTACTTTTAACCCACAGTCTCTACGTCCGCTTTTTTGGCAAGTCACGTGATTTATAAATTTAACACTTCGGCGGGTGCATTGATTAATCCAGACGACAAAAGTGATATGCGCATACTTACAGTCTCTCGACTGGTATTCTGGTCGTCTTATTATTTTTTTTTTTTTTTTTCACAAACGGTTGAAATTCACGCGTAACAGGTTAAGCCTGCGACAAGGGAAAATAGCAGTATTTATTTATTTATTTATTTATTTATTTATTTATTTAAATATATCTGTATATCTGAGTCAGTTAGATAAACTTACCTATCGGCATTTCTGTCTGTATACTTATCTGTGTGTATATTTGTTTATTTGTCTTTGTAAACACGACTGTCTTAAACACACACACACACACACACACACACACACACACACACACACACACACACACACATGCCTGTATTTCTATATTTTGTTAGCTATTTGCAGTTACATATCTTTCTTCACAAGCATGTATAATAAATGCAATGGGTAACCATTTTAAAATAAATAAATATTAAAATTTAAAAATAAAAGTAAATAAATAAATTAATAATAATAAAATAATAATAATAATAATAATAATAATAATAATAATAATAATAAGAAGAAGAAGAAGAAGAAGAAGAATTATAATCAAGTGAATGAATGAATAATACAAGGTAGAATGGGCCAGGTCAACTTGAACCACCCCGACTGTTATAGCTGGAGTGTTACTATATCTACTTTGACATCTACTACTACTGATACTATAATAACTACAACCACCACTACACCACAACAACAACAACTACAACTACTACTACTACTATTACAACACTTACAACTTATCGTTATTGTTGTTGTTGAATTTATTTATTACATAGTTTTGTTTTGAATGTTATTATCTTTATTATCGTTACATATCACTTCGACACTGGTAATTATCTACTCGGCTTGACTCAATCAAATATCAAAGTTCGCCGTCATTACACATCATTTAAACAGCTCTAGAGGAAAACGAAATAATATTGCAGACGACATTTAATACATCTCGGGTTTGTGACGACAACTTTGAATAATAATAAAAAATAATATTTAAAAAAAAAAAAAAAATAATAATAATAATCTTCCAGAGACACTCAGGAACAAGTTATCAGGTTTCTGAAAAACGACGCTACATTTTCTTATCTGGAAATGTTTCGTTTTCTGCTTCTGTTTTCCTTCGTCTCTTGTTCGTTTCAGAGCAGAAGGAATTCGTCAGGGTGCACCGCCCCGTTTTTACAAGCGAACAAACCGTTCGTTGTCGTGTGGAACGAACCGTCTGCAAGTTGCCACGGACTAAACCTCACCGACTGGGGCATTGTGGAAAACAAAGATGGCCGCTTTGCGGGAATGAAGTTGACGATCTTCTATGAATCTAATTTTGGAGACTGGCCTCACCTGATTAAGAGAGAAACGCATTATGTGCCTCATAATGGAGGCATTCCTCAGGTATAATATATATATAGATTAATATATTAATTGTTTAGTCTTTGTACGTACTATCTGTCTGTCATAATGGAGACATTCCTCAGGTATGTATATATATATGTGTGTGTGTGTGTGTGTATTAACATATTAATTGTATCGAAGACTGTGTACCTTCTATCTGTCTGTCTATCTATCTATCTATCTATCTGTATCTGTTTTTTCTGGAGTGTTTTCATGCTTATATTACTTTCCTTCAGCTTCTCTCTCCCTCTCAGTCTCTGTCTGTCAGTCACTCTGTTTGTCAGTCACTCTGTTTGTCAGTCACTCTGTCTGTCAGTCACTCTGTCTAGCCGTCTGTCGCTTTGTCTAATTTGTATATCTCTTTCTTTTTTTTCTTTTCTTTTTTCACTTTTCTCTCAGATTTCGTCTCTCTATCTCTTTCTCGTATTATATATTATCACCCGTACCTTTAATTTCAAAGGCTGGCGACTTAAAAGAACACTTAAGGAAGGCGCAAGAAGATGTCACAAGACATATTCCTGAGAAAGATTTCGATGGTCTCGGAGTCGTAGATTTCGAGTCATGGCGGCCATATTTCGATTTCAACTTTGCTTCGCTGGCTATCTACCAAAGAAAGTCAGTAGACTTGGTCAAGGCCGAACACCCAGACTGGACGAACAAAACGCGTATTTGGAACCGGGCCAAGAAAGATTTCCAAAGAGCAGCAAGTTAAGTATTTGAAACTTAAATTAAATTTGCGCTTATGTGTATACAGAACGCATTGTGGATTGTTACTATTGTTACTTAAACTGTTTGTTCGTTCTATCATTTATTTATTTATTTATTTATTTATTTAATCACTGTTTGTTTATTTTTTGTTTTGTAATCTTAAGTTATTTGTTTGGTTTGCTCCTATATCTACGTTAAACTTTACTATGTTAAATAACACATCAAGAATGTAATGTAAATTACTCTATACTACACAGTGTACTAAATAAAACTACTACATTACACTACAAGTAATATTCCGCATTACTTTACACTGTACTACATAACACAAAAACATATACATTCACTCAGTAGACTGAATACACTACACTACATTATACCTCACTACACTTCACCTCACTACACTTCACCTCACTACACTACACCTCACTATACTACAATACGCCAGACTACACAATATTACTTAACAGTGAAAAACACTACACTATACTACATTGCACTATACTACAGTACACTACACTACATACATTACACTACACTATGCTACACTATGCTACACTACACTACACTACACCACACTGTACTGTACTGAACTATATTACATTGTACTGCATAACACTGAACTACAAACTACACTTCATTACATTACACTACACTACATCACATTACACTACACTACACTACACTACACTACACTACACTACACTACACTACACTACACTACACTACACTACACTACACTACACTACACTACACTGTATTGTACTGTACTGAACTACATTACACTGTACTGCATAACACTAAACTACAAACTACACTACACTACACTACACTACACTACACTGCATCATACCAAACCGAACCATACCATAGTACACCGCACTACAGACACATTTATTTTTAAAGTTTAGCCATTTCACGCTGTTCCACATACGTTACGCTTTTAACAGACAGTTCATGGGCGGAACTCTGAAAGAAGTAAAATCTCTACGTCCACAAGGAAGATGGGGTTACTATGGTTTCCCGAGGTGCTTCGGAGTTTCAAAGAGTCGTCTGACTTGTGCTTACCCTGCAACCTCCATCGCCAACGACAAGTAAGTAGTGTCAGATAATACTGTTCACATCAATAACCTGTAAATGCATATCTGTCTCTTATACAGAGTGTCCCGTAAATTTCTATACGTATGGTTTCATCTCAAGCAAAGTATCACCAACGCCATTACAAGCATAACTCCAGCTGTGCTTGAACGTGTTCTTCAGCAGCGGAGGACACGCACTGAAATGAGTTTTCAACATAATGGCAGACATGTAGAGCACATTATATAAATAAAAACGTTTATTTTTCCCGAGAATGCCATCTATATATTTTCATCAGCCTTCCATCCACATTAATCTATTCCATTTTAAATTCTATGCATCCATCTAACCGTCCGTCCATCTCTATCAATCAATCAATCAGCTATGCTATCTGGCACACATTCATCATTATCATCATCACCATCGTCATCGTCATCATCATCATCATCATCATCTTCTTACATACATACTGCTTCTTCTTTGTTTTCTTCTTCTTCTTGTTCTTCTTCTACTTCTCCTCCCTTTTCTTCTTCTTTTTCTTCTGTTTTCTTCTTCTTCTTCTTGTTATTATTATTATTATTATTATTATTATTATTATTATTATTATTATTACAGAATTCAGTGGATGTTTAGACAAAGTACTGCGTTGTATCCACGAATCTACACAGATCCTTCTCAACCGCTGAAGAGTCGTTGGGAGTACGTCAGAGAGCAGATCAAAGAAACACTCCGAGTTCAGGCGATTTTTGGCGAACTTTGCCGACCAATTATGCCGTACAGCATGTGCCAGAATGGAAAGACTTTTTTCAAAGAGGTGTTTTTTTCCTTTCTCCCCCTTTTTCTTTCTTTCTTTTTTTCTTTCTTTCTTTCTTTCTACAAAACAAAGTGTGCGTTATATTTACTGTCATGTTTCAGTAACTTAGCAAATGGAGTCGCTGTATTAATAGGTAAAATGTAATTATCGTATCTATATGTAACTTATTATTATTATTATTATTATTATTATTATTTGTTTAAATCGTTAACTAATTAATATTACGTTTAAATAAACCTACCAGAAAGGAAAAAAAATAATAAGAAGAAAATTTACATATCTTTATATCTTTTCTTTTCCATCCGTCCTTTAATTAGTACTGTAGGATTTCAGTTTTGTATTAGACATACATATATACAGTGCTATAGTGGTTAATTATTTAATGATAATGATGGTGATGATGATGACGACGATGATGATGATGATAATAATAATAATAATAATAATAATAATAATAATAATAATTATAATTATTATTATTATTATTATTATTATATATTATTATTATTATTATTATTATTATTATTATTATTATTATTATTATTATTATTATTATTATTATTATTATAACACATTATTATATTCTATTGTTTTAATTAAGGAGGATCTCTCTATTTCCATCAAAGAAGCCGCTGACATGGGTGCATCTGGTGTTATTCTGTGGGGTAGTTCTTCCTGGTTCCACTACCCAAATGAATGCAGAAACCTTGAGGAAATACATTCCAGACGTACTCGGACCTTTTGTGAAAAATGTGTCTGATTTTATGACGTCGTGTTGCAAATTTCACTGCAGCCGTCACGGCAGATGTGTACGCAGAGACTACGAAGCTGTAACGCAGAAACACCTTTTCGAAAACAACAAATCGACATGCCGAAAACCGCGGGCGGAGTACGCCGAAGATACACGAAGTAGTTTAACGGAAACACTGGAGTTTGCCCGAAGGAAAGAAAGAGACAGTGCCGACATTGTACGAATGGAGTCAACGAAATACATCAGTCGCTTTAATCAAAATGAAAATGCATTTGGTAATGAACGAAAGGATATAAAATCTGATCGTTTCAACAATTACGTTTGTCGATGTTTACCGGGATGGAAAGGAGCCAGTTGTTCAAGACCGGCATAGAGTCACGTGACAGTCTGCATGTTGACACAACCTGACTCTCTCTATTCAGTTTATATTTGAAATAATTATATATATCAGCTGTTTAATTAATTAGTTAGTCACACGATTGTAACAATGCCCATATATTTGCTAGTAATTAATTAATTAATTTATTATTATTATTATTATTATTATTATTATTATTATTATTATTATTATTATAAAATTTCTAATAAAAGAGTTGATGAAATATATAGCGTGTTTTATTTTTAAAGTGGATTTGAATTAACGTTTTCTTTAATGTTTATTTAGTCACTTTCATTTTCCTTCGTACCTACTTTCTGTCATTCTCTGAAAATAAAGAAAAGGTGCATTTGAGTACAATTCAAAATCTGTCAGTGTTTTCGTAACCAACATATCAATAAATACTTTATTTTATAGAATAATAACAATAATGATAGCTCAATGATAAAAAATCAACTACCCTAGTAATTATATTGATACGTGATCTATACTGTCTTTGAGTAAGATATCTCAATGATATAGCATCTGCTACTATTCAAAGTATATTCATACGTGATCTATTGTATACTATCTTTGAGTAAGATACCTCAACGATATAGCATTTGCTACTACAGTAAGTATATTCATACGTGATATATTGTATTCCATTTCTGAGTAAGATACCTCAGTGATATTACATCTACTACACTACTAAGTATATTCATACGAGATCTGTTAGATACCTCTGTGATATAGCATCTGCTACTATAGTAAGTATATTAATACGTCATTTATTTGAGTAAGATACCTCAGTGATATTACACTATTAAGTGTATTCATACAAGATCTGTTGTATACCATCTCTGAGCAAGATATCTCAATGATATAGCATCTGCTACTATTCTAAGTATATTCTTATGTGATCTATTGAGCAAGATACCTCAACGATATAACATCTGCTACACTACTAAGTATATTCATACGTGATCTATTGTATATTATATCTGAGTAAGATATCTCAACGATATAACATCTGCTACACTACTAAGTATATTCATACGTGATCCTTTGTATATTATCTCTGAGTAAGACATCTCAGTGATTATACCATCTACTACACTACTAAGTATATTCATACTTGCATATCTCACTGGTACAAGTCTTGACAAATTCGACGGATATTGTCTCAGAAATATGGTAATGAAATGCAGTGGAATTTTTATTTTTTTTTATTTTTCTTGAATCTGTCAACTCTGAATATGAACCTAATTGTCATAACAGGACCATCGACAGCTCGTGCCTGACCAGTTTGAGAAACCACAGCGCTAAGTTACGTGTAACTAATTTGTTTTTAATACTGGGCGGATCCAAACATCCATTTGTTTGTTCCTTCTTTTACACAGTTCCTCTAGGGAACCATAATTGAAATATGCGTAAAAAAAAAAAAAAAAAAAAAAACAAAAAAATGAATATATTAAAATGTTCGCTTAAAATTACGATTTATTAATGAAAAAAAAAGATTTGCATTATATTTGTACTCGTTTGCAGCTATCCTTTTTTTTTTTTTTTTTTCAGACTAAGCGAGAAAGTAGCTAGTTTGAGAAATGAATGTGAATAAATATGAATTAAACAAAATGTTAATTTGAATGTACTTTAAAATGAAACTCGCTATAAATTCATTAACTGTTTTATTACAGATAATAATAATAATTAATTATTTCAAACGTAATCTCTGTGTATAAAATGCAGACATTGTCACGTGACTCTATGCCGGTTCAGAACAACGGGCTCCTTTCCATCCCGGCAAACATCGACAAACGTAATTCTTGAAATCATTATTTCCTTCATTCTGATTCCGGACGTATTTCCCAAAATCGTCTGTTTCCGTCGAACTGCTTCGTGCATCTTCGTCGGCGTACTCCGCCCTCGGTCGTCTGCATGCCGATTTGTGGTTTTCCAGAAGGTGTTTCTGCGTTATGGCTTCGTAGTCTCTGCGTACACATCTACCGTGACTGCTGCAGTGACATTTGTAACACGACGTCGTAAAACGAGTCACGTTTCTCACGAAAGGTCCGAGTACGTTTTGAATGTAATTTCTCAGGTTGCTGCACGCGTTTGGTAAGTGGAAAAAGGAAGAACTACCCCACAGAACAACCCCGGGGGCACCCATGTCCGCGGCTTCCTTGATGGCGATAGAGAGATCCTCCTTCATTAAAATAGTGGAATATAACATAATAATATTAACAGAAGCAGTAGCAACAACAACAACAACAACAACAACAACAACAATAATATTATTATTATTATTATTAATTAATTAATTAATTATATATACAAACATACATATATACCCACACACACATATATGTATGTATGTATGTATGTATATATATATATATATATATATATATATATGTGTGTGTATATATATATATATATATATATATATATATATATATATATATGTGTTTATTTATTTCAAATACGAAAGTTAAGTAAAAAATAAATAAAGAAAAGAAAGAAAAGATAGGAAATTACAAAAACGAACATCAAACTTATTTTAGTAATATGTTTTTTCTCCACAGTTAGAAGCCTTGTTAAAATGTAATACTAATTTATTACTAGCAGAAAATAAATAATTTAATTTTACATTAGATATCGATTTCATTACTGTCACCTGTGAATATGGAGACACATTATATATGATAGCTCATAAACATGACACTAAATATAACCTACATGCCAATAATAATGTTGTTGTTTTTTTGTGTATAGAAAGAAAGAAAGAAATTTCACCTTTTTGAAAAAAGTGTTTCCAACGTGGCACCAACTGTATGGTATAATTGGGAGGCTAAGATCGGCGAACTTCGCTTGAACTCGGAGTGTTTCGTTAAACTGTCTTCGGAGGTACTGCCAACGTGTTATCAGTGGTTCGTGAGGTTGTGTATAAATCCGTGGATACAGTGCAGTACTTTCCTTAAACATCCACGGAATTCTATAATAATAATAATAATAATAATAATAATAATAATAATAATAATAATAAGAAGAAGAAGAAGAAGAAGAAGAAGAAGAAGAAGAAGAAGAAGAAGAAGAAGCGACTTTGTTCACATTGTTTAAAAATTTTAATCCAAATCTGCGATGTCGTGTTCAAATTTTTGAGATATTTATGATGACCTCGCATGGAACAAGCCCGCTGAAGAAGACAGAAGTGATTGTCCAGATCTCGTTGCTGCTTATAGTTAAGCAGATGGTGTTTGACTGATTAGATAGACGGATGGATGTAAGGACAGACAGACAGACAGACAGACAGATGGGTAGATTGATTCAAAATGGACGCAGGATGGATGTATACGAATGAATGGCTGAATTGCAAAATGGATGTGGATGGATGGATGACTTATACAGGGTGTCCCATAAAATTCCATTCTCAATAAACGTTTTTATTTATATAATATGCTCTACATGACTGCCATTATGTTGAAAACTGATTTCAGTGCGTGTCCTCCACTTACTTGTCGTTGGCGATGGAGGTTGCAGGGTAAGCACAAGTGAGATGATTCTTTGAAACTCCGAAACACCTCGGGAAACCATAGTAACCCCACGTTGCTTTTGGACGTAGACGTTTTAGTTCTTTCAGTGTCCCCTCCATGAACAGTCTGTTAAAAACACGACTTAAGTGGAACAGCGTGAATCGTGTTTAGAGTTTCATTTCAGCCTTCACAGAGTTCAGTATTAATTAATTTATTTATTTATTACATTTTAACTTTACATAATATATATTTCAACTTTAGATGCATTTTTTAAAGTATTTAAAGTCATATTATTTTATTTTAATTGCGGCTAAAACTTCTCGGGATGCCACGTTTAAAATAAAATTTAAAAAAAAAGAGAAAGGATCTAACAACTTTGAATAGTACAGCATAACTTTCTTTACACATGAACTTTGATTTCAGTCTTAATTATTTCAAATAATTAGAGATAACGTGTTAAAAAGAAACTGTGGTATGATATGTGTGTATGTGTGTTTGTGTTTGTGTGTCTGCGTGTGTGCGTGTGTGCGTGTGCATTACATAAAAGGACTTCATGCATTTCTTGTTAACCACGAATCCTCTATTTAATACACAAAACTCGACTAAAGTTTGAAACCCACACTAGAAAGGTTTTTTTTCAGTTAGAAGCAATAATACGTGTGAAATCGTGAGACTAAAAGTCTATACGAAAGGCTCTCATGGCGCTAATCAACACTTCAACAGCATAAACCAAGCATTTAAAAATTAATTAATTGATGTAAAAAAAAAAAAAAAATGATTAGTTTATTTTTAATTCGGCACTCGAGGCATCATGAAAGTTTTATGTTTGGAAGCCTGTTGTTGATTGATTCAAAATTTTTCCACCAGGAAGGTCATTTTCAGTAAGCTTAACAAAAGCGAATTGTAATCTGACATCCATATTTCACTTTAGATGCTGACATGTCTGTCCAAAACTGACCACACACGTCTGTCCAAAACTGACCTCACATGAGCATATGAAATGGGAAATACTGTTCCTACAAGCACTATCGAAGAAAGAAATAATGACCCCCCCCCAAACAAAACAAAAATATCAAACTAACAAAACTAACTAACTAACAAACTAACAAACCAACTAATTAACTAAAGAACTAAAGAACTAAAGAACAAACATAAATAAATAAATAAATAAATAAATAATTAAATAAATAAATAAATAAATAAATAAATAAATAAATAAATAAATAAATAAATCAGAGCGATAAAACAAACGATTGAACAAATACATTCATATACACACACACACACACAAAAATACAAATTAAATTCAGTTTCCAATACTTAACTTGCGCCAGCTTCGAATTCAGTCTGTGCCGCATTTTGAATGCAAGTTTTGTCCGTCCACGATGGGTGTTTGGCTTTAACCATTTCCATCGACTTTTGTTGGTAAATAATCATCGGACTCCAGTTGAACCAAAAATATGGCCGCCACGTCTCGAAATCTATGACCCCCACACCATCGAAATCTTTATCGGGAATTCTGCTCAAGATGATCTTTCGAACCGTACTCAGATGTTCTGCTAAGTTGCCAGCCTTTGAAATTAAACGCACGGATGATGAATTATAATACGAGAAAGAAGTTGCAAAACAGACACAAAAATTAGACAAAATGACAGACGGCTGAACGGAATGACTGACTGACAGACAGAGACCGAGAATCAGAATGCGAAGGAAAGATAGAAATGAAAAAAAAAAAAAAAAAAAAAACAACAATATACAGAAAAAGAGGCACGTTTAGAGAGATAGATAGATTGCAATAACTGAACTCAATAATTAATGTGTGTGCGTGGATACATAGGGGCGGATTTCGGGGGAGGGTAAAACCACCCACGGCTAAAATAAGAAATAAAAGACAATAATAAAATCATTAAACACACAATTTTATATATATATTCTCGTCCTCGAGTTCATGGACATCAACTGAGAAAAAATATATCTGCCTACACATAACATGATTTGTTTCCTTTCCTTATGAAATTGCTGTTTTGGTTCATATACGCTTGTCGTAAAGCTATTCAGGCATTGTAGACAATCTTCAACGTATGATACCTAAGATGACAGGCCTAACATACTGAAATAGCCAGGTTCTTTTTAGAACTGACATTGTCGACACAAGATCAATGCTCATTTTGCAATTGACTGAAGTGAACGTAAAGATTTACTTATGTCTGCAGGACTTCTGAAAACGAAGACATCTCTCTCTCTCTCTCTCTCTCTCTCTCTCTCTCTCTCTCTCTCTCTCTCTCTCTCTCTCTCTCTCTCTCTCTCTCTCTCTCTCTCTCTCTCTCTCTCTCTCCATCTCTCTCTCTCTGTCTCTCAACATTTACATATTGCATCTGAAACTCTAAAAACTGCCATATACCTGAGGAACCCCTCCATTATGAGGATTTCCTGCGCCATCAAAATGAGGCCATTCTCCAGGTCTATAGAATAACGCCATCTTCTTCCCAATAAATCGGGTGTCTTTATTTGCCATGATGCCCCAGTCAAACAGGTTTAGCTTGCTGCAACTTTGTGACGGCTCGTTCCATACAACAACGAACGGTTTGCCCGCTTGTAAAAACGGGGCGGTACACCCTGTAGAATTTCTACTGCTCTAAAAGGAAAAAAGGAAACTAAAAGGAAAAAGGTAAAGACAGCCAAAATCGAAAAGGAAACATGCGGACTTAAGAAATGTAGTGTAGTTTTCAAATACCTGTTAAACTGTTTATAACTGTCACAAAATGGAGGTGGCTTAAATATTGTCTGCAGTATCTACTGTTGTTTGCCATTCTTTCGACATTTTCATTCATAAAAATCGTATGTATGTTAAAGTTAGGAATTTAAAGGACTGAATCAGCAATTTTTTTTTTTTGTAACTATTTTCAAGCTAATTTTATCTTCTTTTTTTTTTTTTGTTTAGCTTTATGGAAAAGTACTTTTTCTGTTGTCTCCAAATTTTGAGAGAGAGAGAGAGAGAGAGAGAGAGAGAGAGAGAGAGAGAGAGAGAGAGAGAGAGAGAGAGAGAGAGAGAGAGATATGATCCCTCGTTATCTAATTTTTACAGGCTCATTAATATTTTTCTCCATGTAAAGCGTTATAACATTATTTTGTGACATACCATTCTCGTTTTATTATTATTTTTTAAAATTTCATTTTGCGTGCGTGTGTGTGTGTGTGCATGAGTGTGTGTGTGTGTCTGTCTAATTTCGTGGCTAGATGCTTCCTTATTAAGAACGTCATACAGATCTTCGTTTGGTTCATATTTAAACAAAAGCAGTGCAAAAAAAAAAAATAGTTAACTAAAACGTTTCGTTTTCCTTGAAAAAAAAAACAAAAAAAAAACAGATAACTTTTTCTTCTTTTGCAACTGTTAGAATTAATTTTCTAGAATAGATTTACACCGGGAGCACGAAAATTCTAACACGTTCACTTGCGATGGAAGTAAAAGCTGTCGTGAATATTCATTTGCAGCACGGAGAGACTGAAGCAAAAGCGCTCATGAATATTTAATTACAAGACGTAAAGCGCGAACGGATATAAAGTTGCTAATGAATATTCATAGCGGTACGTGTCCCGTCACATGGTTCTGACATTTTATTCAAAATGGCGGTAACATTTATCCATCGGTAATATTTTTACCAGATATCTGTTAATCACATTATGGAGGTGTCTGAAATTTTTTCTTAAAATGGTGATTGTGCTGTTAAAAAAGGTAACACGAATGACGTATAAAACTTTTGTTTGCATTTTCTCTGTGTTTGTTTTGAAAATAATTAATAACAGTAAAAAAAATAAAAAAATAAAAAAATAAAAAAAAAGAAGAAAAAGAAAGATGTCTGTGTAACTGTCTTCATGAAACACACAGTTTGACAGCGCTCTAACAAAATGAATCCACATATTGCATACAAATAGCCAATTAACAAGTAATTTTTTATGTTTGTCACGTGCTGCATTTGTACTATCCTCGCTAATCAATGGAGCTCTCAACTAATGTATACTCAGAATGTGGATCATTCTTAAAAAATGCACCAAAGAAGAAACGGGTAGTTGTTCAAAGAAAAATGGATGTACTGGAACTACCTATATGCGAGAAAATATACCATTTCATTAACAAAAGATACATATACAAACCGTGATGGACCGAGTCATTCTCTTACGCAAATATTTGATATAATTCATATATTTTCATCTTGGCTTTTGTTATTTATCTAGCTCTTCATGACATTTTCAGTTCTCTTTGAAATGGCTTTTGTTGTCGCTAGTACTGGTTAGGACCTAATCTTTGGATGATCTGTAGAATAAATTTAATTTATTTCTACAGAAATTTAAACTATTATTATTTGTTTATTGCTTAATTTGTTAAATTTCACATGAAGGGTGATTGTGATTAATGCTTTGTATTTCAGCTTGAAAATCACTCAAATAAAGCGTCATAAACTTATTTTGTGACTTACGATTCTCTCGCCTGACATTTTGTTCTCCATTTCGTTGCTAGATGCAATCTTATTTATTAAGATAATCATACAGATCTTCGTTTGCTTCACTTTTGAATACAAGCAGTGCAAGAAATATGTACAAAAAATGTTTCATATTCGTTTCATATGTATTTTAACTCTGACAGACTTTGTTTTCCTGAATCGTTTTATAGCAGGAGCATAACAAATCCAGCACGTGCATTTCCAAGTAAAGGTGCTCGTGAATATTCAGTTGGAACACCTCTATCGCGATCAAAGTAAACGTGCTCATGAATATTAATTTGCAAGATGTAAAAAGTGTGAGAGAAAAGTACTAATGAATATTCAATTGGAACACCTCTATCGCGATCAAAGTAAAAGTGCTCAAGAATATTCAGTTGCAAGATGTAAAAGTGTGACAGTAAAGTGCTAATGAATATTCATAACGGTACGTTTTACCTCGCATGCGTCTGACATTTTATTCAGAATGGTCAGGAAAAAGGTTTCCCATTTTTTTTAATTTTTTTTTTTGTCAGTCCATATTTTGGTTATGTCTCTGATGTTGACGATACTACTCTGATAAAACTGATATGTGGAAAACACGTGATGTTTATGTGCGACATCCACGATAATTTTCGAAATCGATACCATAATTTTGCCACACGTGTCTGTGTGTGTGTGTTATGCGTGTGAGTGTATGTAGCTGTTATTATTCATAACATATTTTCAATATGTATTTTTGTTCACAAAGACGTAAAATCCATGATGTTCTGTGTATTACTCATTTTTCTTTCAAAAGGGATTTCGACTCCAGGTAACGATCTGCAGGAAATCAAGCAGCAAAGACAAAAATAAAATAAGATAAACTCTGTCCATGAACTGTGATGACATCTACTTGTTCTAGTAATTTAACTTGTCCAAATGTTTCACTGACAGTCAACATATATTTCAATAGCAGTTTGACTGATGAATCAGACCCTGATAGGTTCACTAGCCTCCTTTGCAGTCACCTTTTTCAGTACGTCAAGACTGATGAAATTGGACAAGAATCTGCAAACCAGGAGCTTGTCTTCATCGCGGAGTTTGTCCACAGTGATTCAGCGTATAATAGCTGGACTGAAACATGATCACGTATTTCTTCTGATGACTCAGTTCTGTGGCATTAAGCTGGACAATTAAAAACGACTAAATAAACTTGTCTCTTTTAAGATTCACATTAAAAAAGAACAACTCAGAGCAGATCTGGAATCTGTAAACTATACAGATACTAAGATTTCAAAAATGTTATTTATATATTAACTTTCACCTCAGATACATTTTTTTTTTTTTAAATATGTTGTTATATTCTAACACTAATTCTCCACGTTATTTAGTTGTATATAGCTATATGCAGATTATAGATTGAATAGCTGAATATATGTTTTGACAGGCCTGCCATTAAGTCTTTATCTATTACATCCTAAAGATTCCGCGTACCATAATTTGAAAGCTGATTTAACAACCATATACGAACAATAATTCGAAATCCTAAGACAACAATAAATATGGTTCAAAGGTCTTACTGACATGCATGTTGTTACCTCAGTCATTATAATGAACTGTTCCAGATTATTTGAAAACCGATTATTATTTTTACATGGTATGGATATCGCATAACGTGTTCAAATATGACAAATATCGAAATAATCCATGTATTGAATGTTGTGAATGTCTGTAAATAATTAAAAAAAGGTCTCCATCTGAAAATGTTTATTTCGCAAAAAGTAATCACAAAAATAAAGAAATAATCAATGTATTGAATATTTCCTATCTTTTCTTCCTTTCCTCTATTCATTTTTTATTTAAATTTCGTATATATATAATTAATTAATAATAATAATAATAATAATAATAATAATAATAATAATAATAATAATAACAACAAACAAACACAACAGCAATACCAGATGCATGTCAGACAAAAGCATCACGAAGAGAAAAACATACATAAAGGCACAACATATATTTAAGATAGATACTGAAATGTTAATAAAAAGTATTAAGTCCGCACCCGCCACTGTATCACGAACATCTGCATGAATATCGGCATGGTCGTAAACCAAGTTATTCTGAAATTACGTTGTAAGTTCAAGGATCGATATGACCCTTAAAGATGTAGAAATTGGGAAGGATGAACATCACGCTTGATATAACTATGAAAAACAATAATGTAATAAATAAATAAATAAATAAATAAATAAATAAATAAACATTATTTTGCTTATGTAACTCAATAGTAAGTAGTTTCAGTTCATTCTATTTTTAATTATATGTTTCTAATTTCGTTCCACGTTTTACAACTTCCTTATAAATAATTATAACAATACTGAAATAGCTGAATATTCAAATAATGTACTAGTTAATTTTTACTAGAATTAAAATTTGAATTACTAATTCAGAAATCAAAGGAAAAAGGACGCTGTCGAAATCGTTTTAAATTAAGTATTAGTGTGTAGATGTCCGAAAATTAACTTTTTTATTTTTATTTAAAGACTGTATAATAAAATCGTCTTCAAAATAATTAATTTCAATGGCTTAAACTATACTTCGGTTATCGGAGAGAAACATTTAAAATAAAATAGATGAATTAGACTAGAATTCAGTCAATACGCTACTGGTAGCGTAATGCGAACTTTAGTTCAGTTTAGTGGTTTGCAACCAAACGATTCTAGAAAATTAATTCTATAAGAGTTTAAAAAGAGAAAAAATTATCTCTTTCTTCGGTGAAAATGAACCATTTTTGGTACATATTTTTTGCATTGCTTGTATTCAAATGTAAAGCAAACGAAGATCTATATGATGTTCTTAATATTAATAAAGATGCATCTAGCCATGAAATAAGACAGGCGTACAAAAAATTAGCACGAGAATGGTAAGTCACAGGATAATTTTATGGTGCTTAATTTGATAATTCATGGAAAGAAATATTAATATGTGTATAGAAATGAACTAACGACAAAACATCGAAAAGATACAATCTTTCTCTGTCTCAAAAACATTAAAAAAACAATATATATAATAAAAAAAAAAAATAATAAAATATAATATTTAGAAAATTGTTACCAACCACCAAACCCCTCCTCACAACTCCCACAAAACCCCACAACTCCCACAAAAACCCCAAACAAATTAAAACAAAAAACCTGCCAACATACACATGCCCCCCCCCAACACATAAAAATAAAAAACTTCAATAAGGAATAAAATATAATTGTATACTGAAAAATTATTCTAGCAGTTATATGATTTCCACATGATTTTTCAATAATTTCAGATAGAACTATATATTAATTCTGAATTTGTTTTATGCAGGCATCCGGACAAGAACAAAGCACCAGATGCAGCTGATAAGTTTACAAAAATAAATGAAGCATATGAAGTAAGTGATAAGAAAAAAAGAAAAAGAAAAATGAATTAAGAATATTTAAATGTTAAGTGATATGTAATTTTTGGGGGTTATTATAATTTATTTTAAAATTAGAATAGAAAGTTTAAAGATTTAAAAACTAAATTTCCTTTGTAAAAATCAAACCCTGAAGGGATTTTGAGTTTTCAGAATTCAAATATTTATTGCAAGAAACATGTTCTTGCTTACTTACTAAACTAAGTAAAGATCAACTCATGACTATATATATATATATTTTTTATCAGAAGTGCATACATAATCAGAAACAAAACCTGAAACAACAAGTTTATGTATTTTGGATTTACAAACATTGAAGACATAATCAGTGCAATTCTATTAATTGGCATTTAGCATACAAATGCAAGAAAACAACCCCACTACAGTCGTGCTTTGAAGACTGCATTTTTTAATTATGTATACAGACAACTTACAGAGGGAAAATAATTTCCTGACTGTTCCAGTCCTTCAAATTTTTGAAGGCTAATTTCTGTTAAATTAGTAGTCTGGTACTGCAAAATGACTGACAAAAAGAGGGTTTCAAGCTTCCAACATTTGAATGTTGATAGGACATTATTACTAGTTTATATAGTACCTCTGCCAATCAAAGTTTGAATTTTTGAATCTCAACTATTTTTAGATGGGGATGATATAGGGTAGATTGGCAAACATTATTTTCTCTTCTGATCATGTGTGTGTATGGAAAAAAAATATGTTAATAACTATATAAGAAATATTTATAATTGACAGACTGCATTTGACAGCCAAATATTAAAATTAATTTGAAGAACTATTTTATTATATTTTATCTGTTTTTAAAATAATTGTGAGGATGTCATATATATCTTTTTTTTTACTTGTTCTTTTTTGTATATATATATATATATATATATATATCATTAGACTGCATTTGATAATTAACTTGTAATTTGATTAAAATGGAGTACATCTGATCTTTGTTTTTGGACATTTTGTAAGCAGTAAAGACCACCAATTACTTACTGGAACCATTTTTACTGGTGTTTGCTTAAATTCCTCAATGTGAATTCACAGTTACGTATTTAGTGTATTGAAAAAGTGGCACAAAATGCATCAGAAAAACAACTGAGTGTCTGCCAGTTTTCATGCTTCATTTCATATTTCTTCAAGCAGAAACAAACAATAATTTTTTGTATTCAATTCACAGACACTAAGCGATCCACAGAAAAGAAGTGCATATGACAACTATGGCTACACTTCATCGCAGGAGGGACGTCGTCATAACTACCAGCAACCAGGAGGCTTCTTTCCATTTGATGACATCTTTGGTGGGGGCAACTTCAACTTCAATTTTGGCAGAGGTTCATCAGTCATTGATAAATATGCAACAACTCTGAGGTAATTATTATTATTACTATTATTATTACTTTTATCACTGTTATTGTTATAGTTTTTCAGCATGCTTGTGGTAAAAATGTTTTGGGATCATTCAATGCTGCATACAGAATAAGTTGAAGACAGTATCTTCTGTTAAAATAATGAAAAACCCCAAAGAAACAGAAATAATAAAACACTAAACACTAAAGAGCATAGTAAAAAAACTGATCAGAAATGGATTAAGAAATAAATAAACAAATAAACAACAAAAAAAAAAAAAAAATCCCCGAACAACAACAATAAAACCCAGCAAAATGGTGGAATTTTAATTATCATTTCAGACATTTTGAGACGAGATTACAACCAGAAAGTCACAAGACACCGTGTTTTATTTATCTGCACAGCAGTTTCTGTTTTGAGTGTATGCAGATAGAACCGTTTATTGAGAAGTTTATTTCTGAACTGGAAACAGTTGGTGAGTAATTTTATTAAGATTTTATTTTTAAGATGCTTTGTTTATATCTGGTTTAAAAGTAGAATCAAATACACTTTGAATATTAGAAAAGAAAATCAATTAGACAACAATGCATGCCCAGTAACATAAAAAGATGTATTGTGAATCGGAGACAAAAAGGCAGTCGTCATATATCTCCTTTATAAATAGAAACGGTTTGTATTTAGATAAATAAAACAATCACTCGGAAATAACTAGTGTGGAACTGAGAATATTTATTTTTCCTAATTAAAAGATACTGTTGTAACTGTGCAAAAGGTAGATTCATTTCTATATTACTGGTACTTTGTACAAGCATATACTGTGTGTTATAATTTTTTTCTGATGTTTTCAGTATTAAAACGGTGTTACAACGGTGCTAATTGGTATAAATTTTTGTTTCCTTCTTCTCTAGGTCTTTGTATTGGTACTGCTCACATGGCATCGAACAGAGGAATAGCCAGCTATCTGCGTATTCACGATGTCCCATCTATTGTTGGGTTGGTTAATGGCCGACCCACATTTTTTAGTGGTCCAGTTAGTCTCCCTACCCTGAGAGAATTTGTGAGAAACTGGTTCCCTAAGGATACTTTGAACAAACGTACGATTAATTCTATTAAATTAACAAAAATAAGGGTATCCTGTTTTCCTAATTACACTCAGCTGATTTTTTAGCACAGAAAAAAGCTAATATTTATATGGTGATCTATTAATGCATAAAATATGTTATAATTCTGGGATGAAGAAAAGAGATACTCAAAATTGATCATATTTATGGATGGTATTGAAATATTTTTTTACTTGTATGTGTAACATTGTTTTATTATTATTATTATTTTGATTGATTTACTACTTACAACATTATACAAACTTTTTTTTTTTAATGTTCCAAAACTGATCTTGATTTTCATTATCATTTCATTTTTATAATTAAAAAATTAACTTAAATTGTTAAGTGGGTTATTCTGTTCCACTTCAGCCAGAGTTCATTTTGATAAATGATGGACACATGAACAATTACTGTCAGTTTTGAAATTACGGTTGATCAAATGCAGGGTCTGTCATCCAATTTTCAGCACTCAGCTACGCCAAAATGTTTCTGGGCTATTTTTTGAAAGCTATTGACTTTTTTAATTATAAAATTAAGGAGCTAAAATTTGCTAAAATTTACATGGACTCATTTTTTTTACACATCTATGATAGCTTTTGACCAGGAGATATCTAAAGTTTGGTTTTTTATCATTTGAAATTTACAGGTTTTTTTTAATTTTTAATATCCATTACTTAATGATTACTTGTCCTAGATACAAACTGTTGACTGTTTTCAAGTATATAGCCATGCATTCTCCTTTTTGGGAATTTCTGAATTTGGTTACATTTGGTGCAGAATGACCCAAATACATTTTTTGATGTCAATAATAATAATATCCTGTCATTTATTATTTTTTTTTTTTTTTTTTTTCAATCATTAGGTGAATGATAACAATTTTTATACATTTACTGGTGGCTGGAGAGACAATCATGTTCGTGCTATATTCTTCGGCAGTCGAGAAAAACCATCCACACGGTTTCTGGCCCCAGCTTTCCGTTACCGAGGCTACGTGACTTTTGGTTACGTAAACATGAAGTATCCAGGCTCAGAACAACTTATGAAACGGCTTGGAATAAATCAGTACCAAGAAACGCTGCTGATGTTTAATGAAGAAAGTACACCTGTGGCAACAGTTATTGTAAGTACTAGCATTCTGTTACCATACTAATGTAAATTATATTCGAATTATTGTATTAAAGAATTACTGCATAATATTATGTTGTAAAAAGAATCTTTGTAAATATTCTGCTTCAGATGTTCAGACTAAGATATAATCATAATAATGTTTTTACTGTTAATGGTAAATTTAAAAAAATGAAAGATATAAAAAATATTGATTGTAACTCATTAAAATTTGATTGTAAATCTTATTTTATTTCGTTGGAGAACAAATTATCGTTTGAAAAATAAGAATAAAACCATTTTGTGGAATACATATTTTGAATATGCAGAATACATAAACCATACCACAGTAACACATCGACTAAATGGCAAAAGATTGTAAATATATATTAAATAACCTTTATTTATTAATTTAATTTAATTTAATTTAATTTAATTCCTAGATGAAGCAGTTACAGAGAAAAACACTAGATGAGGTTATTGAACAGAATCGCTTCCTTCTTCTGCCGAGACTTTCATCACAGAAACATTTTGATGAGCTTTGTCCTGTCCAGCCAAAAGTTACAAAGAGAAGGTAATTTAATTACGTAAATACATCTCTGCTTTCAGGTGACTAAATAAAAATATAACATAGTTGTTATGCTCGTTCTGTTTTTGAATTTATATGTAGTGACGTTTATGATTAAGTTGAATACATCAGTGTAACAAACAAAGGCAGGAAACAATGACTCATGTGTCTTTACAAGTAGCTGTGCGTACATAGAAACAAGATGTAGAAACACAAAAATGTATACATGAATGCACATGAATGCAAACACGAAGAGAAAACAGTACGAGATACACAAACACTAAGAGATATGTACATTTATAACCATAATTATATCCAATACCAGATATTTTATATTACATATAAAACTATTAAAAGTAGCAAAACTGATTATGATACTGGTAAATTTAATTATCTTTTCCCTCTTTTATGAGTTTCTTTGCTTAGAATTTTTAATATCTCTCTTTTTATATATATATATATTTTTTTTTTTAGCTTCTGCATTGTCTTGGTAACAAAGGAATCACCTGATCACGACTTTCACAGAACAACATTTCGTCAATTTGCTCAGTCGTCGAAAATACCAGCAAGGAGGGTCAGATATGCTTACATTTATGAGGAAAAGCAGTCGAAGTTTATTGGTGCATTACTCAAGGGAAACAAGACCAGAAAGGAGAATGTTATAGAAGTAATTATGCAGTTTTTGGTTTCATTTTATGATTAACCTGTTTCTGTATTGGTAATGGGAAGAAAATGTTTCCTGTAGTTTATTATTATTTGTGATTCTGTTATGGTTCAGTCTTCTATAGCTGTGAAGTATGATGCAGTAGTGTTATTGATAGAGATTTAAAAAATATATATTTTTACTTGAATAAACTTGAATAATAATAATAATAATAATAATAATAATAATAATAATAATAATAATAATAATAATAATAAAATAATAATAGTAATAATTTAATAATTCATAAAACAACAACAGACTGTTAGAATGGATATCAAATAACAGCATTAAACATGATGACAGTCTTTAATTAACCAGAATATGATGATAATCTTGTACATAATACTAGGGTAATAATCCTCGTAAACAGTACTAATCAATTCAGTGAGGTGGAGATGATCCTTAAACAACCATAATATTAAAATGATGACTGATAATGTTACAATTGATAATAAACAATAAAAATAATAAAAACAACTTTCACTTGGCAGGTGGCTATCATATGGAGAGTAGATAAGAAAAAAGTTAACTACGAGTTCCTAGAAGATGGTTGGACATCTGACCCCAATCTGAACATGCTCAGTAGAAAGAAGCTGGAGGATAGGTTAACAAGTTTGTTAACGAGCGACCATCTTTTACCTTACAGGACTACCTATCCTGAACTGTACAATGAGCATGCACTGGTGAGTTATTATTATCATTATTGTTATTATTATTATTTTTTTTTTTTTGTATATGTATGTGTCCACCCCATGTATCAAAATGAGTGAAAATTATATATTCAGTGCATGCAGTGGTAAATGTATTTATGCAAAATCTTTTACAGTGGGTTTCCTGAAGAATACCCAAATAATGTTTGCAGTTAAAATAATCCCCTGTAAGACTTTTATTCATGCATGCACGCATTCACACACACGCACGCATGCACGCACATGTGCAAACACACATTCACACACAAGAAACACATATAATACAGATATATACAACCCACCCATTCTCTCTCTCTCTCTCTCTCTCTCTCACACACACACACGACCATATTAGTGAATAGATCGGAGAATTGTATATCAATTTATTTTAATTATTTGTTTGTTTTGTTTTCAATTTGTTTGTTTTGTTTTGCTAAAGACAATATTTTTCTTACCCCTCTTGTTGGCTATAAAAATGGACAGATATCTATGCATTTTTATCTGTGTTGCAGTGCAGAAATAATGCATTGTTAACGTATAGTAACTGATATATTACTTTATTTATTCAGGGACTGTTAACAAGAATTTTTTATAGACTGCTTGACTGGTTTGACAGACTTTATCTCCATGCCCAAAGGTTAGTAATTTTTAAATTATTTACTGTTGATAACAATAAATATAAAGCTATTGTTTCATATTTTTGTTATTTTTTAAATTTTATGCTTGATAACGACTTAAAACTTTTGAGGTTAAATGTTATTAAATTGAATGCATTTTTTTAAATTTACAATTCATAGAAATAATAATTCACCTTTTATTTAATTTTTACTTAAGCCCTGATTACATTTCTGGATTTATTTTGAGAGATTATTCAATACAGTGTAAATGCAATTTATTATTAAAATTATTATTATTATTATTATTATTACTACTACTACTACTACTACTACTACTAATACTACTACTATTATTATTATTATTTTTATTTTAAAATTGTATTATATTAATATTCTTTCGAAATCAGTCATCATGAAATTTGTTTACAGCTATGATGCTACTGTTTACCTGACTGTTGTAATGTCCGTTTGTCTGGTTGTCATCATGGGACTGTTCATGCATCACTTAACATCAATGGAAGAACAACAAGTTCAGCAGACCAGAGCAGCTGCTAGAGAAATGAAACGACCACAAAGGTAAGTTTAAAAAAAATTTCACTCCCTTTGATACTTTCATAGTTGTCACCCCTGTTATTACCTTTCTTTTTATTATTATATTTTTTTTAATGAATGAATACATTTATTTCTTTTTGTTACATATATTTCAGTTACTTATTTTGAGTCTTAGTTGAAAATCAAGATGCTTTTACAATCTTATTGTAATTGTTATCAGCTGCTTTTGCTCTTTTTCTGTTTGTTTATGATTCCTAATATGAAATGTTATTAATTAAAGTATCTGTGAATAGAAACAGACAGCAGTTTAATTTATTCGTTTATTTGATATTGACCATAATAACTTTAGTATTTAGTGGTTTTGTATTTTTTTTTCTATTAATTTCTTTCCTTGAATATCATTGAATATATTAGCTTTATTATCTTGCTTTTTTAAAATTAATATTTGATTTTTCTTCAGTATATCAGTTTTACTAATAATTTTGGATAATTTTTTTTTTCTTTCCTTATTACTGAATGCAACAGCTTTATTTTCTTGCTTTTTAAATAATTAATTTTTTCCTTTATTCATCAGTATAACAACTTTAATATTAATTTTTAATGCTTTTTAAATTTCATTCTTTTTTTAAATATTGAATATAACAGCTTTATTTATTTATATATTTAATTTATTATTTATATATATTTATTTGAGTATTATTGAATATAACAGCTTTATTTATTTATTTATTTATTTATTTATTTATTTGTTTGTTTGTTTATTTACTTATTTATTCATTTGTTTATTTATTTATTTATTCATTTGTTTTACAGTGTAATTCGTGACTCTAGACTACACCTCTATGAGTTGAAATTTGAGACATATAGCAATCTGGTTAAGGAGGCTGATACAGGGCTAACTATGGTTGTGTTTGTGGATGAAACATCCATGGATCCTCTGTGTACCAAGTTTGCAACATTAATGCAGCCATATGCCAGGTAGGAAACCATTTTCTAAGTTGTTGTTTTTAATACTATTGTTAATTTTTTAAAATTTCATAATAATAAATAATATATATATTTTTTTAATTAATGACAGATGTGTTAGTATGTATATGTTTCAGGAACACAAAGAAAATAAATAAATAATAATAAGAAACTTAATAATTTCTGCCATTATATATTTAATATTTAAAAAAGAAGACATAACAGAATTGTTACAAAACTAAAAACAAAATAAAAGAATGTCCATCATAGATGACCATTCAATTTTTTTACTTGAAACAGAATTATTTAATCATTTTCAATCATTTCAACAGATACAGTGCTCTGACGTTTGCATTTCTACGCCTTGAATACTACGTCAGCTGGTACCAGCATCTTCTCGAAGAGAGCCTCGACTTCAAGCTCAAACTTGACCACATCAACATCCGCAACTGCCTCGGCACTGTCCTAGCCGTCAACGGCTACCGGAAATACTTTTACATCTACCATCCAAAGAAAATGTTGTCTTGGATGCACAGACAAACTGACGTTTCCAAATCCATTGGATTCTACAACGAAGACTCAGATTCAGAGATGGAAGAGAAGCCTGTGGAACATTTGTTGGATGGAGTTTCATTATGGGTGGACAAAGTATTTGATGGTTCAGTGAAAAAGATAAGAATTCCGTATTGGCCGGAAATGTTTTCTTGATCAGTATATGAGTGTCTGTGCCTAATGGCAAGATGAACAAGTAGGCTTGTTTGGGTTATTTTATTTTTTTTTTTTTTTTTTTTTTTATTTTTTTGTCTGTGTATTTGTATATCTGTGTATAGTTTGTATAGTTGAAAGATTAGATAACATAATGAATGTGTGTGTGTTTTTTATGTTTTTGGATGTCGTGTTTGTGTGTGTGTGTGTGTGTGTGTTTTGTATGCCAATATTTGTAGATGAAAGATTTTTCATGAATAGACTGCCTGTATGTGTTTATTAATAACATTTCTTCCTCAGTCTTCATCCTGTGATATTTCTCCCCTTCCCAGTTATTAGTGGGAGAAAATTACTAAAACCATAATAGATTAAAAATATATTCTTTTTACATGAAATATTTTCAACCACGTAATCTAAACTCAACATTTGCAGACTGTAGGCCTTTTCAAATAAATATTGCAACACTAGTCAATTTGTTGAAATCATCCTGATCTTTAATAGTAACTCATAGTTTGTAGCATAGTCATGGTGTAATCCTTGTCATTCACTATTAATTTCTTGATTAATTTCTTTCATCTGCTTGCTTCTGGGGGTGGGGGAATATATCATCAGGAAAGCATCTTAAATTGTGTGCTTGTATTTAATTACATGTATGTATTTATGTATACAAGTTATTTGAAAATATGGCATTAAGTCCTCATTAGGTGCCAAATCAAATTGCTGAAGCCTAATTTTCACTGTTTACTTTCCATGACAATCAATACATTTTCCATGTTACCTAGATTATTGTTTTAAATGGTTTTTTGGCGTAAAATACCCAGTGAATGTTTACTTGTAGCTTTATTCAAATTAATACACAAAAGTACAGTTGAAGAAGTCATTATTTATAGCCCATTGCTATCATTTTTATCTGCACTACAGGATATCCTTGCAAAATTTTATTTATTTTCATGAGAATCAGGAAGTTTTTCCTGTTCAGATCCCACCAAAAAATTATGGAATTTATCAGTTCTATGTATTCATTTATTGTTATTTTATATGTTATATATATATATATATAAAACAGGGTTCAAATCTTAAACAATAAGCTGTAGATCCAGATTCATTCATTCTGATACATAATGTAGTGACACTTCTTTCATTTTTATATTTTTTTAATTTATTATTGCCATTTTTTTAATGAAACTCCTCAACTGCATCTTTCAGACGAACAACTTTTTTCCATTCTTTGCAAAAACTATTTGTTAACATCTTAATGTTCCATATGACAAGAGGATGTTAACAGGTGTTAAGAATTTTGAGAATACCTTATGCAGAAACTTATCAAGGAACTTCATTTGTTTTGTATATTCTAGAACCTCATTAATGCTTAGGAATGCCAGTCTATCTAGCTTACCATGGAATTTTTGTTCACCATGATTGTAACAGTTTTCTTGTCAGAGCTGCTGGAACTTGTACAAGGTGTTTTGTGTTAGATTCCTTTTTGTATCTTGTCCACTTCTTCTGTAGAAAAAAAAACACAGTACCCACATTGTGACCACATAAATGAACACAGAATTTTAAGTCAATTTATTTTATATTGTTTTAAATTTATTATTTATTTTACATAATTATGTAAAAGTTAGCCACAGACAGTAATATTTTTCTTGCCCCTCTTGTTGGCTGTAGTCCATGCATTTATCTGTCTTGCAATACAGGAATAACACATGGTGTACCTGTAATACATCTGTTGAAAGTTTATATTCTTTTGTCAAAGTCTGCAAGCATGCAGTTCTTGAACAGCTTTCACTATTATATCGTCATACAGACAACTTCACTTTCTTTCTCTTTATTATTTATTTATTTATTTATTTATTTTTTTTTTTTTTTTTTTTTTTCCCAGACACTGTCTGACATCTTATTTCCATACTTGATGATCCATCAGAGCAAGTTTTTTCAAATTACCAACATAAATACTGACATCCAAGTTCACACAAGCCATACTTTTAAAACATCCAGCAGGAATACAAATCAAAAAAATTCTTCCAGACATAACACGTATACATGTCCATCCTGTAATAAAACTGTCAATGTAAAACTGAAAATATTGTACGTTACTCATATGTATGTCTTCCATCATAGCAATTTGAATGAAAGTGGACATAACATGCACATACCTGTCCCCTAAAATAGCCAGTGTGAACACAATATTGTTTATAATTGTTGTGTGGAGGTGAGTGTATTTCTTTAGTGGGGCATAATGGGGCATAAAAGATATAAAGGACTGTTAGTGCCTAATTCCACAGTTTTTCAAAAATGGAGAGTTTGAAATAAACCTTTAATTGTCACATCATAATTGAAACTGATTTACTGACAATGACTGTAGTAGTGCAAAATTAAAGTTATGTTGTTATAGGTTTTTTTTTTTTTTTTTTTTTTTAACAATACTTGTTCATTCATATCAGAAAGATAGTGCTCAAGTGTAAGAAGTTTACTGCTCCATGGGTTATTCCAACAACAACACTCAGGATTACTCCTACACAGGTTTACTACAGCTTGGGCTTACTCCTACACAATTTCATTACTACCTTGGTCATTCCTACACAGGTTTACTATACCCTGGTTTATTCATATAAATATATAGCTGAAGAAAATTAAAGAATATCAAACCACAGTTCTGTTTTTACATTTGTTCCGTTAGTTTCTGTTTATTTGTTATCCATTTTAGAATCATTCTGTATGCAAAAGTTTTTAGTGTTAATACATATATAATAATTATGTACACATAATATGTATATGTCTGTGATCTGTTTTATTTGTTACTGGTGATCAACATTTGCATTTATTTATTAAGGCTTTTATTATTTATTTATTTTACTATTATCATGTATATATAGGAAGGTTATTTTAATGATGTCTGTATAGTATATATAGTGTGTGTGTGTGTGTGTGTGTGTGTGTGTGTGTGCGTGCGTGTGTGTGCGTGTGTGCGTGTGTGTGTAAAACTTACTTTCATTTAAGGTGATCTGGAAGACTGGAGAACAATTCTGTATGGTGTCTTCGTTTTTTCCAGTTGTTTCTGTTTTTAATACTCAGCGAGAATGTACACATTTATCTTCATTTCAAGTCACGATTCGTTTTTGGGCAATGTTAAAACATTTTGTGTAGATATTTTAATTAGCCTTGTGAAGGTTAGGAATGTTTGCGGTCTCTCTTGTTTTTTTATTAATTCATTTTTTAATTTTAAAATTTTTAAAATTTACATTTATTTTTTGATATATTTTTATTTCTTAAGTTTTTGATGACTGTTTATTAAATTCACAAGTTCACTAGTCAAACCTGTATTTTGCAACCACTCTAGTACAACAACCACCTGTCATTCATGGGTATACTGATTTTTTTTTAGAAATTCATTAAGGCTTTACAGTCTCTCAATATCTGGCATTACAGACATATTTTGACAACATACAAACTCAGTATGGTATTGTTTCTGTGGTTACATTATTAAAACTTTATCATTTATAATCATACTGTGAATGTCTTTAGGTGGTAAGGTTTTTTTTAATTGTTTTTTTCTCCCCAATTTTGTTAAAATGTTCCATGTTCATTTAAGTAAAAGTTGTCTTTTTTTCAGATTTCTTATTACCAATTGCAGTTGAAGAAATAAAATTTTAAATTAATTTTGTCTTGTTAAATTTGTTATTATTACTGTGTTTTTAAATTACTTGTAGTTTGCTTTTTAATAAATCTGTTAATAAATGTACTCATTATTTAAAATTACTGATGTACTTTTTTTTTTTAATTTATCAATTGTCTTTAATATTTCCATTTTTTCTTTGTTTCAAAATACTGATACCTAGACAATTCAATTTAAAGTTTTGAAATACTACACAAGATAATCTATATAATTTGATAGCAGACGGTGCTCAGCTTGGAATATAAAATGAGCCCCTCTATCCACTAAGACAGATTGGTCCTACAGGCAATGATTTCTCAAACCCATATAGAGAAGCTAAAGTCTTGCAAGATTTTGCAACCCAATTTGACAAATCCTGTTACATGCTAATCTGAAATGATAAATGACTATTTTCTCCTAATTTATTTAAAAAAATTTATTTACATTTTAATATATATATATATATTTTTTTATGTATTTTTATAAACTGTTTTTGACATTTATTTCACATAATTATATTTTTTTATTTTCATTCCTTTAATATATATATATATATTTTTTTGAAAATATATTAATGCTTTCTTTATTATTTATCCAGATCGGAATGAATTCTTCTCAGTTTTTCTCTCTTTTTCCGATTGTTGTGTTTTTTCCACGACTTCTCATTCAGTGAGGACTGGCTGGTGTGGGGACTGGTTAAATCCTCAGACTTGCTGGAAAGAGGACAAAGTCCTCCTCTCACATATTCATCAACTCCGTAAACTCCACGAGAATGAGCTTTGCATTCTTGCTGCATTTAAGAAATAAATATATAAATACGTGAATAAAATGAAAAAAAAAAAAAAAAAAAAAAATTCTATATATATATTTATATTACATATTTTTAAAAAATCCATAATTATTTGATGAAGTTGTATAATAAGAAAATATTTCTAATAACAAAAATACAGGGTGTGATGGAAATATAAAAATACGTAATATAAAATAAAAAATATGTAGAAAGTTGTACAGCATAAAATGATAGAATTAGAAATAAAAAAAAGAACATTACAGAGCACATCTGAAACAGAAACAGGACAGTTTGCATATTAAAGAAATGTAATAATAATAATAATAACAATAATAAATTTAACCTATTTTTAAAAATAATAATAATAATAATATAAAAATAATATACAACTTCAGTTTTAATACACTAACCTTTCTGAAGAATTCCCGATCAAGGTCAGTAACATTGTTATATTTCCTGTTACCCTAGTGGGAAAAAAAAATAGTTATATTTTATTTTATTTTAACTAAATAATTTCTGTTACATTCAGCTTTTGTTCTTCATTTAGTTCAATATCCACAGATGAGCAAGAATGAATAAAAATAATTGCTTCTGGCACAGCTTTTTGTCGTTTATAAATTTTGGATTTAAGCCGTCATAAAATAACAACTTTGCTGTGAATTATTTTACATTTATATCGTGCTTTATTTTTAGGAAAGATCGATACTCAATAACAATATCACTACAAACAAATAAATAAAAATAATACTAAAAAAATAGTTTTAGTCTGTTCGTTAGGTAAACTTCATTTTTGATGTGATGGGCATAAAGTCAATGACTAAATCCTCTTGTATATAAATTATTATTAAAGATCAGGTAGATAAATTTAATCTACCTGTGTTTCAGAACTTACCTGTTTGGTTTCTTGGTTTTCACGTTTTTTGTGTTTTACTGTTGGTTCTCTTGTTGACTCAAATTCTTCTTCATCCATACCTGGTGGTGGGTGACAATACAGGAGACGACCCTGACAAACAACAACAACAACAACACCATCAATAATAATAATAATAGTAGTAGTAGTAGTAGTATAATAATAATAATAATAATAAAAGTAATAATAGCGGTAGTAGTAATAATTATAATTAAAAAAAAAAAATAATTGTAATAGCAATAAAGTGGTGATGATTATAACAACTAGTATAATTATATTAACATGAGTAAAACATGCATCAAGCCTAATGTTAATAATAATAATAATAATAATAATAATAATAATAGTAATAATAGTAACAATAATCGTGATGATGATAACTAGTATAATTATATTAACATGAGTAAAACATGCATCATGCATAATAATAATAATAACAACAATGATAATAATAGTAATTAAGATGTATTAGTAGAAACAATAACAACAATAATCAAAAAATATTTTAGAGTTTTATAAATCCATAAGTAAAATATTTTCAAAGAAATGGAAACTCCAAAACAGAACGTGTTTTAAACAAATTTCATGTATAATTCCTACAGATGAATATTATTTCATGCAGTAACTGTAACAATGTGTAAAAACTGTTCCCAGTTTCACACTCACATTAACGAAATCTTTCAAAATGTATCTAGATGATCTTGGTCCATCTGGCCTTCCTTTTGATGTCATGAAACCTCGCATATCTGAAGAAAAAAAAAAAAAAAAAAATTAAATATGGATGGATTATTTAAAAGATAAAATAAAATAAGAAAGTAATTTAAAAAAAAATACAACTCTCCAAAACAAAAAGGAAACAAAAGAAGAAAAGGTTAAAATATTTTAATTTTAAAATATTCCCAAACACACATACTGTCGCAGTTAATATCTACTAACATAATCTACTGAGATTTTTAATTCATATATTCACATATTAAAACTGCCAGCAACAACTCTTGAATCTCTGTCTTCCAGTATAACAGACATGAACATTTTCAATAATCCAGTCATAAAGAACTTGTTAGCAAATGATGGTAAGCCAGACTGCATACTTGGACAAGCTCATACAATATATGATAATGTATAATAACGTTAATTTATTTATTCATTTTTATACAATATACTTACATCCGTATACATTGAGAAGTTCATGTGCTGTGGGTTTCTGGTTCATGTCCTCGCACTCTGCAGGTAGGGGCAAGTTAATGTTGTAAACTTCTTCAATAATTCGACGTGGAATTAAATCACAAACGTGACCAAGTTAAGGAGCCAAATAGAAAAAATAAAAAGAAAAAGAAACAAACAAACAAGCAAATAAATGAATAAATGAATAAAAATAAAGATAAAATAATAATATTATTGTTTTTTTAATTATAATAATATTTACATACGGGATAATGGTTAGTGACAGTGAAATGATGATGGTTATACTGATGTTAAGAATGGCAACATACATCATTTAATGATAGAACAATTGATGATTATGATGACAAATAATAAGGATGGATACTAAAATAATGATAATTATTATAAAAATGCTAACAATGAAAACTATGATGACAGTGACAATGATAAGGATCATGATACTCTAAATCAGTATTGTTGCTAAGGACCATGATACAACAATCAGTATTATTATAATAATAATGAAAATGTGAATAGTAATGGTAAAAATGATAGACATTTATAAGGATGATGATAAGAATTATAATTATGATAACAAAGATAAGAACTATAATTATGATGACGATAAAAATGATAACAATGATGAAACTGATGCTAACAGTGATAATGATCATAATAATGATGATGATAATGACTGAAAAAGGATATCAAAGAAACAGGAGGTATGTATTCTCTGAGCTGGTCGACAGGAAGTATCCCACTAACCACCAGCTGAGCTTTAGTTGACACGAATGACGGGAAAACAAGACCAGGACAGTCACACAGCATCAAATCTGAGTCTACGAACAGCGTCTTAAATAACATAGTAATAATAGTAGTAGTTGCTGTACTAATAGTAGTAGTAACAACAACAACAACAACAACAACAACAACAATAATAGCAGTAGTAAAAGCAGTAATAATAATAATAATAATAATAATAATAATAACAGTAGTAGTAACAATAATAATAATAATAATATTAATAATAATAGTAACAACAACAATAATTATAACAAAAATAATAGCAGTAGTAATAGCAATAATAATAATAATAATAATAATAATAATAATAATAATAACAGTAACAACAATAATAATGATAAAATGATAATAAAACTAATAACAATAATAAAGAACTATTAATAATAGTGCAGTAGTAGTTGTAGTAACAGTCGAAATAGTAATAAGGGGGTTTGTGTTTTTTTTAATTTAGAAATATCTCAAGTTGATCTATTTTTTTTTTTTTTTTCTTACCTGGAAATGTTTTGTTCTGCCTGGTGTTGCTGATACAGGAACTTTCTTCTCTTTAAGTATCGCGTTAATAGTTGAACTCTTGCCAACATTCGGATATCCAACCTAGCATGTAGAATTTGTAATTAATAAGAATTTTCATCAATTAAAATTCAAAACATTTTTTTATTTTTTTTTTGAAGTTCACAAATAGTTCTCTGAAATAGTGAAGAATCAATTCTTATATAATAATGATAATAATAATAATAATAATAATAATAAATACATAAAATTTAATAACCAGTTGTGGATTTAATGGAATGATGGGTTTAATCTTCCGCGTTCTGATAGATGTACAGACAGACAGACAGACAGACACACAGACACACAGAAAGAGACAGACAGACACACAAATACTGTTTTTCAAATCAACACATTTATATACTGCTACATCTCTGGCAGTGAAATTGTCTGAACATCCATCTGTAATTGACTACATGGTCCTCAAAAACAACTTACTATCACTTGTAGTAAATCTAGAAACAAAGAACAGACTTACCATACCAATGGTTGTCACATTTTCATGGACTGTTTGGCCTTTGTGAATTGTTCTGAACAACTGCAACAGCTCTGAACTTGTCAGAACTTTAGCAGAATTCAATTTACAAGCCGCACCAGAGTTATCGCCCTTGGAGCTATTCTCCTTACATTCTTCATTAACATCTGATGATACAGTTTCTGATGTGTCCATTTTCACAGCCTCTTTAGAATCAACTCCATCAGATACTTCATTTTTATCAGTGGTTTCAGTTTCTACATTGTCTGTTTTCACAGCCTTATTCCAGTTATTTCCCTTATCAACTTCATTTGTATCTGAAGATTTTATTTCAGTACTCTTAGCATCTGCAACCTCATTAGAGTTACCTCTCTTACATTCTTCTTCTATCTCTGAAGTCCTGTTTTCAGTGGTATCAACAACTTTGCAAGAAGAGCTACAATTAGTTTTCTTTTCAATGGCATTTGTTTTCTCCACACTGTCATCTGATTCAAAATCATTTAAATTTCTGTTATTTTCAACAGCAGAATTAGAATCCTGTTCCAGAATTTTCTCTTCATTTTCACTGTCCTTGACATTGGTTTCACAGTCTAGATTAATTTTCTCAGTCTCTGAAACGATGTCTTTATCTTCTTCACTGACTGACCTGGCATCATTTTCCATCTCGTTTTTCTCAATGTCCACGTCTTGTCCAGTTTTGCTCTGGTCATTTTCTGAGTCAGTGGACACTTCTGTTTCCTGCAGAGCTGACCAGAAGGCTACTTTCACCCCTAGCTTGTTGAAATACTCAGCCCAAGCTTCCCTTTAAAAAATAAAAAATAAAAAATAAAAAAATAATTGAAACTGACAACTATAAATATTTATAAATAGAGGCAAAATAAACCAAAATGCATTAAAAAAAAATGAAATAATATAATAATAAAATAAATAACTTATACTAGTATGATTTATGCTGGTTTTGCTATACTAGTCTTGAAGTTACCACTTCTATTTACACTAGTACTAGAACTACTATCACTCATGCTAGAGTTACTATACATGTACCAGTTTTACTACCTCTTTTACTAGTATTTGTACCTTGACTGCATGTACCATGACTATGTACAAGCATGCTACATTTACTACTAATAATTAGTATTAACATGTTACTGGTAGTGTTACTAATAACAATTTCTCTACAAAGATTATCTACCTCTGTTCCTGTGTTAGGAAATCAGCTTTGTTGATCAAAAGGAGATTCATTTTACTGTCACTGACTTCTGTGACATATTTCTCAAGATCTTCACTTCGAAATAAGAGAGGATTTCTTGCATCGACTATCTGAACAATAATATCACTGAAAAAAAAAAAAAAAAATTAAAAAAGGAATACACATTTTTTTATTTACGATATTAGTACAAGAATAACAGTATATTTTATTCATTGTTCAATTACAAATATTGGATATATTAAATTAAATATATCTTTCTTTTAATTTTTTTTTTTGGTTTTTTTTTTAACTTAAAATTTAAAATTAATTATATATTAATACAGGCATCAGGGATTCCTATAGCATAGATGCATTTAATGTAGCCTTAAATTAAATGTAACTGAAAGTGTAGTAATTTAAAAATAAAATTATATTGTAAAGACCATTACACATGCAAAATTAAATAAGCCAAAAATTATATTTCAGTATTTTTTTTTTTTTTTTTAGATTTACAGCCTTCAAAAACCAAAACAGTGTTCGTTATTTCATACAATCTGTAGTCTTAAAAATAAATGAGTAGTATCAAAAAATAATTTAATTTGATAAATGTATTTATTTATCTGTTATTTACTTACCTTCTTTCTATCACTCTCCAGAGCTGTCTCCAAAAATCTAAATTTTTCTCGTATGGCGTCATAAGAATGTGTTCAACTTCTTGTAATCTGGTTGTAATAATAATAATAATAATAATAATGATAATATTGATAACAACAATAATAATATAATAATAATATTAATATAATAATAATAGTAATATCGTAATAGTAGTAGTAATAATAACAATAACATCAACAAAAACAATAATAATAGTCATTTAATAAAACACCAATAAGAGACTGAAATAAAAGCAGTAGCAACAAATCACTTAATTATTATTTACTAATATCCCCAAGCACTGACATGCCCATGAAGTTACAACATATAACGTATACTTGAAAATGTAATTCCATTTTCTAAATATTTTCATTCTCTAAAACATTCCCTCCACGCACACACACAAACAATGAAAATACTGTCCCCACTTACTAATTATTCCATACAGATACTAAATACTCCCTGACTACTCAACAAAACTCTCCCTGCACACTTGCTAATTATTCCCTGTATTTGTTAAAAAGTATTATCCTTGCACTTATTAAACATTCCCTGCCAGCTTACTAAATGATTTCAATACACTTGCAAAGTCAGTTATTAAATGCTGTCTATTTACTAAATGTTCTATACTATACCCATACTAAATATTCCCCACACTTACTAAATATTCCCTACACTTACTAAATATTCCCTGCTTACTTACTGTGCAAGCTGACGTCTCCACTGCAAGAATGCTTCTCGTTCTTGAAGGTCAAGTTCTTCTCTCGTGGTAGTTTTATCCCATGTTGGTCTAAAACACAAATAAAATTTTTAAATACTACCTCAAAGTCGATTTTTGTTTCATATAATATAACGATGTCATGAAAGTGAAATACTATTATAAGCTAAATTTATTTTATTCTGATATCCAGATTTCAAAAAAATATTTTTGTATGTCGTCGTAACCAAATTGAATTATTAGTCACATTATTTATGATAGCAGAAATGTTTAAATACAATTTTTTACTATTCTGGTAGCTATAATCTTAAACATAATGATATCATTTCGTTCAAAATGGTTTAAATGTTTACAGATGAAAAATCTTGGTAGTAAAGAGGGGCAATTTTTAAATATTTTAATAACAACAACAACAACAACAACAACAACAACAATAAAAATAATAACAGTAATAATAAAAATAATAATAATAATAATAATAATAATAATAATAATTATAATTTATTCGTTTATTTTAAAAATAATTTATATTATTGACTTAAAAATAATTTTAATACTGATTATAATGTTAGTTTATATCTTTCTCAAATCACTGAGAGACATGTTTTGAGTTATACAAGACTGTTTTGACAGCGATATAAGAAAACCTCACCTTCTGGGAATACAGAGTAAATTTCTGTTTTTTTCTTGAGCATCTGCAACTTTCAGTTTCTCATCACTGCTCAACAAGCCTGTATTCCTCACAGGATCCACAAACATAATATTAAGTTTTTCTGAAAAAAAAATTATTTGTAGACATTTGTCTAAATATTATGAACATTAACGATACGTTTTTCTGAAAATATGTATTTATCCATATTATTTTAAGTATTATTCAGGGTAAAATTTGTATTTTGTTGATTTGGATACCTGTTCTACTCATATTTTAATATGCAAATATGAGAAGAAAGAAAAGTTCTTGTTATCTCTTGTATTTCTACAAATTTATAATCTAATTTCATGTGAATTTATATAATATTTTTAATGTTTAAATTTTAATATTAACTCAACAGACACTTAATTTCTTAACTGTAACAGCTGTAAAATTCTTGATGAAGCAAAAGAAACAGTGTTTATTAAATTTGCTATCAGAAAATAAAGTGTGTGTTTTGTCACCCTTAAGCATTATGCAGAATTTCATATATACTATATACTATTCTATCTATCTATCTATCTATCTATCTATATGCAGAGGGTATGTCTATTTTAATTAATGGCTTTTGCCTGCCAACCATAAGTGTTGCTAATTTGAACACTGACTGAACAGATAAAGTGGTCAAAATATTTAATTTTTTACCTGCAGTGAATTCTGTTCCTGCAAGTTCTGCTGTGGTTAGGAAGTCATCAAGATTACTCTGCTCAGTTACTGACTGAAGATTTAATCTACCCCAGTCATAGCCATCATTTAAATCACTAGTGTGTAGCTGTAAAAAAATGTCATTACATTAAACATAAGCTTTAGCTCTCTCTCTCTCTCTCTCTCTCTCTCTCTCTCTCTCTCTCTCTCTCTCTCTCTCTCACACACACACACACACACACATACTACACACGCATAAACACACATTTAGTTATCATAACACCCACCACAAACACAAACAAAATTTACTGTTAAAAATATAAACAAATATTCACACAGCTCTCATAAATCCTTTCACTAGTTTCAGTTCCACTTTTTCAGTTGCTATAACAGCTGTTAATTAAATGGTTTTTATGGTTCCAGAGGATAATTTTGTAAAAGACATCACCTAACTCTAATATTACAATTAGTTTTAGTTGTAAAGAAATTTATAAATATTCTAGGATTCCAAGTAGGAACAGAGCTATCCATAATATTCCAACTGGAACAAAAGACTTAAAGAGATACTGAATTTTCGATATTCATCTGAAATGCCAAATGGTCACCTATTCTGACTATTCAGTTATAACTTATTGTGTCCAGAAAACAGTTGATAACTAATAGTTTAGTAATTATTAGTATTGGTCATTATTATTATACTAATTATTATTATTATTTATTTTTTCTTAAATTTTTTTTTTTTTATCAGTTTACTATTAGTAATTAGTTAAATTACGAGTATTATTATTACTATTACTTAAGTAGTATTACTATTACTAAGTTAAGTATTACTATTACTAGTATAAGGTATTAGTTTTACTATTAGACTATTAGTATTACTATTACGTATTACTATTAGTATTTCGTATTTACTTACAAAATTATCTTTTCCTCCTTGGCTACGAAGTCGTTTGCCATGCCCAAATCGATCTCTTATTAAACTTCTACCGACAGCTGTATTGTTTATTTTCTTTTTACCCATTTTGTGGAAAATGTGTTATAAAGTATTTAAAATTTCAATCAACATTTCACAAGCAAATGTGGCATGCAGGAGGCTGCCATTTTGTTAGTAAAGGAAAAAATAAATAGCGACATTTCATTGGTCAAATATTTTGCTATTTTATACTGCACGATAAATATAGAATCTCATGGCAATGCATGACTTCAGTTTTTCAAAAAATCGTTATTACCAGTGGTAGCGTGGCCGAGCGGTCTAAGGCGCTGGTTTAAGGCACCAGTCTCTTCGGAGGCGTGGGTTCGAATCCCACCGCTGCCAACGAATATTTTTGTTTTATTTCTATATATATATTTTTTAATAACGTGTAACATTTATCCAACCGTAAAATGTGTATAGACAATAAGTGCAACTTTGCGATTTTCTGTCCATCACAAAACAGTGATCTAAGGTATTAGTGCTTTGAAACAATTCTTAATCAAGACCGTATTGAAAACAAACTTTCAGCTTTTATTAACAAACATAATAAGAATAATACACTTTTCTAGAATTAAAATTACTTTGCCGTAACCAAATTGAGGCAAACGTCGCAAATTTTTTTTTTTTTTTTTTTTTTTTTTTTTTTTTTTTATATACAAAGATTTTATTCAAGTGTTTTTGCCTCATTTCAAAAACAGTATTAGTATACTATATAATACTATGTATAGTTATGTCCTTACTCTGTGCAAGTGATAATAGTTCATATGACATGTAATTAAATAAGTTACCCTAATATTGTTTTAGTGATTACTAACATATATCTCATACACTGTTTAAAATGCAATTATTTTATCGCAAAAAGTATAATCTCATTAATTAATTTATTATTGTTATCACATTTTCTTTCGTTCGTTCTGTCCCTGTCTTGCTATGAACAATGCTGTATAAATGTTAATATTCCAGATCTAAAAAGAATCAGTGGTAGCGTGGCCGAGCGGTCTAAGGCGCTGGTTTAAGGCACCAGTCTCTTCGGAGGCGTGGGTTCGAATCCCACCGCTGCCATTAACATTTTTCTTTGCTAACAATAATAGTGATAACAATGATGAGAACCATAGATTGATAACTTTAACGAGTTGTTTTTGTTACAGCTAGTATTATTAATTTTTTGGTTCAGTATTTTGTATGATAAATTTGTTTATTACTAGATGGTAGACGTTTCCTAGAAGTGAAATGAAAATATTTAAGGACAAAAAAAATAATAATACAAAACAAACAACAACAGCAGCAAAAACAATTAATACAAATCAAATAAAATGAATAAAAGAATAAAGAAAGATAAAAGAAAAGGAAAGGAAAACCAAAA